>JAYGXS010000002.1:67567325-67606622 GCA_036362985.1 Ligula intestinalis | reverse complement strand
GGGGGGGGGGGTAGGATATGGAGGGAGTCGGGGTCGAGGGGGGTGGGGGTCCCGCGGAAGTCGATGGCGTAACGGGGGAAGTTGCATCGGCGCTAGGGAGGGGACCCGTGTAGGGTGTCAGCTTGTCAAAATGAACGGTAGATATAGGGCCGGAAGGGTCACGGGCGTCGCGGATGCGATAGGTGGAGGGGGATGGCTTCTACAACAACGAACGGACCTTCCCACGGGCAGAAAAGCTTGGACGTAGTCGCCAGGGGAATGTGGGGTACCGTGAACGCTTTGATCGAAGTAGGATTTCTGTCGTGCGTATGCGGTGTGCAGATGGGAACGGTCAAGATTAGGTGCCAGGTGGAGGGTTTCTTGCAGTTGAGAAGCGTACGCATCTGGGGACGAACCGTCGGACGTATGCAGTGGAAGTAGGGAGTCGGAAGGTAGTCGGAGATGACGACCAGTGAGTAAGAAGAAGGGGGAATACCCCGTAGACGAGTGAAGGGTGGCCCGATATGCCATCATGGCATAGGGTAGTTTTAGGTCCCAACTCCTGCGGTCGTGCGATTCGGCTAGGGCTTTCAGGAGGTTGGTAATAGTACGATTTTTCCGTTCAGTCTGTCCATTTCCTTCCGGGTGAGCCGGTGTGGTGTGGGTCTTGTGGATGCGAAGTACGTCGCAGTCGTCATGTACGAGTTTGCTCTGGAAGTTGGCGCCACAGTCTGAGTGAAGGGACAGGGGTGCGCCAAAGCGACAGACCCAAGTGAACAGGAAGGCGTCGGCAACAGTAGCTGCATCTTGGCGGGTTAAGGGCACGGCTTCTGCCCACTTGGTAAAATAGTCAACCATGACGAGGATGTACCGGTTATGGCTGTCGGTGAAGGGTAAAGGTCTCATCACGTCAATGCCGACTCGCTCGAAAGGGGATCTGGTAGCCATGGGTAGGAGAGGTGCTCGAGGTCGGGGGTTAGGACCTTTAAAGCTTGTGCAAGTAGGGCACGTGTTGCAGAAGGTGGCGACCTGTTCCCGAAGGTAGGGCCACCAGAATCTATGGCGAGCCGCAGCCTCGGTTTTAGCCTGGCCGACGTGACCCAGGTCTTGGTGTAAGTCCGTTAGAACCGTGTTGACGAGGCTGTTGGGGACTACTAACCGAGGGGGCATGTGGATGCCTTCCTTAAAGAAGAGGAGTTCATTTTCCATGAAGAGTTGGGACCAATGATTGCGAAGAATTCTGGCGGTCTCAGAAGAGCCGCGGAGATCATTGTCCGTGGGACTAGGTTTGCCATGGAGTATACGGTCATAAATTATAGCAGTATCGGGATCGGTGCTCTGGGCGGTCGTCCAATGGTACCGCGTAGGTTCGCTAATGATAAGAGCAGAGACTGAGTCGGCTGAAAGTGCCATCGGAGCCTCGCTGGAGTCTGGTGGACGTCGGGATAGAGCGTCCGCGTTGGTGTGTTTGCTACCAGGCCGGAAGTGGCAAGAATTGTTGAATTCTTGAAGGGTATCTTGCCATCATGCCCATTGCCCGTCTACATCCCTCGTGTTCTGTAAACTCTGAAGGGCTTTATGGTCCGACCGGATGATGAAATGGCGGCCTGTCAGGTAGGGTTTAAAACGCTTAACGAAGGTGACTAAGGCTAACAGCTCGCGTTTGTAGATGGAGTATTTACGTTCGGTCCTTGTGAGGGTCCTACTGGCAAAGCAGATGGGCCGTTCGACTCCGGTCTCGTCAGGTTGAGATAAGATGCCGCCGATAGCGGAACAGCTGGCGTCTGTATCGAGGATAAAATCGGGAGCATCAGGGAGAACATTAGGCAGCATTCAAACCGGGGCGGTTGTGAGGCGGGCCTTAAGTTCGTCGAAGGCCGCTTGGGAAGCTTCGGACCACTGAAATGGGCGGTTTTTCTCCGTAAGGATAAACAGGGGCCGCGCGATTTCTGAGAAGCCGCATATAAATCGTCTATAGTAGGATGCGAGACCCACAAAGCTGCGCACATCTGTAGCTGAAGTCGGAGTGGGCCAAGTCAGAATGGCCTTGACTTTCTCGGGTGAGGCTCTGATGCCATCACGGCTAACTTCGTAGCCTAAATAAATTACTTTATCTCGCAGGAACGAACAATTCAGGGGGTTAAGGCGCAACCCGGCGTCACGGAGGGCGGCGAGAACTGCCTGCAGGTTAGTGTTGTGTTCGGTGACGGACTTGCCGAAAACGATCCCGTCGTCGAGATAGATAAGGCAACATTGGGGATAAAGGTGGGAGAGGACGGATTGCATGAGACGTTGAAATGTAGCTGCGGCGTTGCAGAGGCCAAAGGGCATAGTCTCAAATTCGAAAAGACCTTGTGGGATGATGAAAGCCGTTTTGGCTCTATCTTTGGGTTCCACCTCCACTTGCCAGTAACCCGACTTCAGATCTAGGGTGGTAAACCAACGCGCCCCTGCCAGCGCGTCGAGAGTGACGTCGATGCGGGGTAGCGGGAATGAGTCGCGGACTGTGAGTGCGTTTAGGCGGCGGTAGTCTATGCATAGACGTAGTTTACCATCTTTCTTGGGTACTAGCGTAACCGGAGAGGCCCATGGTGAGTGAGACGGACGTATGACGCGATTTTCTAACATCATTTTAATCATCTCCTGGACTTGCTGCTGAAAATGTGGGGGTATCCGCCGGGGCGGTTGCCACACTGGTTTTGCGGAGCCGGTATCGATGGCGTGACGAACGATGGACGAACGTCCAAGCGAATGGTCATCCCAAGCGAAAACGTCAGGGAACAGTCTCAGGAGGGCATGTAGTTGCACACGGGTAGGAGTGTCAAGATCAGAATATAGGGATAGGAGATCTTCTAGATTAATCGGGGGTAGAGCGACGGCAGCCTCGATGGCTGCGCAAATCTCGTCATCTAAAGGTGGGGCTGGGTCTAACGGCGTAGAGGAAGTAGCAAAGCCAAAACGTAATGATCGTGAACAGATATCTAGTGAGCAATTAAATTTAGCGAGAAAGTCGACACCTAGCAAGATGTCCCAAGTCAGAGCAGGGCTAACTAGGAAACGGTGGTGTTTGGTCCCGGTGGGGAAGTATAAAGACAGGTAAATGGATCCTACGATGTGTAAACGTTGGCCATTGGCCGTCAATGGGCTAGGTAGGGGAGAAAGAGAATCAATAAGGCGAAATTGAGAAGGTGATAAAATATCGGACCGAATTAGGGAAACTGTAGCGCCGGTGTCAAGGAGAGCTCGATAAGGAAGCTGATTAATGTGGACAGTAGTATAAAGCGGTAAAGGTTTAGCGGCGTCAATGGAGCAAACAGGAACAAAATGAATACCGGAGTTAGGGTCACGTCCACCTCGTAGATTAGGATTGAAGGAAGGTCTGGGTCCACCTCGCGAAAAACTACTGTTCGGAAAACGTGGCGAAGGTGAGGAAAGGGAACCTTCCCGTTGGCGGTTGGCGTACGAGGAATTGTAGGTAAATCCAGGACGATTTGTGGGAGGCCGAAACTTGTCTGGTAATAACAGCTCCTTGGCCCTCTGGATGGCGCCTTGAAGATCATCCGGCGGGTTGTGTCGAAGAGAATAGTAAACCTCCTCCGAATTAAGGCCGGTCTTAAAGTGGTAAAGGATGACGCGGTCCTTGTGGGCGGCGGAAAGGGACGGGTAAGCGGCGAAAGCTAGCCGTCGGAGATCATCAGAGAACGTCTGGGGGTCTTCGCCTGGACGTCGGTGACGGTGGATTAATTGATGGACGGCCTCTTCAATTTCCAATGGGGGTTCGAAAAGTTTACCGAGCTGGTCACATAGGAAATCGAACGGTGTGGTCGAGCTATAGCCCCTCCTGAGTGCCTTCAACAGTTGGTCCTCTGCGAGATGCGAAAGGAGGCATTCGCTCCGTTGGGTTGCTGAGACACGGTTGAGATGGAATTTACAGAGTTCCAGCCAGCTAGTGAAATCCCGACGACCATCATAAGGGCGGAAAGAAGGGGGAAATGGGTTGGGACAATTAGGGGCGGGGTCCGCCGTCTGGGCTGCCACCAGTGTAACGCCCCAGCGCCCTGTTGTCCTTTGGTAGCGTATCTTCTTTCGGATTATGGCCGGTACTCAGTCGTTCGTCTACGTCCGTTGTCTTCTGGCTGACTCCACACACTGTACTTCCACTAGAATGCTCGATCACAGGACCAGTCACTCATCGAGATGATAAGCCGAGGCCAAGTGTTAACACAAACATATTTATAACGAGTACAGTAGAATAATAACGATAATAAACTGTCTTTCAGGCGAACACGTAACCGAAGAAGACAATCCGGGGAAGGTGGAGCTGGAGACTACCACCGGGGAAGGGAAGCACTCCGTGGGACCCTCGCAGGAAGGTCAACTGTTATTCACAACTGTCTACTGGAGAGGGTGGGGCTGAAGACCACCACCAGGGAGGGGACAACCAATACACCACTTTACCTGCTAGGCCACACCACCTACAACATCCTGGACTAGACTCAAAGTCACCGCGCCGACGTAATTAAAACAAGGATCAATCTCATTGTTCTCTGGATACTACAGTAGTGTATCGGTCTTGCTTTATTCCTGCTTTAAACCCTAAGCAGAGGGTGATTCTTGTTGTCTCAAAACAGGTCCTCGGTTGATAGCTGCAAATTCACTGAGGTTATTCTCATCAACTGGTTCAGTCATTCTTTATAACTCGTTTTCAGGCATACGTAAGATGATAGAAGTGGAGAAGGGTACCACAGTTTATGATGAAGAGAATACGAAAAGGGGGGAAACAAGAAGGAAACGGGCGAAGAACGAAAGTGGCAAACGTCAACACAAGGGTGGTAGAGAATAAATTGTTCGGCAGGGAAGGATAATTCAATCCGTAGGCTCCTCAGATACAATTTTCCCTTCCGGCGTCGATTCTGCAGCTCCTTCACCTGAAGAGGTACAGAAACAGACACTTAGATCAACCAACTCAAAACAGCCCCTTTCCTGAGCCACCCCGGATTCGAATGCCCGCCGTTACACAGTCCCCCTCAGACAGAGCCCTGTCCGCAGGGCTCGCTGACGGCATAGTCTCTACAGTCTCCTCCCTTACTGGTTGTGGGACTAAGTAAGGAGGTAGTATAGCAAGGTTAGAATCAGTAGTGTTGGGTGGGTGCGCACGGTAGGGCTCAAGCTTTCCAAAATGGGCGGTGAAGTTTTGACCGTCAGGGCCAAGGGCCTCGCGCAGTACACAGGTGGTAGGGCTGTGAGTCGCCACGATCACAAAGGAACCTTCCCAAGAGTGTTGAAACTTGGCCGACGAAACCAAGGGTGGAACTTGTCGCTCATGCCACACCTAGTTGCTCCGTTACAAAGGGGTGCCATTCACCTGCCTATCGAAATATTCTTTTTGCCGGTCTGCCACCATGCCTAAGTGCTGTCGAGTCATGTTATGGGTATACCGAAGAAGTTTCTGTAATTCCCACACATATGAACTTGGAGTTTATTGAGGGGGAAGAGTAGACGGTACGCGGGAATTAAGTAGTAACCGAAAGGGACGCCCTGTAAGCATAAAGAATGGGGCATACCCGGTTGATGCGTGTTCCGCAGCACGGTAGGCCATCATAGCAAGAGGGAGTCGTTCGTCCCAGACCTTCTGGTTAGGTCCGCTTGCGAAAGTTTTTAAGAGTTGGATGAGAGTACGGTTGGTTCGTTCGTTCGATCTGGCCGTTACCTTCTGGGTGCCATGGTGTCGTTCTGGTCTTGAAAATATTCAACATCTCACACACTTCGCGTAATAGTCGGCTCTCGAAGTTGGTCCCACAGTCGGAGTGTAGAGACAAGGGAGCACCAAAGCGACAGATCCAATAGTTGAAAAGGGCTGTGGTAACGGAAGCAGCATCTTGCCGACAGAGGGGGTAGCTTCAGCCCATTCGGTAAAATAATCAACCATGACTAGTATGTAGCGGTGGCCATGTGCGGGCGGGAGTGGCCCTACGATGTCTAGACCAACGCGTTGAAAGGGAAAGCTAGTAGTCATAGGTTGTAATGGGGCTCGTGGGCGTTGATTGGGGAATTTTATAGAGGCGCAAGTAGCACAGGTATTACAGAAAGTTGAGACCTGGCGTCGGAGTTAGGGCCACCAAAAGCGTTGCCGAGCTGCGGCTTCGGTTTTATTGCAGCCGACATGGCCTTATTCGCTATGTAGATCCGACAATACCGTGCGAACCAGGCTGCCTGGAACGACGACCCGTGTGTCGCGAGTATCTCCGTCGCGTATGGGTAAAATATCGTTCTCAATGTAAAGACGAGGCCAAAAAATACGAATGGCGTAGGTCTTTTCCGACGAACCGCGTAAATCATTGAGAGTGGGGCGAGGAAGGCTGCGAGCAAAATGATCGTAGATGACTGCGGTGTCTGGCTCGGTGCTCTGGGCCACGGCCCAGTGGTGCAGGGTTTCCGCACTAGCATAAACTGCGTTGACAGAGTCTTGAACAAATTAGAGGACTAGAGAGTCGGCCGTGGGCGGAATGCACGATAAGGCATCGGCGTTGGAGTGTTGCTTACCGGGGCGGTGAATAGGTTTAAAGGTGTACGCCTGCAAAATTTCCTGCCATCGGGCCAGCTGACCTGCGTCTGTCGTACTTTGCAGCCACTGGAGTGATTTTAGGTCAGAACGGACCTCAAAGGGCTTGCTAAGTAGGTTAGGTCGGAACCGCTCAACAAAAGTTACAACAGCTAGCAGTTCACGACGATACGTGCAGTAATTGCGCTCAGGTTTAGACAGCGTTCTACTGGCGAAACAAATGGGTCTCTCCATACCATCCTCACTGGCTTGTGACGGAACGGCACCAATCGCGAAAGCGCTGGCGTTGGTGTCCAGAATGAAAGGTGGGGCATCCGCTGCAACATTAGGCAGCGCCAGGATAGGGGCACTAATTAAGAGTGATTTCAATTCGTCGAAGGCGTCCTGACAATCCTGAGACCAAATAAACTTCGCTTTCTTTTCCATCAGTCGGTTAAGGGACCGTGCAATGCCAGTGAAGTTACGTATAAACCGATGTTAATAGGAAGTCAAACCAGCAAACGCTCGGACCTCGGTTGAGTTCGTCGGGGTGGGCCAACCGCGTATGGCGTCTATCTTCTCGGATGCCGGCCGCTGTAAGTTCATGGCCCGAGAAGGTAACCTGGGCACGGAGGAAGTGGCACTTTTTGGATTCAACCGTAGGCCAGCGTCGCAGAGGGCCGCCAAAACGGCATGCACGTTCGCATTATGCTGTTCGATTGACCGTCCGAACACGATGACGTCATCCAGGTAAATGAGACGGCAGCTGGGAACCAGGTGGGCCAGAACAGCCTGCATAAGATGTTGAAACGTGGCCGCCGCGTTACAAAGCCCGAAGGGCATGGTCTCGAACTCAAACAGTCCGCGAGGTAGGATAAAAGCCGTCTTCTGACGATGGGACGGTTCGACTTCCACTTGCCAGTAGCCCAATCGAGGTCTAAGGTGGAGAACCACTTCGACCCGGCTAAGGAATCGAGTGTAAACTCAATGTGAGGTAGTGGGAAAGAGTCACGGGTAGTGAGAGCGTTAAGGCGCCGATAGTCAATGCAGAACCGTAACTTGCCACCTTTCTTAGGTACCAAGGTCACAAGGGAAGCCCAAGGGGAATGAGAAGGTCGGATGACTTCATCCTTAAGCATAGTAGTCAACATCTGGCGTACCTCCCCCTGATAATGAGTGGGGATCCGACGGGGTGGCAGCCATACGGGTTTGGCATTGCTAGTATCAATGGTGTGGCGAATGATATTCGTGCGACCGAGGGAACAACCGTCCCAAGCGAAAATATCTTGAAAACTCAAAAGCAAGTGGCGTAACGCAGTGTAATTTGGGTCGTCAAGGGACGATTGTGGTAGGATGTCGTCGATACGGGTAGGTGGGATTTTGACGTATTCGTCGATGGCCACGCAGATAGCTTCGTCGTCGAAATCTGCGTTCTGTTTGGGTTTCTCTGTGGGGTGAGTGAATCGTACGGTGCGACCACTTACGTCGATAAGGCAGCCGTGAAGCGCTAGGAAGTTGACTCCTAAGATCACGTCCCAGGTAGGATGTGGTAGAATTAAAAAGGTATGTGTGACAGTAGCTTGGGGAAGGGTGACATCGACGGACACTGAACCGAGGTATCTCATGGCTGAGCCGTAAGCTGACTTAAGACGTGTAAAAGGGCAGACCGAAATCGACTGGTCAAGGCGAAGGGGTACTATCAAGTGGTTACTGATTAAGGATACAGTGGCGCCCGCGTCTATAAGTGCCCGTACTGGCTGACTGTTTATCGTGATGGTAGTATAAAAAGGACAAACTTTCCTAGACAATGCAGAGCATGAAGTAACGGACAGCGCACCTCACGAACGATCGCAGGCGCAGGAATGATGGCTATCGGGGGGTGGGTGGCGAGGTCCACGGGGAAAGGAGCTGTTCTGGTAACGAGGGAAACGCCGGGGTCCCGAAAAACGGTTGGAGTTGGGGGAACACGGTGACCAGAAGAGTGGAAAGCGTTAAAAAAGGACGAGGATTGGAGGAAGAGGTTGTGGTTCGCCATGGCGACGGAGTAAGGCCGGCGGGCTGGGCAGAGAGACTGCGTTCGAAGCGAATATGGCACTCTGTGAGAGTAATGGCGCCCTGAATGGTAGCCGGAAGCCGCAGCACAAGTTCCCGTCGAACGTTGGGGTCGGGAAGAGCCTCTGATAAATAATGTAAAACAAGGGCATCAGTATCATCTTCATCGAAAGTGGGGAAAGCCACCGCCGTAAAGCGTTCTAAGTCATTGACAAGACTAGTGCTAGACTCATCTGGACGAAGCTTTCGGGAATTAAGTTTCTGAAGAGTGTCACGTAAAGAATGGGTATTGGAAAACAAATTGGCCAAGCGGTAACACAGGGTATCGAAGGGGGTACCATCAGAGAGGCCATCCTCGAGGGCTTTCGCCAAATAAACGGGGGAAAGGCCAAGAGGAAGGAAACGAGATTTGTCTGCCTCATGTGTCCTCTTAAGGTAGAATTTGGCAAGCCGTAGCCAATTCATAAAGGTTTGCTTCCGTCAAATGTAGGGATAGAAACAGGGGTATGCAGCGGGCTGTGGGGCGGATCGGTGTGCTGCCACCACTGTAGCAGTCTTACCTGATTCCTGCTTTAAATTCTCAACAGAGGGTGATTCTTGCTGTCTCAAAACAGGTCCTTGGTTGATAGCTGCAAATTCACTGAGGCTATTCTCATCAACTGGTTCAGTCATTCTATCTAACTCCTTTGCAGGCATGCGTAAGATGATAGAAGTGGAGTAGGGAACCAGAGTTTATTATAAAGAGAATACGAAAAGGGGGGAAACAAGAAGGAAACGGGCGAAGAGCGAAAGTGGCAAACGTCAACACAAGGGTGGTAGAGAATAAATGGTTCGGTAGGGAAGGATAATTCAATCCGTAGGCTCCTCAGATACAATTTTCACTTCCGGCGTCGATTCTGCAGCTCCTTCACCTGAAGAGGCACAAAAACAGACACTTAGATCAACCAACTCTAAACAGCCCCTTTCCTGAGCCACCCCGGATTCAAATGCTCGCCGTTACAGTAGGAGGCCAGACAGACATAAGTGGAATAACCAGGTACGTACTGTTTCTCCTTAACGAAGTGCATGTAAATAACTGAAATTAGTGGACTAAATTTAATTAAATTATTCCTTGATATTGATGGTATGGTTTGCGGTAAGGAGCTCGAACGGGTACGCAAATTAAGTACATCGAACAGGTTTTCCGTCTTATCTAGCAGGAACGCGTGGACGCTATCCGGAGAAGCCATTTTTGCAACGGTCGGCAGCCAGACAGACATATCTGGAGCTATCAGGTATGATCCCAACTGGGCCTGCGTTAAGTGTGTTACCCCAGTGGCAATTCTCTACAGATCACTTTCGAAGTTTTCTACGAAGTCCAATAATCCCCTACCAGGCCATTCTGTGTCCCCACGCAAACGACGCACCAAACGCGCGCACGCTTGCTCTAAAGTTTTCCTAACCTTTTCCCCGGCGCAGCCTTCGTATGGCGTCAGCGTGCGCGCGCAGGCCTTATCACATAAACATAGCGATCCATTCCCACGAGGCGCGCCGTTTTGGCCGTGACGCTCAGCTGGTTAAGCCTGTCAACTTATTCGGTACCCGGCCGCGCGAACGCCGCCCTCCTCCTAGCAGTATCTGCACTCACACCCCCCCCCCCCCCCCCCCTTATTTCGCGCTCGCTTGCACGTGCATGCTGGCCCGCGCGTAGAGGACGATAAGGCTGCGGGCTCGGCGAGCGCACGCAGCCATCAGACGGTCCGAATTAGGGTCAGGTTTGGTTTGAGTGAATTACGTAGGAAACCCGGAGGCCAGGACTGACGAAAGTGCTTTTGATCGTGGGACCGGCTTCATTGATTTCCTGCAATTTTTGCTCGAACGCACTGAAGTTCTTCAATCTGGGCATTCATAATTTGTATGGTAAGGAGTACATGGTGTATAATGTGCACAGCATTATACACCTACCAGTAGACTACAGAGAACACGGTAAGCTGGATGCCTTTTCAGCGTTCCCTTTCGAAAGTTTTTTAAGACAGGTAAGGGAGCTTGCTTCGATGGGGTACCGTCCTTTTGAGCAGATAGCTCGGCACCTAAGTTAAGGGTGCTTGAAACCGTCTGCTCTAACTCCTCGCCTACCAGTTTTCGCTGGTAATTCAAAGGATGTGTACTTCTGCCTTCGCTCAAGATTTATGTGCGTAAGGCAAGTTATTTATAGTCATGCCTCGTATTATAAGTTGAGTGTATCATACGCCAGGGAAATATCTGAGGTTTTCAGAGATCCCATCAAGTCATCAGGACTACGTATTTATAGGGTTTAGTTTTCAAGTAATGTTTCCCAGGTAGAGGTTCGGGAACCCTTTGTAAAGTACATGGGAGTTCCCGATGAGGATTTCATCATCCTCATACAGCTTCTGTAATTATACTCCCTCGAGGAATAAAACCGGGATGCAGCGTGAGAACTCGCCGTCCTCCACCGTACACACTGCATGTAGAAACGTAGGTAGTCAGCTTCTAGCCTATATTAATTTGTCACTTCTTACGCCGCCATTACCGTTTTGCAAACGCAGGCGTCTAGGACGAGGTAAGTGCCTCCCCCACCCCATTACCCACTTCAGGGGTGCTTTTTTTTACATTTTAGATTGCAGAAATGTCTGATATGCTGAAGCAAGTTGATTAAGTCGGAGCGGACGGCTTATAAAACGCAAGACCCCAGGTCCTGAATATGTATAGGAAGGGCTGCCCGATTTTGACTTTGACCCGGGCCCCCCACCACCTTCCTTGCGAAGTACTTTGAATGATATACTTCTAGGGACCCCAGCAGGTAAACTGGACATTACCCTTCTTTAAAGACATAAATTAGGAACGAACTCGGCGGCGGCCTCTCCAGCTCCGTCCACGTCCCACCACACGGGCACTCCAGATCATCTGCTGGCTTGGATGTGCCAGCTAGATAATCATTTACGAGATCTAAAATCTCAAGTGGCCATCCTCGTTGCCTAGAGGGGTAAGCGGCAAGTAGACCCGTCTAGACCACGTATATCAATGCCACCACCCCCGGACGGAGTGCCCGGTGGCCTCGCCGATTACCTCGGTGGAGTATTTTGATCTCTTCGAGGAGCACCTGCTAGACGCGAATTATTGGCAGCAACCGGTAGGACTTTTCGCTCTTTAAATTATTTGCTTAATTAGGTTGCCTTCCTGCGTACGCGGGAAGCATGGAGGGCGCATGCAACCACTAGTTGACAGCCTTCTGTTGACAGAATTTTAACCTAACAGGTGGCTATAATCGCCGAAATCTCCGGCACACAAGAGCGTACGCTCTGCTGGAAGGAAAGCATTTCATTTTGTCTTAATTATCCTCCACCCCTATATGTTTTCGGAACGTGGGTGGAGACCCACCCCACATGGTCGACGGAATTCGAGGAGGCCGTCCGCTCCTTGTTGAAATCGGTAGTTGCTAAACACCACCGCCTACAAAAACTGGTGGATCGCATTGCAGAACTTCGCAGTGCCAGTGATTAGTTGAATACTGCTTCCCCTGTACATAATCACCAATATTTTTTTGAATACATAACCCTCGTTTCTATATTACGAACCAATTATTTTAATATCAGCTGCGGGTGAAAGGGTAGGAGGCACACACGAAAAAGGGCTGCGGACCTTGCGAATCATGGAACATAGGGGGGAGGGGGCGTACATCGTCGTACGGGCCGGGGATCTACGTGAAACATGCAGGCACCAGGGTGGGGAAGCTAAACTGGGAACGGGGGAGGTGTATGCGAGCACCATGAGGAGGACAACACATGCATAGGGCTAGTTACAGCATACAAGCGAAAGCGGCCAATCAGCAATCGCAAACATGGTGCATCCCTGCAACACGCGAGTGCGTATAACCATAGGCGCCCACATTTCCTTTCGGCCAATAAGCGCAGGCGCTAGTTAACGGAAGGGAAGACAGCTACAATGCATGGTGCGCGCATACAAGTAACACGCGTATGCATACAGAAAGAGGCCGTAAAGATCAGCCAATCAGCTGACTCACATGCTGATGAAGAGCATCGCTCTAGAGAAATGCCACTAGGGTAACTTTTATCCTAAATATTATGACAATATTAGGATAAGGGTATATAACAGCACAGTGATATGACGACTCGGCCTCGGCGTGAAATTCGGAGATGTGCATATTTTTGTGGCGCAGAGCAGTTTTTCAAAAAATCGACACGTCCTTGAAGCAATTTCCAAACTTTGGAAATAATTCACATCAGAGTATTTTTTCAGAGCGACCGGATTGAGATTTCTACGTAGATAATTCCAAACTTTGGAAATATATAGTCAATTCTTGAATAATTTCCAAGAAGCGTGTCTTCTATACTGAGATAGAGACTAAAAACACGTAAGCTCGAGGGACTTGAAATTCGCAAACAATTTCAAACTTCGCGCCAAGTAAGCTTTGTTTTACGTTACTGGTGAAGTCAACAGACAGAATCTTCGATACTGGCTTCAACAGGATGGAGCCCCTACCCATTTTCCTACAAATGTTACAGATTGGCTTAATGGCACTTTTCCTGAATGGATTGGAAGAAGAGATCATGTGGAGCGGTACCCTCGTTCACCAGACCTTTCTCCCCTTGAATTCTTTTTCTGGGGTATGTTAAAAGAGAAAGATGACTTAATGAAGATTGTTAATCTAAACCACTTAAGAGAACGCATTATCAGCCAGTGTGCTGAAATCGACGGTAATGTACACCTTTTCAATCGAATTCACCAGACTTTAGCAAGGCGCATTGATTTATGCATTGCAAATAATGTAAATTATATTAAAAATAAAATTTCTTAACATAATAATTGAATAAAATTGTTTTGTTTTGTTCTAAAGGTATGTATTTATCCCCTATGTACCCAGACTTCGTGGACACCCTGTACTAACACGTTGTAAGCTGCATAAACTGCTCCTTTTACAGAGTTTCTCCACCTAAAGACAGCTTTTAAGAATGTATTTTAACATACCTTCTTTGCCTTTCAGCTTGCCATACAGTTTCTCTCAAGTTAACCAGCGGCGTTGTCCTCATTTTCGGCGAGCTGCCTGACGCAATGGTGTTCGCGCATTAGCTGTCTTCTACGTCTACTCCCGAAGGGCTTAATTGAAGAAAAAATTTATCATTTCCCGGTCAGTACAATCTTTATTTTTTTTAAATTTAACCTAGCATAAAAAACCTCTTTTCTTCATTTTAAATCCTGATTTAGTTAAAATTTGCTCTTGGCTTCCGCGTCTCCCATTGTTTGCACTTCCACGCTATAATATTTCGTCGCTTGTGCCATCTGTCAAAACGATTTGCACTGCATGCACATTTAATGCTACCCGTTCACAATCTTGCCTTGCCCTGATTGATTGCCACTCTCGCACGATCAGTTTTGCGCTTCCTTGGACTTCAATATTCAGTTTTCTGATTATTCGCACCAATATTCAGTTTTTGCTGCTGTAACGTTAACCTTGCTCACGCATTTTTCTCCCTTCACACTTCCGCCTTCTTTTTCTTCTTATTAAAACAACCGTTCCCTTTCCCGCTCCCATTCTAATTATTTTCCCCGATTATCCCTCCCACAACTCCTCCAGTTAATGCCCAACCCACATCACCCCATATTACCAGGTGCCCCTAAGACAGAAGGACCTTGGCTTCCCAACTTGGGCTTGGCCTCACTAATCATTCTCGCCGTTGAAGTTATGTGGAAGGTTCAATACAATCTCTTGAAACACATGGCCCCTCCGTGAAGGCGCGGCTCAGAAGGGGCTACGAGGGTATATGCCCATCAGAATTTAATTAGGGCTTATTAATATTGCAGAAGTTATTTCCTGGCGTACATCTGTATATTTGAAGGATCAGAGAAGAAAAGTAAACCAAAATTTATAATATTCACTGGATTTAAGTGAGTAAGTATATTAGGTGAAGGGGCTCTGAGTGGGCAAGGCGGGGAATGGCTCCTTGAAAAAGGGCCTGCATTTTATTGGTTGGCATCAGCACGGAACTGCACGTGACTGAATGTTATTGGATTATTCATTTGACGTCAATCTTGCGCACTGCATTTTGATTGTAGGCACCATTTTGTCGTGAAGCCCGACGCTGTTCACAATAAAACGCCGGCTCTCATTGTTGTGACCGTATTTCCGGTAATTTTACAAATCTCTTGCTGTTTTAGCGTGTGGAAGCCTACATCTATGAGAATCATAGGAAGACAAGCCAATTGCGATTATCTTGCATTTATACGTCAAATTATCATCAAAGGTTGGACCACTTTGATATTCTGGTACGTAAACAAGCCGTTTTTATGTTTTGTACGCATGTCTGTAAACTTTTATGTTGAATCTCTTAGTTGTTATTCCTTTTGAAGAAGCTAAATATACAAGACAGTCTATAACTTTTGCAGGGTATTAAAGCTGCATGTATGACGCTACAATTGTAGAGATTGCCGAAGAAATCGAACAAATAACAGAAGTCCAAATTCATTGCTTTTTGGTGAAATGCACGTGACAACCCGCACCCCTTGCGACAGTCTACCGAGGATATCTCAGGCACCACAGGCTATCTGGATGCAACTGATGGCAACTGAATTTCTGTCAAGCCGCACATTGATGGAAATATTAAGTGTCGCATACGTTCTGTGCTGTGGATACAACAAATAATTGCATTCGACTTTTAACGACCCTTGTTTACCTTCTCTGCATATACGTAGTACCATTGTTCGTCTAAGTCATTTGCATTCGTAATTTATCCCTATTTCTCGATAAGCTTGTGGATACACCACAAAGTTTCTTTTCTCAGTCAATTTTGAAGTAATATTTGCTTTAAAAAACTCATGCAATTGAAGCATGAGCCTTTCTATCAGATTTAACAAAGTGTACCAGTCAAGTCAAGTCAAGTCACTTTATTAAGAGAAATATAGGCAAACGCCCTTGAACTCCCTATCGGTACACAGTAGTTAAGAAATGCATCGACAATGCCGAACATTCCGAAGAAGGTCTTTTACGAAATTGTGGGTGGCTACTCACTTCTTCCAAGTAATATAATCAGATATAACCAGTTCACCTCTAATCAACCACTTCCTTCTTTTCCAGAAACAAGCTGCACATGGCAAACGCAATGCTTCGTGTACTTACGTTCGAGCAGTCGCGAACCGCACCACAGCGGAAATGTGACTACGGAAGTAGTGTAAGTGGCCATCTATATGTATTATTCTATATGGGCTCGAACATACAAGTTTGAACATCTACTATCTATATATTACTAAAGTGACGCTTTTTATTAGCGATTTGTTCAAACTTCTTAAGTACCTATTTATTTTACTAACCAACAGATTTCTACTATTGTAGGAACCAGCTGAGGACGACAAAAGCGATGCTTCCCATGAACTGTGCAATCGGAGGACTAACGATATTATTTGCTGTAAACATTTTCCAAATTATTTTTCCTATCAATAAATTATCCACCATCCTTAATCATCGTATTGTGTTCTACATTATGCGACAGTGGATATAGCGAAGGATTCATACGACCGGGCTACCAATATCGCGAAAATAAGTGCCTCCCTGCACAATTTTTTGCGCGGGGGGCTAGAGGGGGCCACATAGGTGAATTGCCGCGCCTGTGCCCCCTCTAGCCCCGCCAAGACCCAACCTTGCCCCACGGGGAATGGTGGAGCTTGGAGGGGCTGGTGTTTGTAGGGGCTTTACTTGATCAAATTAATCACCTATGCGCACTGTCATCCGCCTTTGCTCTTCCGGATATTTGAAGGCATGCTAATTCCGCTGTTGCATGCTTGTGGTCAACCAACTGCTAAACTACACATGAAAGAGTGTGTGCTTACGTTTTCCGCAAACACTAGCGATCGTTTGCCTACCTGTAAACATTTGAATTTTTTTTGGTATTTTTCAACGTTACTTTTTCGCCCACTTTCGATCTATTTTCATTGCTTGTAAACGAATAAGGACTTCAAAAGTGTGTATTTACATTTCCTACAAATCAAATTAATTTAGTATCCCTTCGGCCTTACTTAGAGTATGCTGTCCAGGCCAGCCTTCAATGGTCTATTAAGTGGTATTCCCAACTCAGTTATCAAAAGCGTGTCGACCTTTCCCAAATTACTTAGCCATATATTTTCAGTCTATCTCTTAAATGGTTACTTTCCTGACACTTGGAAGACATCCATTATTCTTCCAGTCTTTAATTCAGGATCTCGTTCGGACGTAAATAACTACCAAGGTGTTCATAAACACCGGCCCTAGCCAAACTTCTGGAAAATATCATTTTTAATAAAATTCTCAATTTTTGCCTAGAAAACAAGCTTTTAAGCGACTCGCAGCATGGTTTTCTACCGGGGCGATCATGCGAGACGTGTCCCTTAGCTTTTCTTAACCACGTCACTTCCCTTCGTAACGAGTGGCAATCCGTGGTTGTTATCTACTTTGATCTGAGCAAAGCCTTCGACAAGGTACCGCACAGACGGCTTCTGGTAAAATTGGAAGTCATTGGTATCCGTCCCATTCTCCTCGACTTCATCGGTTCCTACTTGTCTAACCGCAGCCAGAAGGTCTTAGTAGGTAACAGTTATTCCACTGCTCATCTGATCACGAGTGGCGTTTTTCCAGGCACTGTCTTGGGTCCTTTACTCTTCATTCTATACATAAATGAAATGTCGACTGTTCTGAAAAATTCACAAAATCTCATTTATGCAGATGACCTCAAATGCATATACTCATTTTTAAGGACACAGCCAATATATGCGTTGATAAAATAAATGTGGACCTGATTACGCTCTAACGTTGGAGTGCTACCTGGCAGATGGAATTCTCTCCATCCAAGTGCAGTTTCATGTGTTTCGGTCCCGCTAAGCTTCCTCGTCCCTTAGTCTTTCAAAATACTCCTCTTTTAGAACGATCCACGATATAAGACTTAGGTCTAAGCTACAAAAATAAACTAGCATTTTCGCCTCATGCGGATCATATATCTGCAAAGGCTGCACAAATATGTGGTTTCATATCACATAATTTCTCCCTGCTGGAAATCAGGTTAAAACTTTGTCGCATGTATGTTCTACCCATCCTAGAATACTGCTGTCCCCTCTTTGGTCTACTGAATGCTTCTGACCGCGGTAAAATTGAAAATGTACAGAGGGTATTTACTCGCAAAATATTTGCTCTTCCTCGATCCACTATTTCTTATACGGAGTGATGTCAGTTAGCGAACATGAAATTTCTTTGGGTCAGAAGACTGGAGACGGGCCTCTGCTTCTTTTTTCGCGTTAACTCTAGCCCTAACCTGCCACAGATCAACGCTCTCATTCCTGCAGATAGACCTTATGCCACTCGTAATTCCTCCAGGATAATTGCACCCCCCCTAGCTCTACATCGAACCATTCTCACTTTTTTGCCTCAAAACATGCTTTCATCTGGAATAATATTCCCCTCGAAATTAGGCTGTCATTGAACTTAGCAGTTTTTAAGACCAAATTACGTAAACACTTAACTTCGGGAGATATAAAGTCCTTGTTAGCCGTCTCCTTCCCAAACACACAACTCTTGGACTTTGAAAAAGGTCCTCCTGGTATTTGAGGCGGTTATATTTATATTAAATTGTTTTCCATATATGTCTTTTTCTTCCTCTATAGAGTGATATTTGCAACGGTGTTTTCTCCCCTTCTCTATCCAATCAATATTGCCGTTCTCCATTGCCCGTTTTACGACCCCGACGATGGACTTCGTGGTCGCTAGTCGTGCCAATGGCGGTTCTGCTATTTTCGGCAGCTCGTCACTGAACTCCGCAGTCTGCAAGGTCGCATCTCCGGCGTTTCGGTGATGATCACGTGACCTCAGCCGTTCCCTCATCCTGTCGACCTTGTCGTCCGCGATGACCTCATCCGGTCTCACCTCCCTGATGGCTGATCATGAAGCCAGTCGGACGGTGTTACAGTGGTGAAAGACAGCCTCTGCTAATATATGATTTCTCCAACGACAAGAAGCATTTCCAACCCTCATACGTTCTCATTAACAGTCCTGTCTCATTGCGCTACAACCAATCCTATCAACCAACCTCCTTAATTCTGTAGAAGCAGTTTTTTCTCCTACGTTTTGTTTTTTAAGTGGGTGTCCGCTGAAATCTGCCCTCGCTTTAACAGAAGGAGTTTTTTTACTGCTCCCTCCTTAGCTCACGGTGCGTTTAAGAGCGTGTTGACTACTATTTTAAAACGATAATATATTGGTGAATATGAATTTATCTGCCTACATTACTAAACGCTCTCACTGCCTTTGTGGTTGTTCATGGAGAGCAGCATTTATCAAATTTGCATTTATTTTTCCACAGCACTAAGTTTGTAAAGACGAGGCCCTCCGGGCCTAAAATATGAAATTTATTTATTTATTGATAAACGACAGATGGTTCAGAAACTTAGTCAACTACCTCACGAGGCCAGATTGGCTGTACCTGATTCGTTTCCTCTCAATTGCGAACCATTACGCGGTGACCTCGGTAAAATCTATTGGATTGTCGGTGGCGTTCAGTGTGTCCTAGACCAGCTTTCTCCATGACTCCGAGAAAGGACCATAGGGTATTAAGGAGATACTCCTGAAACTACTTTTCTCTGATTCGTGTACCTTGGAACCTAGGTGTCTTCATAAACTTCCAGTCATTCAAACGATAACGGCCATATAGACATACTTAGTCTAAACTGCTCCCGTTTTGTTGGCTACTAATCCTCACCTCCTTTTTCGCCTCAATAATAGCACAAATCTCCCCAGGATTTCTGTAATTACCCCCGTCAGCCGTCCCTACAACCTAAGAAACTCGGCACTTGTTATACCCCCTCCTGCGTCTTCCTCATCTAAACGCTCTTTGTTTTTTGCTTCCAGATATAACTTTCTTTGGAATAACTTGCCAATCGAAATAAGGTCGTTAACTAGACTGTCTGCTTTCAAACGAAGACTGCACATTTATCTTAACACTGATTCTTCTAACCTTTTATTCTCCTCATCTCCATGACTCTGAGAAAGGACCATCGGGAATTTAGGAGATCCTCTTGAAACTGCTCTTTCTGCCTCGTGTCCCCTGAGAACATAGATGTTTCCACTCAACACCGCTGAATCAAACGAAGCCAAGCGGAAGTACTCAGTCTAAAATGCTGTGGTTTCGTTGACCACTAACCTTCATCAGACCTCCCACACCTATTTCTGCTCTACTACTATGTTCCTACGGTGAGGTTGTCTCCAGGGGTCAGAATTTTTCCTAACCTTCAATAACCATCTACTTTCAAAATTTGGAAAGTCTGGAAAAGTAAGCATAATTAAATTTTGAAAGTAGATGGGTATTCTTAATTATCATTTTATTCCTACTTTGCTTTGGAACGGGATGAACTATGGACCATCAGGTAAGTAAAATTGATCGAGACCACTGTGCGCTGATAGGATACCTTGTGTGAGACGTTTTTGCGTATTAAATCGCTTAAGAATGATTGCTATTCGTTTATTTCTTGCATTTATAAATTCTTACGATTAATATTCTGCACAGTTTCCTTGCCTACATTGAAACTTATCTGACTAAGTAAAACTCAAATATTGGTGTACACCGAAAGCAACCAAAAAACCTATTGCATAATGTCGATGATCTCATTATTTATTTATCCTTGGTTTCGTTAAGAAGGCATAAAGGGTTAGGGTTAAGGTTAGTTTTAGGGTAAGTGTTAGGGTAAGGGTTAGTTTTAGGGTAAGGGTTAGTTTTAGGGTTAAGGTTAGTTTTAGGGTTAGGGTCAGTTTTAGGGTTAGGGTTAGTTTTAGGGTTAGGGTTAGTTTTAAGGTTAGGGTTAGTTTTAGGGCAAGGGTAAGGGTTAGTTTTAGGGTTAGTGTTATGGTTTAGCCTAAAGGTTTACTTTTTGTTTTGTGATTGGTTTACGGTTTGCATACATTGCTCTGTAATGTTCTCATGCTTCCCTAACGCATTTATTTGCATCAAATAATAGGTATATCTTCTTATTTATGCTCAAAACTTTCCGCAGTAATGCGAGACATACTATTTTTCCCAATTTCCTTGGCTTACTTACCGGCATAGAAGCAGCCAACAGCGCACGTTCAGTTTACTTGTATAGTAGACAAATAGCCCTTCTCCTTTGGAACACTTCTTGGCGTGCTGCACTACTACCGTTGGGTGGCTTACGGTTTCTGATCGCATGACATGTGCTCATTTCTTAGCTTGCTACGCTATTGCCTTCGAGTGGCTTACAATTACTGATCCCGTGACTCGGGCACATTTCTGGCTCCCCTACGCGTACACAAGGACGAGTGAATGGAGCAGTCCGCGCGTTTACCATGGTTAACGTTATACCGGCTAGAGTTCCTACGGGACATCACGCATTGGCTCATCCTTCAAAATTTTCCAGGTGCTTCGATCGTCTTCCTGTATGCCGTCTACCTCTGCCCTTTATTCAATTTATCTTATGTCGGCCGCTTTCTGGGAGACGTTGTTTTCCTGAGCCGGAACCTACTTAACCCGATAGTCACCAACCATGCCTTTTCCTCCCCGCTCCCCACGGGGACGAGTCAGGAGTGCAGTTAAGTTTTCTGCAGGACAACCCGACCGAATCTCCTGACCTAGGACGTTTCTTGGTGCGGCATCGCACGTTGTCTCATTTTTCCTAATTTCCCAAGTGCCTCGATCATCTTCCCTCTGCCCTTCTTACCCATTTTATCTTGTACTGACCGTTTTTCTCGGAGCCATTGTGTTCCTGAGCGGGAACGGATATGGTCCCTACAGTCAACAAACTTGTCTATTCCTCACCGTCCACGCGGGCGAGTGAGGAGTGCCGTACAGTCTTCGGTAGAACAATCCGACCGAATCTCTGCACTTTTGCGAACCAAGCGAGGGAGATCGCAAGCAAAGTGAGCCGGTGCACCAAGGTCCTCAAGGTCCTGCTACCATCCCCCGGTCCTTCTGGGTTACTATCCATCTCCGATTGCTACCTCGGGACGTTACCCCCCTGGCGTGACTCACTGTGCCCTGGCACAGCAACTCAGTGGCTACCTTATGCTCGTTCGCCAGTACCAAAACCGGCTGGACTCGTCTACGCCCTACTATCGTCCCGACTGTTACGTTTCGCCGCATGCCTGCCGCCATCTATTCGTCTGCAGTTCCCGGCCAGGCACCCAACTCACCCCCTTCCCCCCCAAGGACCTTTGGCTCAAGCCGGCCGAGGTGGCGACTTTTCTCACTCTCCCCAACTGCACCCCGTTTGGACTCCGTCGGGAACCCCTGATTCAACGTGGGCTACTAACCAACTAACTTAAGAGTGAGGAGTGCAGTTTACTCTTCGGTAAATCAGTACGGTCAAATCTCTTGTTCCAGGTCGTTTCTTGGTACAGCTTCGGCTGCGGCCAACTAACTGGGCCGCGGCCACTACCTCTGCGGTCCCATACTTAGGGATCTTCTAGCGTCTCAATTGCGGTCCCCATGCTCCGCGCCATTTAGGATTCCCACAACAGTACGCCTCGGTTACACTTTTCATAATCTGCGGACTTATCCTCTGTAAAACGTCGACAAAATAGGCCCTTTTCTCCCCTCCACACTTCAGAAACTTATAATTCAGTGTTTCCCTTTACTCACACAAAGAACATTGACAGAAAAATATTTACTAATGACCTCGTTCCGCACTGTTTTAGCCGTTCCTTCTGACCGCATACGGTGGCTTCGGTTGCTTCGTTCCTTCTACACGGATGCCTACAAATACTTTAGTTTTCACTTAGCTGTCTTACCTGTGGCAGCATCCGCATTTTTATTCTTTCATTTAATTGGAAGCTCGTCGATCCAGCTTTCTCCGCTTCTTTTTCCTTGCAGCCACCCGCCTGCAGTAAACTTTGCCGTTGCGCAGTTCAGTTTTGGCTGCGGCACTTGCTACAAGCTGAATTAAAAGTTTTTTCTTTGACCTTCCCCGCCGGGTACTTTTGGTGTGTTTCTCTCGTCGCTTCCGCCGCAGTCTTCCTTCGACGCGTGGCGATCTTCTGTCGCTTTGCTAGTCGTTAAGTAGCTGCCGCATTGCTCGATTGTATCTACAACAAAGAAACGATTACGACAAACTTTCCTGAAACTCATTTTCACGAGAGCTATCCAAATCCGCACCAGCATCATCACTGCACCTTCCTGACCCATGTGTTGCGATTGCTGGGTATTGCCTTATGTCTGTGGGAAACGTAGGCGTTCCACCCAACCGCACCGTCCTTTTGTCTACATAACCTGAATTTACGACTAGTTTTCCATGCATTTAAACTCTTACCCGATCCACTGGGTTCACCTTCGTTTCCGCCATCTACCTGCATGTTCATGTCCTCCATTTCCTCTAACCGCAGGAGGCAGCATGTCGCCGGATTGAGGTTCTTGTTTACCAGCCATTTTCGAGTGCACAGTTTCGCTTCTGTTGGGTAATGGTTAGGTGCCGTAGGAAAACAATATACCTTCCGTCATATTTATGGCGTACAGATGAGCTATGTGGCTGCAGAAAATATATCAGGCTTCCGGTACTATAATCATTCGGAAAGAAAACCACATTCGGTATTGGATTTCCTCAACGTGTAACCAAACGGACCTTCCTGGAATAGGCCCACTTTGGTGCAGACCCCATTTAAGTCGACTCCAAAACGCCTCAATGGATTGCATGTGCTTGCCCGTTATTCGGCCCACAAAGTTCTCAGTGTGGTTTACCGTGTACTGCGAACAACCCAATGTCTTCAGCTTACTATAGCTGCTACAGCAGTCTGTCACAGTTTCACTGCCGTGCTTCACTCTCCGGCATATAACACTGCAGAGGGTTGGCGCAGAGCGGCTGCTCAGTTGTTCGAACACTGTCCTTCTCTTGACAGTGTCGTACATACCGATTACCCATAATTGCCGCACTTTTCACCCTCGATTGTACTTACGGTGGGTGATCATCGACTCGTCCTCCTACACTTTAATGCCCGGTCCACCGACGGACGTAGCTACCCTATTCAGGGTGTTAGAACAGACTTTCCTACAAATTGCAAACCAGTTTACGGCCGGTTTTAGGGATACTCCACAGACAGCTCCCGCTTCCTGTACTGTTCTGCCGGCAACAAACGTCAGGCGCATATTTGCTAGCTCATGCAACGTTAACCGGCTTCCATAAAATACAGAATTCTTCCGCACAGATTGTGTGCTGAGGCACAGAGCGCACCTGCAGATTTTTCCGTCTCCGTTTTGCGCATACTTCTGCAGGGACACTCGTCTGCCGCAAGAGTATCGTAAGTCCGCTGCTAGGAGACTTTTTGTGCGGAGGTAGGGTACCAGTTCGTCCTAATTGATGGTTTGCAGAGGCCCATTGTCTGGTGTCGGTTGGTCCAATCGTAGGGACCTAGGTGATCTGCGTGCACTTTTAGACCCATCCTTTAATTCTCCGTCCCCCGTAGACCAAGCTTACGAACCGAGGTAAACCTTAATCCTCTGAATGGGTCGTCTTCTTGTCCCTCCTCCCTTTTGCCACACAATTCCCCCCCCCCCCCCTGTTCGGTGCCCTTCTGTTCCTGAACACCCAGACGTCTTTCGGCTTACCTCCTTTGTCAGTTAACTAGCAGGCAAGGCTGGCCTGCTGTAGGCTGTTCGGTGCAGTATTGGAAGGGATTTCTGTCCGAAAATTGGCTTCCGTGGTTTGCGTTCTTCCGAAGCTGTGTTGGAAGGTAAAAAGCTCATAATATTTGCTTTGGTTGCGTACTCGGTATCTTTCTGCTCAGACCTGTGAGTATAATAACAGACCAATTGCGCACTTACCCTAGTGGCATTTCTCTAGAGCGATGCTCTTCATCAGCAAGTGTGTCCAATGCGTTATAATAGTAAGTCAGCTGATTGGCTGATCGTTACGGCCTCTTTGTGTATGCATGTGCGTGTTACTTGCACGCGCGCACCATGCATTGTAGCTGTCTTCCCTGCCGTTAACTAGTGTCTGCGCTTATTGGCCGAAAGGAAATGTGGGTGCCTATGGTTGTATGCATTCGCGTGTTGCAGGGATGCACCATGTTTTTCGATCGCTGATTGGCCGCTTTCGCTTGTATGCTGTAACTAGCCCTACGCATGTGCTGTCCTCCTCGTGGTGCTCACATACACCTCCCCCGTTCCCAGTTTAGCTTCCTCCCTCTGGTGCCTGCATGTTTCACGTAGCTCCCCGGCCCGTACGACGATGTACGCCCCCCCCCCCTATGTTCCATGATTCGCAAGGTCCGCAGCCCTTTTTCGTGTGTGCCTCCTACCCTTTCACCTGCAGCTGATATTAAAATAAGTGGTTCGTAATGTAGAAACGAGGACTTTTTTAAAAAATAATGGTAATTATGTACAGGGGAAGCAGTATTCAACTAATCACTGGCACTGCGAAGTTCTGCAATGCGATCCTCCAGTTTTTGCAGACGGTGGTGTTTAGCAACTGCCGAGTTCAGCAAGGCGCAGACGGCCTCCTCGAAGTCCGTTGGCCGTGTGAGGTGGGTCTCCGCCCGCGTTCGGAAAACATCTAGGGGTGGAGGATAGTTAAGACAAAATGAAATGCTTACCTTCCAGCAGAGCGTACGCTCTTGTGTGCCGGAGATTTCGGCGATTATAGCCACCTGTTAGGTTAAAATTCTGTCAACAGACGGCTGTCAAATAGTGGTTGCATGCGCCCTCCATGATTCACGTCTAGAAGGTGCTCCTCGAAAAGATCAAAATCCTCCATCGATGTAACGTGAGAGTCACTCTCACGGTAGGATAAAAGTGACTCTCATGCTATTCCTAAGGCAATTTTATAACCAAAAACATTTCATTGTATCTGTCAGGAACTCAATATTTTACCCTGACTTGCTGTAGCCTGCTTGTCTTAGTAAACTTGCACTATCCGGCCAATCGATCTTCTCTCCGCCTCACTCCTACGGGCTCTTGGGTTTGGCTTCCGACTTAATTGGCAGTATCAGACGCAGGTCGTAACACAAAAAAGTCCGTTATCACGAAACGTGTTGCCACTGCCGGATCTCGAACCCGGGTCGCCAAATGTGGTTATTAGCGGTGTAAGCACCTCAGGCAAACCGGCCACTTCAACACGGGCCCTTGACAGCCATATCAAGATACAACCAGAAAGTAACTGCCGATATGGCCACTTATATAATGTTATTAATTCTCCATGATGTCTACTACGTTTACCGAAGTTAGACTTTGAGCACTTCGTCCTCCACCAGGAGTTTTCGGAGATGAAGCAGGAACTTTACAACGAGGTTTATCAACTGAAACAAGAGATAGCCTATCTAAAACTGCATATTTCTTATCCAGTGGTTTAAACAGCCCTAGTAGGTCAAAAACCGGGGGTAAATAAAAGTACATATGCTCAGATAGCCTCGGCCGGTAAACCTGAAACTCGTATATCATCTGCCGAACCAAGTAAACCAGTAGACGTCTCGCTCGATCGCAAAGAAACTCAAATAAATTCGCAGTCTACGCCATCGTTACTCGGCTCAGGCAGCATTAGCAATGATCTGGATTTGCGTCTTAGCGTCACATCGTTGCTCGATGCTGCACTAGAAAGCGATGATACAGAGGTCGATAAGATCATTAAGCCAAAAAAGCATAGGGCTAGAAAGGCTCGAAAGTCTAAATGGGCCAGGAATGCGCAGTCAGCTAACCCAAAAACCGGCACATCAAGACCCATCGAACCTAAAGTACCGGATACAGATGCCCACTTGGTCGTAACTCGGTGAGCTCGCAACAGATGCACCAGTGAGTCACAAGCAAAATATAGTTGTAAAAGGGGCTCCAGAGATAGCGTCAATAATTACACAAGAACGAGTTGACGCTGATATGGGCTTGGATTTGGACATGTCTGACGACACACCTGAAACCGACATATCGGATCATGTGTCAAACTCACGGGCTGCACCATCGTCACTCGGCTTAAGCGACACTAGCAATTATCGGGATTTGCATCCTAGCACCACATCGTTGCTCGACTCTGCACAACAAAGCGATGACCAAGAGGTTGACAAGATCATAACTCAAAAGAGGCATAAGCCCAAAAAGGCCAAACGGTTCACGGGTGTGCACTCAACTAATCCAATAGCCAGTACATCAGAAACGAGTGTACCGGATACAATTGCTCCCTCGACCGAAACACGTGAGCTCGCCACATATGCCCCATTGAGTCGCAAGCAGAAAATAGTTGTAAAGGGGGCCCCAGCCTCAGAGTCGTCAATTGCACAAGAACGAATTGACCATGACGTGGGTCTTATGAGAGTTTATGCCAAACCGTTGCTGAAACCAGGCGAGACTTTCCGCATTCTTAAGGCATTTCAAATAGGGAAGGCTCCAACAGCTGCAGAATCAATTTCTCGGCCACGACCTCTTAAAGTTATTTTAGAAACTGAAGCCCAGGCGAAACTCTTGCTAGAGCGCAAACAATCCTTACGGGGTCTGCATTCGCGAGTATTTTTTTCAGCCGGCATACGAGTTTAAAGATCGGAGAAAGATGAGACAGCTAATAATAGAGCTGGCAAAACGGAGAACCAATGGCGAGACAAATCGCAAAATAAGAGAGGGACAAATAGTTTAAGTCAAAAGGACATTTCTCTGATCGAAACAGTGACGGCCTAGCTATCCCGCCACCGAAACCTAAGATATGCTCTCTTAAATTGGTCGCTTTAAATGCCAGATCACTGATTAATAAAATGCCTCTACTCCAGACTTCGGTTTACGTCAACCGCCCAGACATTGTTATGGTAACTGAGGCATGGGCATCGGCCTGTGTAGCTGACACTGAACTCTCTGTTCTAGGCTATGCATGCGTTCAGAACGATCGAAACAATAGCCATGGCGGCGGAAGCTGCATCTTTATTAAGCAGCCGGTTGCATTGCTCCCGTTGGACTATCCAAAATTCACGGCGATGAAAGAGAGCTGCTGGCTACGACTTTTTCTAAAAAACAAATACTCCTTACTTGTTGGCTGTGTTTATCGCGCACCTAATGCCAATGTGGACTACGATATTTGTCTCTCGCAGGCATTTCATTCCGCAGCTGACTTGAATCTTAAGTATTGCTTGATTGTCGGTGATTGTAACCTTTCTGACGTGCAATGTTTTCCACCATCCGGTCCTTCAAAGTTCGAGAACTTACTTGAGGCAGTAGATATCGGCATGTGGGATCAAATAGTCGATTTTCCCACTCGAGGAGCAAACATACTCGACCTAATTTTTTCTAGGGGTTGCAAATCACTTTCAGTGTCATCCTTAGACGCACCTGGGAGTTCAGACAATCTCACAGTTGTTACCACACTAGAACTGGAGGCGACGAAACATTTTCCCAAAAGTATAATTTTTATCATAACTTCCGATCAGCAAACACGGCGGACCTACTTGCACATCTAAACGCTCTCGACTGGTCTGAATTTTTCCAATGTTTGGATGTAAATGTTTGTACCGATACACTGAACAAAGTGCTGGATCCACTCATCCTCCATTTTGTCCCCCGTAAGAAAGTAATACATGTCAAGGATGAAGTGTACCTTCCTCTGTCTTTTCGTCGTAGGCTGCGTAAACTCTCTCGTCGTTTACATCGGCAGAACGACACTTCTTTTCTACCCTTGATCACGTTTATGTTTGAGCAGGCTAAGAAGCTCTCCGAAGAAAAGCAGACAGCCGATGAGGCCCACATCGCTGAAAACCCTTCCCTAAATGTTGCGGAACATTTTTCGCTTACAGTCAAAGCGCAGAGGAAAACGCAACACCTTATTCTTCAAGACGCCTTAGGAAACCACATAGCTGACTCTTAGTTTACCGCCGATAGCTTCAATGTGTTTCTTTTGAAAACGTTGGGTGAAAGCCCGCTCGCTGCACCTCCAGCTTTCCGGGCTTGGAAGGGTGCCGTCCTCGAAACCATAAGTTTTACCCTCTGAGACGTGACTGTAGCCATTCATCGTTATCGTCAATCTTATAGTCCAGGACCAGATGGCGTCCCAGTTAGCCTTCTAAAATCTGAAGCAAATGATATCTTTTTATCTATTCTTAGTAGGGTATTTAATCTTGATCTTCAGAGCAGAACGTTTCCTTCGTTGTGGAAGGAATCGCACATAATACCTATTCGCAAGCATGTCCGATCGACGTCATTCGACAAATTTAGGCCAATAAATACACTTCCCGCAGCCATAGAAGATCTTGGAGTCCTTGATCAAAGAAAAGATGATGCGTCACTTGACAGAGAACAACCTGCTCAATATAGCTCAACATGGATTTCTCGAGAAACGATCTTGTGACACCTGCCAGCTCTCTTTCTGTGATTATGTGCTGAAATCTAGAGACAGCGGTTTTGCCATTTATAACGTCTATTTTGATTTTACTAAGGCCTTTGATCGGATCGATCATAACCTCATTAAAGAGGTCAATACCCGGACATCAGAGGAGTTAGTACTCCCTGACATCGGGCGTAGGATAGGATTTCAGGTCAAAACGGTAATAGCTGACCAAGATCGACAACCCCCTCAGTTACCGCGTCAGAGACCTCATGCGACCCCTCTTCGACAGCCGCCTGCTCGCTAAATTTAATCTAATGGGCAACTACCAACGACGGAATTTCCGGCTCACTAGAGCATATGACCTGCTTGCTGGTAAGCTTTTTATTCTTCCTTAATATTCGTCAACCCCTAGATGTGTATGGAACGTGGGCGGAGGGCCGCCCAACACTGCCAACGGAATTCGAGGAGGACGTCCGCTCCGTGCTGAAGTCGGCTGTTACCAAGCTTACAAAAACGGCATGTCGGGAGTGCTGACCAGGACAGTTCCACGGGCTAGTTGAAGCCTCCTTCCCTTGTACATAATTCCCGTACCTTTGTAAATAAATCCCCCTTGTTTATGTACCACGTATCACTTATTTCTATGTCATGTGCTTGTGGGAGGGGGGGGGACGTTCACGCGAGGAAGGGCTGTGCAGGTGAAGGGGGCGGGGCAGCATAACTCGTCGTGCCGGCCGGCCAGCTCCGCTAAACACGCAGTTACCTGGGTGAGGGCAGCGCCGGTGGGTGAGGGGGAAGGACCGTAGACGTATGCATATGCCCAAAACTTGGTGGGGGGAGGTGTACGCGAGCACAACGGGAACCACTGCACATGCATAGGGTGGGAAACACCGTACAAGCAAAAGCCTCCAATCAGCGCTCAAGAAGATGGTGCGTCTATGTACCCACTGGGCACCCGAATGCATATACCCACAGGTGCAGACATTCCTATTAAACCAATCAGCGTACAGTTCAGTTTACGGCAAGGCAGACAGCGACACGAAATGGTGCGCGCATGCCAGTAACACGTGTATGCATTGAGAGAGTAGCATTAACGATCAGCCAATCATCTGAAGCACTTATATGTTCAACTTTTACGCCTACTGCTGAAAAGAATCGGACTTTGTCAGTTTTTTTTTTCACTTGACCCAAACTCCCCATCTCGCCCAGTATTGACAAAACACGAAATTGAAACAAAACCAATACTGGCTGCAAAAGAGGGAGTTTGTTTTAGGTTTTTTACTGCCTTCGAGATTTTGGAAGGCGCCCAAGAGGTGCTTTACCAACGCTTTAAAATTTCCTGTAAATTGGCATAATAAACACATTATTATTAACAGGAAAAGGTATTTAGTAAAATTGATATTTTCATCCAATTTATCAGAAAACCATTAGCACACTTGCATTCGTCTATCGGGGTCGTCTTCAGTTAAGTGATGCAATATCTCTAATTTGTACGGATGGAACTTCTGTTCTACCAGGATTTTGTGGATAGTTGATCTTGGAACACCCAAATCCATGGATGTCGGACGAAGTGACATCTATGGGACTCTGCCGTCCAAACAAAAATAACATAAATAAATGAAATATTAAAATTCCTATGTACCCAGACTCTGTGGACACCCTGTACATTTGCTAAGGAAGATATTTACAACAACTTAACAGAGCTGAAACTGTTGACTTTGTAAAAGAAGCCTTTTTTCTGTGTTGCAGCCCAAACACTCGCAGTGCCCGATCTGTCAGGCTATCTAAACTGACCCCATCTCAACAGTTAGTAAAAACTCTCAGTTCGAGTGATGTGGTTGTGTACTGCCAACAGAAAGGTCTGCTGCCCTCTCGGGTTCGCTGCGATTGCGCCAACTTAATGGTCTAAAGGCAGCTTGCGCGGAATGGGACGGTTACGTTTTCCGCTGTGGAAAATGCCAGAGGAAAAAGTCCATAGGGACCAATTCAATGCTCTTCAACAGCGGCTTAAGCTTGAGTAAGCTGTTGGGAATATGTTTGGCCTTTGTGTCCGGCAAGACCGTTAGAGAGGTGGCGTCCGTGTGCGGTGTGGCTGAGAGGAACGCCGGATACTGGTATGCAGTGTGCCTAAATGTGTGCTCACACGCGCGCCGTAGCCATGCCGTAACAGAAGGCTGTCCGGGCGTGAAAGTTCAAATTGATGAATCTGTCATATCACGCCGAAATTACAACAGAGGCCGTCGGAAGCGGCAACAGTGGATAATCGGGATGTGCGACACACTTCGAAAGAGAGGCGTCGTAGAACAGTTGAACAATCACGGGCATAACACCCTGACTGAAGTCATCAGGAGACGAGTAGCTTATGGTAGCCGAATAACAACCGACTATCGGAAAAGGTACGGCGATCTGGAGAAGCTGCCGATAGGGTACAAGCACACAAAAATAAATCACACCAAGTGGTTCGTGCACCAGGAAACCCGCTGCCACACGAACGCTGTCGAGGCTTACTGGAGCCGCCTGAAGCGCGGCCTGCGACAATGTGGACCGGTACCTGGAAGAGCGGTATGGGCGCACGCTGAAGAGATCCAGTGCCGCCTATGGATTCACATAAGGGCAGGCGACATACCGGCAGCCTCGGAAATGTTCTGCTGCCATATTGCCGAACTGTACAATGTGGATGAGTCAGAAGGTAATGGCAATCTTGAAACTAATGATATTTGGTATTTAGATGAGAAACGCGAGGCGTGCAAGCCGAAGGTAGGCAAGGGGCTGCCTGCAAGCCAATTTCTGTCTTTTCACGGAACGGCAGCTGCGGACCAGGAAGAGACGCGTGGCGGACGCGCGGTGGCAGGTGAGATCTTATATCCCACTAACGTTTTGCAATGTGTAGATGAGAGCAGCGGAATCTGCGATGCGAGGACGAACGAAAGCCGGCGTGCAAACCAACTGCTCCATGTTGGTGAACCCGCAGATGCAGCAACTCAGAGAGCAAGTGCCAGCGAAATGCACGAGGCGGAAGCGTATGTACAGCTCACCGACCTGAAATACACGAATTATATGACGGAAGTGAGTGAAGATTGGCATACGGAAGCGGAACAAAGGTGACCTCAGAGGCACAGGAGAAGAAGACCACGCCGAAGACGACGCATATAAGAAAGCAGGAAATCTGATGTAACCCGCAAATCCGACGAGTGGTATGAAGCGGTCGACAATGCGGATCTTACGGTTGGCCATAAGTTATTGTATGCATAGCTTGCATTAGAGGTAAATGTACTGGGATCAAATAATAGATTTTCATTCCATATAATTGTTGTTGTTTATCCCTGAGCTACCAAACGCAAAGCAATCGTGTACAGCGAAACATAAGGTTAGGCACCGGATCAATGGCGAGCGCGAAAGAGTCGAAGCCGCCCCTGAAGTTCAGTGGAAAATCTGTGGAAAAGGATGGTCCCGAACTCTTTGACGGCTTCATCTATAAGGCGAATATAGCGTTGCTTGGACCATACTGGCATATCACCGCTCTTCTGTACCGATAAGGTACGAGGCAGTGACCAGTCAGTGGGGACGACGTCGGCAGTCCATACAGTCAAGTACGGCCGGTGTACACAGTCCATCGAAGCCGAACAATAACTTTTGAAAGCTTCTGCTGGGATCTAGTCTTCACCCTCAGCCTTGCTGACGTTCGGTCGTTGGAATACCGAATGCAGGTTACTTCTTGTGGTTGCTCGCGGACACTATCGTGCGGAACTGTAAGTGATAGCTGTAGGCTCGCAGGTGAACGTGTAGGTGGTTTGGTAGCTAACTAAAGCGCTCCAGCCATCGATCGATTTATCCAGCGATATCAGTTATCACTCGACCCAACTTACCCCAAACAGTAGTGCAAGGCAGTATATATTTGCCCGGTGCTTTACGCATAAGTTAATGGAGGTGGTGGGAGTAACCCGAGTTTCAAACGGAGTCCACGGAGCCAGTTGACTTCATCGTCTTGATCGCGTAGTTTCTCGTCCCATTGAACGGTGGTTATCGGAGGTCGACGGCCGGGAGAATGTAGCTTGTGCACGGCGGGTGTGCAGATTTAGCCCTCTGCCGGAACAATCAGTTGTTGAAAGTCCGAATTAAGAGCACAATGTAGCACGTATGACAAGTGAGGCCACTTAGTATTGGTCAAAAGGTTAACCGAGCTGGTGGAAGTTACCTAAGTTTCAAAGTGCTTCCATGGACCAAGCTGAGTAGGTCCAAGGGTTCTGACGGTTGCATCTTGTCTATCGTGTAGTTTGACGACTGATTGAGCGGTAGTTATCCGAGGTTGATAACCGAGCGATTCTAGCTTGTTTTGACAGGTGCAGGGCCGGTGTAGAGATCGAGTCCTTCGTCGGCACAATCAGTCCTTGCAAGCCCGAATGCATAGCGCAAAGTAGCGCGTCGGCCAAGTGTCGCAATAGAGTATGAGGCGAAGTTTGACTATGGAGTCTATATGCACGTTCGACGGGAACAGCGAATTTATATGTGATCTGGGCAGTGGGACTTTTGGTGAACGCTACACGGATTTCTGGATTGGACAGTGGCATAACGTTGAGACGTTTAGGGCGCAGTTTCTTACTGCGATTCGACAATCGAAACTGAAAGCGGGCACGGAAATGTACATGATCTGCTCAAAATTTTGTACCTCCAAGCGATTGATTGTGGGACACGAAGGTGGCCCACCTCGAGCGTACTGAGGTGTATACTACGGGGGTTGGCGTGCGGTCATGCCTTGGACAACCTGCTTGCAATTGCCGAGGGCGTGGGCGGTGTTTGAAACGAGTGTGTATAACGACGAGAAGATTATGGTCAGAAAGTTTTATCAATCGATCTATGTTGTCGCAAATGTGGACAAGTCCGTATTGTCCGACGATGTTTCTCCGTCTCATCCCTCGGGCCACTCCTGCCATTTAAGTAACCAACGGCGAGCGCGCGTAAGCTGGGGAGTTGTTCGCTGACCCTTGGCGTGGTCACTGAAGTGCATCCTTTAACAATATCACTAATCCCCCACTGGACCAACGGCAAGCGAGCGTAGGTTGGGGAGTTGATCGCTGACCCTTGGTGAGGCCACTGAATTGCATCTTTTAGCAATATCACTAATCCCCCGCTGGACCATCGGTGAGCACGCATAAGTCGGGGAGTAGTTCGCTGACACTTGGCGAGGCCAATGAGGTGCATCCTTTTATAAGTTCACTTATCACCCACTGGACCAACGGCGAGCGCGCGTAAGTTGTGGAGGTGTTGGCTGACCCTTTTGAGACTAACTGGTCTTATGGTCTTCGAGACTACCAGGGTATAGTGCTCTGACAAATTGAGGCTATTATAGTAGGATATGCCCAAATCCTTGATAACTCCTGGGACCTTTAGTCCATGGCCGTCAATGCTTAATTCCGGTTGATGATCGTCGTAACAACCATAAAGGAACATTTGTGCCATGAAAGGGTGAGGCGCTATGTGTAACACCACTGGGCGAAGGACTGAAGATCCTTTTTATCAGCTCGAGCACGATGTTGCGATCTGCTGCTTAATAACGATGCAGCTTCCTCCGCCTCGGACAATGTTTCGATCATTCCGAATGAATGCATAGCCTAGAACAGAGAGTTTAGAGTCAGCTACACAGGCCGATACCCATGTCTCAGTTACCATAACAATGTCTGGGCGGTTGACGTGAACCGAAGTCTGGAGTAGAGGCACTTTATTAAGGAGTTATCTGGCATTTAAAACAACCAATTTAAGAGGGCAGGTCTTAGGTTTCGTTGGCGGGACAGCTACACCATCACTGTTACCGGCTTCGACCAGAGAGATGCCCTTTTGGCTTGAACTATTTGTCCCTCTCTTATTTTGAGATTTTTCTCGCCATTAGTTTTCCGTTTGTCCAGCTCTATTATTAAATGTCTTACCGTTCGCAACAGACACAGTAAGAAAAGCCATGAGGCAATTACAGCCCACTAAATCGCCTGGGCCGGATGGATTATCAGCGAAACTTCTGAATGAGCTCGCAGAACAACTGGCCTCCCCACTTTTCAAGATTTTTGACAGTTCGATGGAAAAAGAGGCTCTGCCTACTGACTGGAAGCTGGCCAACATAACACTTTTTTATAAAGGAGGAGAGAGAACGTCACCTAATAGCATAAGACCAGTTAGTCTCACAAGCATTTGCTGCAAACAAATGGAGTAACTAATCAAAACGGAATAAATGAGACATATTGAGGAAAACAACTTGCTAAGGGCAGCGCAACACGGATTTCGAAGTGGCTGCTCTTGTCACACAAACCTGCTACCACCCATGGAAAGCTGTACGAAATCTTTGGAAATGGGTTCGTCGGTCAATGCGATCTACATTGACTTCAGCAAGGCATTCAACAAGGTTCCACACAGACGACTTATATCAAAGCTGCATCAAATGGGTGTGACTGGAAACCTACTCAAATGGTTAGCCGACTTCTTAACAGGCAGGCATCAGAGTGTTTGTATTGGAGACACCAAAACAGAATGGAAAACCGTCTCTAGTGGGGTTCGACAGGGAAGCGTTTTGGATCCCATTCTATTTCGAGTATAGGTGAACGACTGCCTTGACTGCCTCACCTGTGAGAAAGTCATGTTTGCAGCCGATCTTAAGATTTGGAAATCAATTGATAGCTCAGAAGATGGACAGACCTTACAAAATGACTTGGATCGCTTGCAAAATTGGTGTGAAAAGTGGCTACTGCAGCTCAACTTCAACAAATGCCAAGTAATGCGCTTATGGTCTAGTCACAGAAAGGTGATACCATTCGAGTATGACTACTCGATCGGAGGTCACCAACTCGGACAAGTGAACGAACTACGGGATCTAGGTGTATGCATGACGCGCAACCTCGAAGCGTCAACTCACTGTGCTAAAAATGCAAAGAAGGCTATTGACATTCTAGGAGCGATCAGAAGGTCCTTTCTCTATTTTGATGAAAAGCTTTTTGGGCGAGTCTTCGGAACATTTTTTCGGTCGAGGTTAGAGTATTGCGTCCAGGCGTGGTGCCCCTGGATGAAGATAGATAGGCTCAATCTTTTTAATCTCTAATATAAGCAATACAGAGGAGATATGATCATTGTGTTTAAAATCGTCCGAGGAGTGGACTGTGCCCTTCAGATGGCCAATTTCTTTGAATTCACACAAACAATACATCTACACGGTCATCCGTACAACCTGAAGAGACACCATTGCAAACTAGATGTGCAAGCCAATTTCTTCTCCCATTGGAGATTGGAATAAACTTCCTTCCTCTGTTGTTCTTATATATATATTCCAACTCTCGGCAAGCAGGAACACACAACCCACCACTCTGATGATGGAAATTAGTGTATTTCCGAAACGTCAGCACAATTACAGTGTGGTCCACGACAGCGCCTTGTTTTCTTCTTCGCCTTCTTTGGGGGATGATGATCAGGATAATTTATCTGGACCTCGTATCTTCACCTATGTTAATTCATATTATGGGCGCACAGCCCTCCGATCAGCACGCAGATGGGAGACTTTTGCCAAACGAGAGTCATCCACCTACGCCCAGCTGAAGTTCCTGCACCGTTGCCTTGATGAGGATGTCCTGCCGAAATGCCTCCGCTACAGCCTGCCAGTTAAGACCGAACTCTGCCGACGGACAATGGCAGAATTCAAAAAGAAGATGATCAGGGTCTTGATACGAGACTGCCATTCTCGGATCCATAAATACGAACGAGAAATACAACAGCTTTCCTCCACTTGCCGGTCGATGTTTAGCGCGCACGAGCTCAAAACTCTAGAAGCCACAATACTCAATACCGCACAGAGTCACCGACGGCTACGCGACAGCCAACTGCTTCAGAAGTTCGCCAGAATAGGTCCAACAAATCAGTCCCCTGCTGATGGTGCCCTGGTCCATAACCTTTCATCACGTCCTCTCACTCCACAACAGTTGGCAGTCTTATCCTACGACACTAAGTTCAACACGAGAGATGCTCGCCCCGTAGACTTTGTTGCATCTTTCGAATCGGCGCTCCAGAAGTGTGAAGCAAACGAAGAGAGTAAGAACGCCATGCGACAGCAAGTGTCAACTCTCCTCCTCCAGCACAAACCTTTGACGACGATCTCCGAGGCAGAAGTCCGAGAACTTATGCGAATCCGAAAGATGAGGGATATCGTCACCTTGCCAGCCGACAAGGGACGCTCGACGGTTGTCATGGATAAGACTGAGTACACGGCGAAGCTACAAGGTCTGTTGGAGGACAGAAACGCCTACCAGCTTTCGGGAGCGGGAGAGTTCAAGAAACATGTGAACAGCGTTAACAGGGCGATTGAAAAGCTGAAGAAGTCCGGGGCCCTCAAAAGAGGAGAAGCACTGACCGCAAAAGCCACAGACGCCGCGATGGCGCGTTTCTACGGTCTGCCAAAAGTGCATAAACCTGGAGTGCCCCTTCGCCCCATCGTCTCCTTGCGTGGTACTCCGACGTTTGGACTATCGAAGTGGCTCTACAAGCGGTTCCGCTTCCTCACCGAGGATTCCGAATCCACAGTTAAGTCGGCTGAACAGTTTCTGCGGAACATAAGGCATCTAGAAATAGATTCAGACGAGATGATGGTATCGTTTGACGTGGTGTCTCTATTCACCTCTATTCCAACTGGCCTCGCCGTAAGCACTATTGATGAACTACTCGCCGAAAAGTATGAGGACGAGGACCAGCAACTTAAACGACAACACGTCACTGAGCTGTTGGAATTGTGCCTCAGAACTTTCTTCAGCTTCAACAACCAGGTTTATGAACAGACAAAGGGAACACCGATGGGCTCCCCCCTGTCGGGACTTATTGCCGAGGCAGTCCTGCAGAGGCTAGAACGACTAGTCTTCCGGACTTACTGTCCGAAATTCTGGACTAGATACGTTGACGACACCTTTGTCGTAATCAAAAGGAACGACGTTCAGAGCTTTAAGACCTTACTGAATTCTATATTCCCTGACATCCAATTTACGATGGAAGAGGAAGATAACGACCGGTTGCCTTTCCTGGATGTGCATGTCAAGAAGACTTCCGAGGGGAGGATAAAAACTACGGTCTATCGGAAGGCAACGAACACCAAACGCATCCTGCAATTCCAAAGTAACCACCCAATTGGTCACAAACGCAGTTGCGTTAGATCTCTATTCCAACGCGTTCAAACGCACTGCAGCGATGAGGACGGAAAAAAGGCGGAGGCGAAATACCTCGATTCCCTGTTCATATCTAACGGTTATCCGCGATCCTTCATACGTGAATGCCGACGAAGGCCCATCCGAAGTCGACCAGACGACGAAAAACCAAAGTTCTGGCTAGCGATCCCCTACGTGAAAAATGTGTCGGAGGCGACAGCTCGACTCCTGAACCCTTTCGGAATTGGGGTGGCCCACAAACCCGCTTCAACCATACGGCAGCAGATAATGAGACCTAAGGACCCGCTTCCGGCAACGGAACAATCTGCAGTGGTCTACAGCATACCATGCCAAAATTGCGGTGCAAGGTATGTTGGTGAAACGGGTAAACGCCTCTGCACAAGACTGCATGAACACCAACTTGCAGTCGATCGCGAGGATAAACTGTCACTGGTATACGGCCACATGGACCGGGAGAAGCATAAGTTCGCTTTCGAAAACGCCAAAGTCATCGGCCGATCCAACGACAAGATGACCAGATTGGTGCTTGAAAGTTGGGCATCCGTGGGCACAATCAACAGAAATATTGATTTAAATCCAGCCTATCAGGCCCTCCGGACAAGACTCCAATCAGCCTCGACGAGGCCGCCGCCGGCGCTAGCGAGCGACTTGCAACTTCGTCAACAGTGGCCACCGACGCGGCAGAGGAGGAGAACTAATAACGACTCCAACGACCGACATGAGTCATCGATCCACCGACGAGCCCAAACATGTGAGCCGGGTCCGCGCTTTGAATGCCAACCGGTCAAGCCACCCGAGTATGGAAGGAGAGCCGATAGTAGCCGGCCAAGTGCACACAATACGCACACAGACCTGATGATGACAATAACAAACGTAGAGGCGACGGGGGATGTAGGAGGACGGGCAGAGAGGGTCCTTCGCCGCGCACACGACCGGGAGGACTCACCTACCCCCCGACGGACACCGGGCCTGGAACGAGGGCTGATCCGCGCATCCGGCTCAGAGGGGAGGTCGGGCGGTGGTCACACTACCGGGCCGGTTAACGTAGACGCGTTAACGACACACGGACAGCCAACGGATGACACACACGGGCGCCAGCCACCCACAATGGAGGTGCCGCAGCCAATCAACGGACAGAACGAAGTTCAGCGCTCGTGCGTCAGCCATCGCTACAACACCAGATGGTCTGCGCGGCATTCCAACTCTCGGCAAGCAGGAACACACAACCCACCACTCTGATGATGGAAAATAGTGTATTTCCGAAACGTCAGCACAATTACAGTGTGGTCCACGACA
>JAYGXS010000002.1:67550071-67562895 GCA_036362985.1 Ligula intestinalis | reverse complement strand
TAGTCGCACGAAATCGCCCATCGGTCGTCTCGGTTCGCTACAATATACTACTTTGCGCATGTTTTGGCTAGCTGAAAGTGATATTTAGGCTGCTGGTATTTCATTGGTCGACAGCGCAGCGGCTTGGGTTTGCGTGTCCTTGAGACCAGATAATCAATTCCTTGATTATTTTCCCTCCAATTGCCTTTCGGGGCTAAATTTTCTTGGTTTCCACGCTGCTTTTTCCCTTTTTTATTCGAAAAACCAATTTGTTTAGCCTTTTTTAGTTCAGTAAAACAAATTTAAGCCTGTGTACGTAATTTTTTCAGTCTTTGGAATTATTGCGCCTATTTCTTCTGATATGCCTCACCCATGCTTTCCCCTATTACCACTCTCCCATCTTGGAGTTGAGCGCGCTTCGCGCGCACACACACGACCCCATGAAAAAATCCTACCTTTCCTACTATTATGTTCCAAAGCAGTTTTTTTCTCTTACACATTTTTGAACGCGCAAACCCGTTAAACTATGCCTCCATTTTTACTGTAAGTGTTTTTTTTTTCAAACTGCCATGAGTTTTAGTTTTTAAGTTCACAATTACCTGCAAAAAATTGCTAAATGTTGCCCCAAAAGGACAATTTCTGCGGACATTATTATGACTTTATACGTCTTTTGGCACATATTGTCAAATTCTTTTTTGGATTTTTAGTTTTTCGGAATTAAATTCGTTCAGATAGTGTCGTACCAGCGCTGAAAAATATGAATTCCAAATTCCAAATCAGAATCCCACGTTGACTCCTGAGATGTCGAGGCCCTAAATAAACTGATACTGATTCGCGAGATTTCATGGTTTGAGCATCAGCCAACGTGAGCGCACTTAACACACATTTCCTTATCATCTTTTGAAGAGTTATTGTAGTATCAGAATGTAGTGGTTGTTGCCTGCCCGATGCCTGGCCTTCCTGTCATGACCTCAATCAGTCTAGACCTCAAGGTCTTTTCGGTCGCCAAACTTACTGGTGCGAGACATAGGCCACCCATGTTGTCCAACAACGGTGTCCAACAACACGGTATGCAACCAATCACAGACCGACATAGCCAATGAACGTTTTTTCTGTCTACTGGCCTGACTGCTCTCAAACTTGCACTTGGACCGCGGCTGGCTCTCCTGCTGGTCATAAGCTCTCCAAGTCAAATCTCTGTCCATCTATTCTCCGTTCCTGTGTACACAATATATTCTTCCCACTACTCTGGCCTTCCCAAGACTTCTTCACTTTTAAGTAATCATGGGCTGAAGATCGTAGTTGCCTGGGTTAAACACACATAAGCCCCTGCAATAAGCCTACTCTGAACTCTATCTTAGTTTCCTAAGCAGTTTCACTCCTACACTTTTTTGAAAATAAAGGCTTGTTGAAATCTTCCCCTATATTTAACTCCCTATTTTTTAGCTCACCATTAATTGGAAAACATCATCAAATATTTCCCTAAAAGGACAATTTCTGCTGATATAATCACAAAAGTTTACATTTTACCCACGCACATAGTCATAATTTTTTTATCGAAACCGAGTTTGAGAAGAAGAAGAAGACTCGATCGCTGGGACAATATGTTTATTCGCCTGACGTTTCGATATCCGTCGTGGATTCGTCATCAGAGACATGAGTAGCCAAACCTTTTTGCTACTCATGTCTCTGATGACGAAACCAAGTTTGCTTATATGGTGCCCTTCTGGCGCTTACAAATATAAGTTCTAAATAAATCATTATCTTGTAAGTATTGGATGGGATGGAAAGTCTGCGGAGTCATTCTTTTAAACTGTAGGAGAAGTTGCTCGATACGGCTAGCGTCGAAAGACATTCTCACTGAGGGTCCTTGGAGTATGGAAGGAACTCCCTTATGCGGTGATACTTTCGTGAACTGCAGAAACATTTGTATGCAAACTAGCTACTCATGTGCTGGGAAATTACTTGACAGTGGCGTAATTTTGCGCCCAACTCACACATATCAGTGACTTACATTTGTCAGATGTACTGTTGACGTTGGACATGAAAAGGTATCCCCGGGGTTTTGACGGCACCGAAAATGTGCTTTGTATATGTATATTTTAAGGGTAACAGGCAAGAAATGCCCTTGAGGACCCTATTAATGTAACGCAAACAGGTTATTCTTACAGTTAATGTGCAGTCGGGGGGAGCACATATGATATCATAACATAATTTCGAGTGAATTTTCACGGAAAAGAATGATAAACGTCTAAAGCCAGAAAAATTGTTCACAGTGCTGGCAGTAGGAAATTGTGTTGTAAAAGTCGCCTTTTGTCAAATAAAATCACATCAAGTCTTATTTTAAATTCCGCAATTGTGCCAGCGGAAACCGTCTCGCTTGGTAGCAAGTTCCAAGGCCGGACCACGCGTTGACTGAAGAAATATTTTCGGAGGTCTAATCGGGTGCGTTCGTTTGTGACCTTGTATGGATGGCCACGCAGGTGAGAAGTGGTGGCTAATTGGAAGAAATCCTCAAATTTAAGGGAGGAAATGTGGCCCCGGATTATCCGGAGTGTCCAGAGCAGGCTGCACTGAACGTTCCTGTAAGAAAAAGGAAAAAGGTCAAGTTTTATCAATCTCTCCTGATATGTTAAGTCCCTGAGACCGTCGACCATCTTTGTCGCCCTGCGTTGCACTTGTTCAAGAAGCTCCACATCTTTCTTCAACCACGGTGTCCAAAATGGCATTCCGTGTTCAAGATATGGTCTCACAAAGGTGCCAAATATTTTTCCGAAGAGTTCAGGTGGAAAGATTTTGAACGCTCGTCTGATCCAGTGCAGGGTACTTGTTGCTTTCTGGACAGACGTTTTACAGTGCTCTGTTTGCATCAAGTTCACGGTTGTCCATATACCCAGATCTTTGTGTGTCTCAACCTCGTATAATGCGGTACCATTGATAAAATAACTGTGTATCGGTGGCACTTTTTGCCCCGGGCTTATGTGTAGAACAAGACACTTGGATACATTAAAGTTAAGAAGCCACGTGGACGACCAGATAACCAGTTTATCGATGTTCGACTGTAGTTTCTTTGCGTCGTCGGCGCACTTTATTTCAGCCCATATTTTCATGTCATCCGCAAACATGACAGCTGCGCAATCAAGCTCATTGAGACAGTCGTTTACGTAAATCAGGAATAGCAGCAAACCCAAAACTGAGCCTTGTGGTACACCACTCTCGACCATTGTCCATTCTGAGGTTGAGTTTCCGACAACGACCCTCTGTTCTCTGAGGGACAAGAAACTACTGATCCATTTATAATTATTCCTTGGATTCTCACGTACCAAATCTTCTGCAGAAGAAGCCTGTGTGGTACACTATCGAAGGCTTTTTTTAAGTCGAAGAATATAACATCAAGTGAATAGCCATTATCTGCGGCCTTTGTCCACTTTTCCTGTGACTAAAGAGCACTCGTGAGGCAAGAGCGTCCTGGGTGAAAGCTGTGCTGTCCATCACATAGTATTTTGCTGCTTTTGAGGAAATACATCAAATTCTTCTTAATAATGCGCTCCCTTGCCTTGCACTCGATGCAAGTTAGACTGACAGGACGGTAATTTGCGCAATCAAGTCGTGAACCTCCCTTATAGATCGGGGTGACGTTTGCCCACTGCCATTCTTCTGGGAGTTCGCCTTCGTCAAAAGATTTCTGGAAGATGGCAAGATTTCTTATTATTATTAAGACGGAACGCCGTATTCGCTATTCTAAATGCGAAATTTCGGAAATTACCATTGATTCGGTCGCCGCACTAACAGCTCGGAGGTGAAAAGAATGATCTACAAGTCACACGGCTTCCTATCGTCTAGAAAACCCCATCATTGGTCTATACCTTCGTGGTGAAAAGGGGGCTCACGTGACGAGCAACCGGGCAAACACATATTAATAAGATAATCAGGGTTTGCATATACTTTCCCAGCCTATTTAGCCTCATGAAATGCCCTATGCTAAGCAAAGCACACATAAAGGCTTGACCGTGGCTTGACATAAACCACGGGACCGGCAGAGAATTTCCGCAGCATTAGTCACCTGTAAATGTTTCTACAGCATACAAAGACTGTGGTCCTGGTCAACTGGATAACGAAATTTGCACGTTCGACTTCAAAACCTAAAAGAAAGTGCAATAGTCTATGATCTGTCTCAAGGTAATGGTCCTGTATCAAGTGGAGCCATATTGTGACTACAACGAACGTCATACCAATTACGATACAATCAATTCATTTCAGGTCACTTTATTGAGAAGAATAAAAAATACTTGAATTTATTGCCAAGTAAAAGGCAATGGCAAAAGTAATACACAGTATAAAATGACATAATGGCCAAGACTACCCAAAAATGTTCTTGTTTCTATATTTGCCAGTAATTAGGGCTTTTCGGGAGAAAAACTGCATCTTGTGGAGTGATTGTAACTGGAAACGGGGAGGAGTCAGCACAAGTACAAAATGTATTTTGTCTCCTTTCAGTTTTAATCGAACCGGGATTCTGCATAAGGCAAAGGTACATCGGTGATCCATTTCTCGCTGTTGACGGAAGCATTCGCCAATTGCCGGCTGCTGAGCCTATCGCGATATGTTAAGGCTAGTGAGTTTAACTCTAACGGCTGCGATCTTGCAGGCCAGGTTCCTCGGAAGATAAGAAAGAGAAGTCTTTGGGAGGCCAGAATAGTAGGAAAAATACATTGTGTACACAAGAGTTACGCGAAAGTTGCCACTCAGTCTAGCATGGCGTTCGACAGTGAGAGCCATTTGAGAGCGTGACGTCGTCACGTCCGCCCCGCTCGGGTGTGGCATCGCAGGTTTCCGTCACCGCAGAAATTGTCACAACGGTCCCAAAGCGAGCATTGTGTGAGTCAGCTTCAGGAATCTGATTGGCCCGACCAGTCTCGGGTGCGTGCGTGCCCTAGTTGCGCGAGGGCAAAGCTTGCGCGTCGAATGCAGACATGGGCCATCGCACTGGGTCTTGCGCTTCTGGGCAACCAAGATTGACACCACGAGGCCACGTCTGTGGCGTCAAGTGTTAAAAGGTTGTCGGGCAGCAACCGTTGTCCTCAAGCTAAAACCTGGCACCTGGCGCCGAGGCCGCGACAGCGGTCAGACCCGGAAACAGATCGCATTGAGTTGGCACCGCAAATGTGTGAACGAAAACCTTGCTATAGAAAATAAGTAACGTATACCTCAAAATAGGAGAAGGATTTCGAATAACATTTGCAACTTAAAATGAATTGTGATGAGTAGAGAACTCATGTGTGATTAAGAAATTAAAAGACGACCACAAATAGGGCATTCTCCACATGGGTCGCAAGGGTGAAGTTAAACTCCTCAATTCTCCAGCTGCTTTCAGAACAAAAACTTTCACATGTTACTTTCAACATTTTCTATCTCTGCTGATAACAAAATTCCAGCTAGCTGGACATTCCATTGTTTCAACACTAACAGAAAAAAATAACTGTCATGGATCTGGTCGTGCCTGCTGAACGCGCGGTTTTAAAAGTTGACCCCAGTCTTAATAGGAAACTTGAAAAAAATTGCAAAAGTCCGGAACCCGTCCTGTTCATTGGCAATGTAGAATAATAATAAGGTTTTTTTGTAAAGCACATTTTCGGCGCCGTCAAAAACCCAAGTAAAACAACCCCACAACTACTCCTGTACATCATGGGAAGAAAATGAAGGTTTGTTAGGCAAACATTTGCCTAAAAATCCACTGAACTCTGTGCATGGCATTAAAATCTTGAACTGCACCTGTGGTCCATTTTTATATAGCATGATTTAAATTACCTGGGATGTAATGAAACTATAGGTGTGGTTTGCCTTAATCACTGGTCTTCTTTTATGCTATGAAGGTTATTTAGAACTTGCCGCCGGTCACTGTTCTTCAACTGGTAAGAAATGTGTATCGTCGGTGCCTTCCTCAGTGCCATCGGTCCCCAATGCGTACGTTAATAATGTACGGTTTTGCGTTTTAAAGCCTGGCGGTATTTTGGATTTCAGTCACCATAACTTAACTCTGTATTACGCGCTTACTGTCTTAGGTGCACATAAGTTTGCCATATTAGCTGCGTATTTATTCATTCCATCTTTACCTGTTGTTTGTTTGTAATAGAAACACGAGGTCGTCTGTGGATTGCATTAGCACTATTTTGAAATGCCTACGCCTTTAACATGAGATGTGCTGAATTTTGATTTTGACGCCGACAGATGCACTTCCTGAATATTAATTTTTATTTTTCGATTACTTAATGCCTATTTATCGTTCATTTATAACTGTCAACCGAAAAATCTGCCGGAAGTTAGAGCTGCAACCCAGGTTTCATTGTTAAAATTAGACAATGTCTAATTTTAAAAATATTCATGGTAAGTAGATACTTCTGGTAGTGAGAATTCAGTTATTGGTATTCAAACACATGTTTGAGTGGTAACATACATTACCATAGCGGACTACTTCCCCTTCCGTAATATAGTTTCGCAAATTATTTTCCCTCCACCCTGCTGTTTCCGACCTAATGGGAAGATTTTACTACGCCATGGCTTGAAAGAGTAGCTGGTTTAGTAAATGAAAACGGGTGCGTAAAAATATACTCGTATTCTATTTTTCTGACGAAGGCAAGCCTGATAGCAATGTCCTTGCGCTGCGCAATGTCCAAATGCCCCTGCTAAGTCTAGGGCAGTAGACCAGCGAGGTGTTTTGCTAATCGTGAACTGATTGGAAAAAATTTAAATGGCTTTAGTTTCCCCAAATTATCGTATGGAATACCGCCCGGCGCTGCCTTGACGCAGCATTCGGACCAAAGGGTGTGTGTTTCGTAGCCTAGGAGTCTCTGCCAGACTCCAAACTGGGAGTAGTTGGGAGACGGGGAAAAGCCGAGACCTCGATCGACATGAGCCGAAGGTCCGCGGGAGTGAGGTGGGTGCCTGGCCGGGAATTGCAGGCGAACAGATGCTGACAGTCATGCAGTCGGATGTGGACGGGTTGAGCCGGTGGTGGTACTGGCGAAGGACCATTGAGTAGCCAGTGCGCAGTTGAGCCAGAGTACAGCAAGTGACTCTCGGAAGATGTTGTTCTGAGGCCGCGATCGAAGGTGGATAGCCACCCAAAAGGAACGGGGGAGGGTAAAATCGTTTCTCCTTGGCAACGGCTTTTTGGTGGAGACTCTCGAAGCCTGTCTTGGTGGCAGAGCCATCAACGGGTAGATCCGAGAGAGAGACGGGACAACAGCTTCCTTGTAGAGAGCTCGAATAGACGGCTGAACTTTGTGGCTGGGCTCAGGAGCATTGCAACGGTGGTGATAAGGATGGCCAGATTAGGAACAGGTCCACCAGAACTACTGGCCTAAGAGTGCGTTGTGATGGGCGGCAGGACAGAAGTCTCTGCATGAAGATGATCAAAAGACGACATTTTATAGCAACAGATGATCGTGCGGAGGGCAGCGTTCTGTGCTGACTGGAGACGGCGCGGGCTGGAAGAGCTCATCGTAGGAGACCAGATTGGTGCCGCGTAAGTGAGGTGCGGCTTGGCCAGCGCTTTGAATGTGGTCGTCAAAGTCACTTTCGCACAGCCTCAGGATGTGCCCGCTAGAGCTTTGAAGACCTTACTGCAGCGGCCCACTTTGTCCGCGACCTCACTGGCATGGTCCGCAAACGCGAAAAGCGAATCGAAACGTGAGCTAAGGAGCTTGGGCTTGCAGGCTAGTTGTAAGGGCGCACCGTTGACGGTTATGGCTGGGTGACGATTAAACTCCTTCGGATCCAGCATGAAAACAGTGACTGGCGACTTGGCTGCCGAGGTCGTCATTCCGCGCTGGGTGAAGAGGTTTTTGACATAGGCATAAACTCCATGAGGAGCTGCGCTGCCTGATCGGTGTGATTTTGCCGACAGAAGAACATAACATCGTCTGCGTACGATTCAACTTGCGCAGGTGCCCCGGGGGAGTGGGAGCTCTTGCATGTAGATGTTGAAGAGTGTCGGAATAAGCATAGCAACTTGAAAAACGCTGCAGGTCTACGTATGAGGCTTAGAGAGAGTGCCACCGAAAAGGACACGATCGTGGCGGTCACGGATGTAAGCCGCCAACCATCGGACCAGGCCAGTTGGGACGTTCAGAGAGACCAAGTCCTGCAGGAGCTGATCGTGGCGGACGCAGTCGAAGGCTCGTAACAGGTCGATTGAGACTGCCACGGTCCGTGAAGCGGTCTTCTGTTGATTGAAACCCTCAAGGGTGGCGTCAATGAGCTCGAAAATCTGTTGTGGTCTCATCACCTGATCGGAGGCCATGTTGATGGCAAGATAGTTCCGCCGCGGACGTCAGAATTGGGTGGATGAGCCGTTCCAGGATCTTCGCCAATGGACTGAGGATGGCAATCGGGCAATAAGAGATCGCTAGGCTGGGGTCCTTGCCCGCTTTGAGCAGAGGGGTAATAATCGACTGACGCCAGCAATCGAAAATGATTAAATTAGCCAGTGAAAGGTTGAAGAGGACAACAAGGTAGGCAGCCACCTTAAGGCCGATGTGGCGCAACTGGATAGGCGCCAGGCCATCTGGTCCTAAGGCTTTTGGAGATCTCGTTTTCCTGACGGCGGTGAGGATGGCGTTGGCCGAAAAGGAAGTGTCCGGGGTGGGGTTTTATGGAGGAGAAGACGAAGAGAGCGCTGACTTGCGGGACTGCACACCGAGCGGTGCTAGGACAGTTTCGTTATTTTTGTGGCGATCTTACCATTTTTGGAAATGAAGTTGCCGTCCCCGAAGCTAATAGACTGGTTACATGTATCAGCCCGGGGCTTGGTCGGGCTGCGTAAAAGTTTCCAATTGGCAGCTAAGTTGCCGCTGAAATTGCAATCTGCTGCTAGTTCATGTCAGCGTTGGCGTTTGCCGTCGTTGATGGTCTTGGTGATCAGGCCGTTCAGCTCGACGAAGCGCAGGTCATTGGCGTCACGTGTTCGGAGATCATCTTTCTCGCATTTCAGGTGATAGACCTTAGGCTGATAGTTATAACGGAGTAGGGAAATTCAGCCGTTCGGGATGTGGTGACTTGCTGCTGCCAGGAGCAGTCGACGAAAGGCTCGCTCCGCTGTGTGGACACAGGTGGGAGGCGGTATGTCATCGATCTCGGCTTCGCATTCGGTCGTAAACGCTGCCCAATCGGCTCGTTTGGAATTAATGAAGCGCCAGTTGTGGGCCTTGATACGGTCGGTGGTGGTGGCCAATTCGAGCACAATGAGGAGGTGGTCCACATAATAGAGGCTACCAGGCTGAGACTGGCAAGGGAAACACTGGGCGAGCTGGAGGCACCGGTTGTTGGGAACAGCGTTGGGCTGTTCTCGTTAGGATGGCGAAGGGGCGTGTTCTAATTCATCGGCCATGGCTTCTCTCCGAGGATCGGCCGCTAGGCTAGAGCACATAAGGTCGTGGTGGACGTTGAAGTCACCTAGCACCAAACTTTTTCCAGAAGGTAAGTAGGGAGCGATAGAGGCGATTAACTCGGGAGGACAGCTGGAAGTTGGAGGAATGAAGACGTTCACGATGGTTAGCGGCGCCGGGCCAATGTCGGGGGAAATTGCCAGTACTTCCGTGGGATCGACACCAAGCAGGAGTAACTGATGATTGGCAATAGACTTGTCCGCCAGGAAGGCCAAACCTCCGCCTTTGTTGCGGCCGCGGTCGCGACGGACGATCGTGTAGTCGGCACAGTCAGGCACATTGGTGGAGTTAATCCACTTTGCCTCTTGGATAGCCGCTACAGCTATGCCATGCGAACGCCTGAAGACCAGGAGCTGGTCAAGCTTGCAAAAGACCAAAGGGTCGAGGGCAATGCTATTGGGGAGGGCAACGAGTCCCTGGCGCAGTGTTTAGAGTGCTGCGATTCTAGCCAACTGGCTGCGGTTTCGAGCATCGGGTACCGCAACACCTGAGATTGGGCGTGACTGGCTGATGGCCAAAATTGGCCGCGCGGTACTGTCATTCTGCCTATATATGTAGTATACTTTCGTATTGTATAGTATACTAATGGAACACGAACGTATGGCGACGTCTGGGGGCTATGTTTTCATCATTATCTGGCGTTCCACACTCCTTCTTGAGTGCACAATCGGAGATAAGGAAAATAGAATCACATTCTTTAAATTGGTGCTTTAATCACTCACTACTTACTCACAAAGCTCTTTTCTGATTGGTGCCCTCTCATTGCCCAAGTGGTGTTTAATGTCCCGTGTGACTAACTTATACCTAGACGATGCTCGATATAACAACCATCCGACCACCAGGCCTTGACCGCCTCTCTCACCATCTTGCTTTCTGCCTGGCGGGTAAAGTATGCCCTGTTAAAGCTGAAGTGGTGATAATTTTCAAAGCCGTGCATGGCGACATGAGAACGTACATATTTTCACTTTGCATATAAGTTGTGCTCATGCATGCGCGATCTTGGTCGTTTTTTAGTCATCCCGCAGTAATTGGCTGGTCAGTCTAGGCAGCTGACACGGCAAAAAATTCCTGACGTGTCCCCAGGCGGTAGCCGTCCCTTAGGCTGCGTAAGGAAGCGCCAGACGCTGGCCTGTGGCCAAGGCCTTCCTTGAGGGTCTTAGTATACGCTCAGTGGCCTCGCAAACGACAATCATGTAGACAGGGCACAGAGGGTGTCGGGTTTTTGTTTATGCTCCCCGTCGGTCGTAGTGTGCCTTCGGTACAAGCATGTGTTTATGAAGCTCTGCTGGTATTCATTGGAGAGAAATAGTTGCCATAAGAATTTACGCTCTAGCAGATTCTCGGCCTGTGTGTTGCAGTCGGTGTTGATGTGCGTTTATGCGACCGAGAATGGTTACTGTTGTAGTGAAGAATTTTCTCTGTGTTGGTCACTTTTCGGAAGACATCGGTATGTAGCATTTCATCTTCTAGCCTTTACAACTGGACATCAAGAAAGGGAATTTCCACATCTTTTTCTTCCTCCATTATCAATTTACTTTTGGGGAAATAGAGTTTTATTTGCTTTTAAGAGCCTCTTTTGCATCTCGACGCAAGACAACAAAGTTGTCGTCCACGTACAGCCTCTAAAATTTCATTTTATCCGACTGAAAGACTCACGCTTCTAGTTCTTGCAGCACCACCTCCGCGAAGTAGCTGGAGATGAAAGAGTCTGTCGGCGTCCCCTGCAATTTTTTATAGAGCCGGCCGCTAAATATTAAGCACGTAGTTAAGCAGTGCTCCATAACGTGCTTTCGAGTTGACAGCTCTGTATGACTGCCTACTGTTCAGTAACTCCTCTGTTTTTGCTACATACTCCGATGCGTGTAAGATCACGGTTGTCCGTTCTTTGTCCGCTGGAACAATCTCATTCTCATCGTCAGCTTTTTATTCCTTTACGGCCTTTACCTCGTCCGAGGAGATGATTCGACGTGATCTGTGAGACATGACGAGAGATGCGACTCGCTGACGAATCGAATTCTGGTAGTCTTCTGTGGTCTACGCCTTTGAGAGTGTTGCTTCTAGTGTGGCGATAAAATCTACTGGATGCGCGTCTCCTTTGTTGTAGCCAGCATCATGCTAGAGCACCTTTATCTGATCATCTGTCAGCTGTTTAGATGACAGATTGTGGACATATTTCGGCCCAGGTCCTTATTCTTTAGGCTATTCATTTTGTTGGATGCTCTTCTACTTTCGCTCATCCGTCACTTCAGCTCTGTAGGTTTCTGAGTGTTTCCATCTCAAGGTGTGCCTCGCATGCTGCCTTCTTTCTCTCAGTTGCTCTGTCGTATTTTCTCAAGCGAATGTGGTATTCGTTGATGGGAGTTCTTAGTAGGCGTCGACTACGGCTCCTCGTGACCACCCAACCAAATCTGGTTCTTGTTGGTGATCCTACCGAGGTACTCCTCGGCATAATGTCGGACTTCAAACAGTTGTGGAGGATGGTTTTCTACAGACAAAAATGTAAATATGAAAAATTAGCCAGCCTTTCTACACAGTTTTTCTAAGTCCTAGTATTAGTGCCTAGTATTATACCTACTTTGCTTAAACTGTCGATCTCAATTCATGCTTAACGTAATTCATGCAAAGGTTCGCATCCCAGGTATGTGCATTGATTGAGAAAAAGCCGTTTCGATATTACCTTGTCTGCTTGACCAAGAGACGGCCTGCAGTGGTTTTTTTCAGTGTACGTTGTGTAACACTCATGTACATGAAACTTAACGAGCTCTTACAGAAGCCTGGTAGGGAAGAGGTGCGTTGCTTGGCTTTATCAATAATTGCGCCGCACCCTCTCCGGTCGTCTTTACTCTGTCTTGCTGCGGGGACAAAGTGGATGCATGGAGAGAAGGCGTGCTCGATGTCTCAAGAGTCTGCCTTCCAACAAACTACTTAGCGTGCAAGTCGCCTGTGATGTACGCACTCCGTGAGGTACATAATAGACGTCGTTTGCGATGTGTAAAATTCCCCGTTGTTGTCGTGGTGTAGGAATCTTTCAACATGTGGCCACCAAACTACTCTTTAGCCGTTACCGTGCACGTCTCGATGTCGGCTGTCAGTGGAAAAACAAAAGGCACGAGCTAATTCTGTTGGCTTCTATCCATAAGTAGGCTGTCCTGAAATGGCCTGTTGCTTTTGGACATGCATTGCAGCAGCTCAGAAGTGGGACTCGGTCATTGATACTAGTAATCTTTGCAGTCAAGTTACAGTAACCTATTGATTTTTATGTAAACCTTCAAATATGTGCAGATCCGATATCGAACATCGTGTATTTTTACGGACAGATCCCAATGGCGGTGAATTTCTCCAAAGTGACTGTCGTCTGCTTTGATGTTGATTCTACGGTATGCACTAATGAGGGAATCG
>JAYGXS010000002.1:67494564-67534977 GCA_036362985.1 Ligula intestinalis | reverse complement strand
CTAATCACCATTGAAGATGTAGAGAATGCACTAAGTAGGTTGATACCTACTAAGGCCGCTGGACCCGACAATCTCAATCCGAGGGTAATAAGCGAGCTAGCTTCTATAATCGCACCAAGCATCAAAGCACTGTTCCTCTGTATGCTTGAAACTGCAACGGTACCGGATGACTGGAAACAGAGTATAATAACTCCGAGGTACAAGGGTGGCGACCTTTTTCTTCCCCAGAATTATCGACCAGTCAGTCTGACCTCGGTGTTTGTGAAAGTACTCGAAAACTTCCTCTGTCGCGAAATCGATGCTCACATTGGGCCAGCCACAATCCTACCAACAGAACAACATGGCTTTGTTAAGGACACATCGTGTACCACAAACCTCATGGTGGCACGTAAAGCCTGTTGCAAAGCCAAAGAAAAACGACTGCCAGTTCATGCAGCCTTAATCAATCTTAGCAAGGCGTTTGATTAAGTCGATCACGTGCTTCTCCTAAACAAACTCAGTAACACGCCGGTACCTAAAACTGTCATCAAATGGATCAAGGGGTATCTTTTCGGTAGACAATGCCGGGTCAAAGTTGGCGAAGGATGTTCCTCAGCGTTTGAGGCTCGTAGTGGAGTACCACAAGGATCGGTGCTGGGTCCCAGACTGTTTTCAATATACGTCGCGGATATCCCATCAAGACTTGCATCCCCATGCCTTCTGTCCGCAGACGACCTTAAGGTATGGCGTGTCATACGCAACGCCGAAGACACAATGACGTTCCAAAATGATCTCGATGTGATCCACGAGTGGTTATTAGAGATCAAGATACCGGTAAACGTGACCAAATCGAACTTGCTTATAATTGGGAGAGACCGGGACCACCCGCCCTATACAATGGGAAACATGACACTGGCCGCTGTTAGGAGTACTCGAGACTTAGGTGTTATCATCCAGGACGACCTTAAGACCCGAGAACAATCAACTTTGGTGAGACGCAAGGGGCTAGCACTACTTTGGATGTTCAAAAAAGCATTCATGTCCTGGTCCATGCAGATATTTCGTAAGCTCATGGTCACGTTTATTCGACCGATCATGGAGTATGGATCGTCCGCTTGGTTTCCGTGTACGAAGAGCGAAATGACTGACATCGAATATGTTCAACGACTGGGATCAAGAATGGTGCCCGAAGTGAGAAGGCCGACCTATCCGGAGCGCTGTAAAGCATTGGACCTGTTTACACTCAAATTTTGACGCTCCAGAGGCGACCAAATCATTATGTACAAAGTGATCGTCTGCGGCGACATACCGGAGGTCGCAGAGTACTTCAAACTAGCCGTTGACATGCCCACGCGAGGACACTGCTTCAAACTGGTGGTACAACGGACAGCTGGCCTCCCGCACGTCTACCGACTCTCAAGACGCGCTGTGAATGCATGGAACAATCTCTCCCCCCCGAAGTTGTTACTGCCGACACAATTGCCGCATTCAAGAAGAAATACGATGCCCTATTTTAAACATGATCTGTACCATTCACGGGAGTGCCCTTATTTTGGCGGGGGGATTGGTCTTACCTGAAAACTCCCACTTGTCCAGTGACTGCAAAGAAGGGGTGCCCACGGATCCGTTCCCTACCCTCTACTGATGGAACATGAAACATGAACTGAACGTGCACATCTGCAATGTTTTCCCCAAAATTATCGCTTTGACAGAAACTTGGTTGTCTGAAAACTCTGAGGAGTGCCAAGTAGCTTTACCGGGATTTTATCTCTTTCGAAGAGATGGGAGAGTGCGTCAAGTAGGAGTTGCACCTTACGTAAAATATGCACTTCCAGTGTAAGAAAAAAACAGAAAGATTTTCTTTTGGCGCCGAGGTTATCTTGCTTACTATAAAAGTACTGGAATCCCCTAGCCTGGAAGTTTTGACCGTCTACAAACAATCAAACAGCAATCACGCTAGTCTGCTTGAGTAGCTAGCAAGGTTAGCCTGACGTCCTGATTATGGGCGACTTCAATGCTTCATTTATCGACAGGAGCTCAACACACGCAATGAGTCCAGAGCTAGCGGTCGGCCGATGTATACCGGACCTGACTTTCCCTTAATTTCCCACTTAACCAGTCCTATTTTGCACCAGGTGTGTGAAGGGCAGCAGTCAAACTACCAGGACTTGGTGCTTACAAAATTGCTGGACAGCATCAGAAAAGTGCAATGTATACCTCCTCTAGGTCGAAATAATCACGTCGTATTTGATTGGGGCTATTCAATATTTTCAGTACATGAACAGCCCACCAGAGCTAGAAGAAATATTTGGTGTGGTGACTTCAATCAAACGAAGGCCAAAAATACCAACATAAATGGGGAAGCCGCTTTTTTAGGCAATGCTGCCGAGGACTGGGGATGGTTCAGTAAGTTATTGCATACTATCCTTTGAAATCACTGCCTGATATCACGGAGGAAGTTAAACAACTGACCCCAGTGGCTGACTAAGGCGCTGAAGTGAATAAAAAGTGGAGGTTGTGGAAAAAGCCTTTCATTGCTAGTGGTCCTCTATCCATTAATGCATACGATGCGCAGAAGAGCCTCGTGAAGTGATTTATCTTCAGGAAATGCCAAGAATTTGAAAAAGACCTTCTGAACTGAACCGCTACAAATCCTAAATTTTTGTACAACTTCTTATGAACGAGCATACGAAACAGAGACCCAGTCCCGTACTTAAGGCAAGCGGCGACCTACAAGTTGGGCGTTTTTCACAGTTTTCCCAGTATATCTTTACGATTGAAAGCGAATTCATCCCTTCCAAATATTGCATAAATAACGGTCTACCGATTTATAATGTATCTTTCGCCAGAGCGAATTTTCGTCAGGATTTGTTGGTGTTAAAATAGTCGAAATCACCTGGTCCCAATAACATCCCGCACAAATTAGCGCAGCATCTTACGAGTTGGTCAGCCCAGCTTTCGGAATCTTATGGCTTACAGCCTGAATATAATACAACTGTAAGAATAAAGCCCGCAGAAAGACTTCGGAATGTGGATCACGATGTCGCTTAAGCCCTTAGTGCACTGTGCAAAAGTAGCCAATTCTGCGATGTCCGTCCTGTATCTTGTCAAACTGGATTTTTATAACCGTGACGAAAACCGTTTTACTTAGGTTTTTGGAAAATATATCGCAAGGGGTTAAGTGAGTTAAACCCAGGCAACTGCGATCTTTAGACCATGGCTACTTAGTGGAGAAGAATTCGGTAAAGGCCAGAGAAGAGGGAAGCGTATAGTGCGTACACAAGGGAACGGAGAAAAGATTGAAGAAGTCTGACGTGGGCGAACACGACCACTCAGGAGATTGACCGGGTCCCAAGTGCCAGTTTGAGAGCAGTGAGGGCAGTAGACAGCGAGAGCATTCATTAGCTAGGTCGGCCTGTGATTGGTTGGACACTGTGTTGGTAAAAATCAACTTGAGTGGCCTGTCTTTCGCGCGCCAGTAAGTTTGGCGGCCGCCATGACCTTGAGGTCTGGATGGATTGAGGCCACGACAGGAAGGCCAGGCGTTGGGCAGGCAAGGACCCACTACACATATGTACAGCCAACACTAGAGTTCGCTATTCAAGCCTGGAGACCCTAGACCGCGGAAGACGTCAATATTCTCAAAAAGGTTAAAATACGAACAGTAAAACTTGTGACTGAACAGGGTTCATTACCTTATGAAGCACGGTTGCCTAATCTCGATCTATTTCCTTCAATTTACAGACAGCTACGTGGTGACTTGATACAAAAATGTTGTATCATACGCCGTCAGGAACGCTGCCTTCTAGCTGAGGACCTCTTTGAGTCAGCAAAAACTAGCAACTTCAGAGCTCATCTATTAAACTACGTGTAACTGAGACAGGGCTGGACAAACGAAAGTTATTCTTTTGCAGCAGAGCTGTCAAAACTTGGAATGCCTTACCTTTGGAGGTTGTTATGCCCGCCTCCATTGAAGGCTTCAAAGGCGAGGGAGATTGGTACAGCAATGTCCAATCTAAGAGCATCCGACCTGTGTAGTCTTGCCACGCACTAAAAATATCCTATTCTTATAGTATCACTTACTATTCTTAAGTAATATTTATTTGTGTATTGCCAGTTTATAGCAATAAGGGAACCATAAGGGAACATTTGTGCCAAGAAAGGGAGAGACGCCAAGTGCAGCACCACTGGGTAAAGGCCTGAAGATTCTTTTTTTATGAGGTCGAGCAGGATGTTGCAATCGGCCGGTTTATATTGATAAGTGACTTTTAAGTCATCATCGTACATGTAGGGTCTACCATATTGAAAACAATCAGGAACATCGTTGAAAAAAAATAACAGCCGTCCAAGTACACTACCTCGAATAACTCCAATCGCCGAATGTGTGGGGGCGGAGATGACATTGGTAATTTTTACACGTTGTGTGCGAGCATCCAAACAGGAAGAAATTAAATTCAGAAGCTTGTTGCCTATGCCGAAAAAGGCAAGTTTCAGAAGCACGACATTATGGTCGACACTATCAAAAGTCTTAGTGAAATCAAATTAGAATGTATAAAGGGCACAACCACTGTCTCTATATTGTAGCACATGATCAAAGAAAGAGAGCTGGCAGGAGTTGCAAGATCTTTTTTTGAGGAACCCATGAAGTTATTATCTGTGTTATATTTTCACGCAACTCCACCAGCGGACTGTTGATGATCAGGCGGATTTTAGTCCCCTTGGTGGCGGACTCGGCAATCGGCAAGGGCGTATCGTGGTCGCATATCCGTCACTTTGGGGATGATCGCGTGACCTCTATGATCCCTTACAGTTAGCCACGATAAGCATAATGATCATGTCCACGACTGACTTCCCTATCTTGCTGCACACATTCTCATCACCGATATATTCTTATTTCATGTAAATTTTCCGCGCAAGAGCCAGAATTTTCTTCCATTAGACCTCTCAAATCGAATGCAAACTTCTATAGTATCCGAAGTATGCGCGACGAGTTATTTTCACTGTGCTTCTTTTGATTTTGATCCTTAGACTCTCTTTTGCCAGTTGGCATCGTCGATTAGTCAAGGTTAGATACTGCTGTTCTTATATTACTCGTTATAAATGATGGTTGTTTATATTTACTCTTTTTTTACTAAATGGTCGCTTTTTACTTTTCGACCGCAATCCCATGAACAACCACTGTTTTAATTTTGCTTCTGTATCGATGCATTTTTCGGGCATCGTGTCACCGATAGGGGTATCAAGGTCGTTTGTCTATATTTTCCTGAATAAAACTTAAGTGTACCAATGGCCAGATGACAGTTTGACTTCGATAAGGCCTACCATGTCCCTCATAAATTAATGGCACAGGAATGATAAATTTCGCGTGATTTAGCTTATAGAGATGGCGGAATTGCGCCGCATCTACATCATATACGCCTTCCAAATGTAATAAAAGGGCACCTTGTGCCTTAAAAATATAATTTATTTAAAAATGGACCAAGCGTCATGCTTAAGTCAAGCAGCTGGGAGGGCGGACAGCGCAGAGATGGTTGGTGCGGTGCGAATCCGCCCCTGCGCGTGTCATCACACTGGCTCTGATTCCACTGAATGGGATTGTCATAGAGGTCATAGTAAAAAGTATGTATTGCAGTCTGACTCGGTACATTAGTCAGCAGCTCTACATAGATACAAACTGGGCTGACTGCAAGGTGCAAATCGTTTGGTCCAGATCACGACATTTAGCGTATTGTGCTAACTTCAAGCACGTCAGCTTGTAAGAGAAAAATGGACTGAAAAATTGAACTGAGTATATACTTTCAATCGCGGCCCTAGCCCATTGCCCGAGTCCACTGGTTGTTTGGTGAGGCAAATGAACTGAGGGACGAAAGATGAATTCGTCTTCGCGTGCAACACACATGAACTGTAAGCATTCTAAAGGTCATGTGGCTTAGACTTCACAGGTGTAAGTCCTAGCGGATTCTATCCATCTCGAAGACCTGTGAAAACCATTTGTTTAGCTGAAGACGAGGTACAAACCCAACGTCCACTATACTCACGATCACCACATAAAGGTAATTAAAATCCCCACTTTCGGGACAGCAGATGCTATTGAAGCTGATATGTGAGGAAAGATTGAACTTTCAGTAAAAAATGTACTCTGGCTTCTTCGTCTACCGGTCAAGAAGAGGATGATACACGAAAAATACCCTATGTAGCTGCGGACTTAAGTTGGAACTCAGTTTCAGTTCGTAAGATACTGCGGAGAGTGGAGTTTATACAAAAATACAGAAAAGTGAAATGGATTCTATGAAAATTAAACAACTCATAGTGGAAGGTTGCTCGGGTTATCCTTTCACAGAAGCAGTGAGGTAATTTTTACAAAATATTTTATAGGACAATAAGTAATCCAAAAGTGACATTTCCAGGTTCCTTTCCTTTAATGCTCCCCGGGGCTTTGCCTTCTAAATGGTCAGACATCAAACGAACAGAAAAATTGCGCATATCTACAGCTGGCGGCAAAAGGGACAATGGTAACCCAGATTGTAGAGGAGAGCAAGACATTGCAGAAAATTCTTTCTTCCTTTGCCAGAAGATCAGAACTTATTCTGAAATTCCAATAGCTCCCCTTGGGTATCTTTCATATGCTGTTTTACTTAGGGATAACTATCTGCCGTAAAAAAATTGATTGCACAAAACAGTCCACTACCTTACGCGACTGAGAAAATGTATGAAATTGAGTAACTTAACACCTGCATGCCAACTGAATTCTTGGAACGAAAAAGTTTTTTATGCGACTTGGAGGTATGAAGGACACCGAGTCTAAGTAGTGACCATTACCATGTGCTATGTTTTCATCGATAATTTTTTCTACCTAAACCATTCTTAAGTTGTAAAAGGCACTTTTACTACTGTACTTACTGCTGTCTGGCTAATGGCCTGCTTGTCGTATTGGGATAATTTTTTGTTACCGCCAACAGTTGAACACACCTATCTGCGGTTTTATACACAAGGCACAGCAGAATGCATTGCCAAAAAAGATTTTCAGTGAGTAAGTACATCAGAATATCGAACACAAAAACTGGGTATAAAAGTGACCTAGCTGGGGTTACTAAGGAAAAAGCGTCTCAAAGAAGTAGTCAAATTAGGCTCCCTTACAAATATAGACCCACTTAACGAAGCGTACACTGGCTATAGGCAACTAGGTGGTCCAAGTGTGCAACCAGATCAGATTTGCGTACAGACCCTTTAAATAAGAAAATATAAGAAAGGCCGCTGACCAGATCTTAAGAAATACACGTAAAAATGTGAAAGAACCTTTGCATACAGTTTTACTTTGCTGGCATTGGGTCCGCAGAAGTCAAATCAGCGGCTGTTAGCTGGCGTACCTTGGCGATGTCTAACAATTTCCGTATTTTCGCCTACACCGCCGGGGCCACTTTTATCTTCTACCGCTGTCATTCTCTACTTGGAACTGTTGTTTACGTACGATAATTTAAACATTATGATGACTCTGATATAGTGTGAAGGCATTAGCATGGAGCCAACCATTCAAAATGGGGACTATCTGCTCGTCGAGCGATTTTCCCTATATCGAAAAAAAATAAGAAAGTATGCCTTTGTTTCTTACTCACTTTTAGTAGAGGTGACATCGTCGTTGCCAAACAACCTCGTACCCATCAGCATTTCTGTCACATCCTCAAACGAGTAAGGGCTATACAAGGCGATGTGGTGGAGTACTTTAACCCACGTCTTTCGAAATCGGTCAAAGAATTTGTAAGTCTATGTACGATTTAGCAGATTTGTGCCTGTTTTGTGCACTTTTGCCTTTTTTTTTCTGGATTTTGTGGAACCTCCAAATGACCCTGCAATATTTTTATCATGGTTCTGAGAACTGCGAATTAATTATTTGTAAAATGGATTCTGCCCTTCGTCGTAGTTATATTTACTTGTAAAGGTATCCTGCGCTCACGAATCTGTCAGATTTATTGAACCTATTTACAATTAATTTTTGAAACCAGGGGTGAGTCCTTGTATTTAAGTTTTCGCTAACTGTTTTGCGCTTTTCTAAAAGCCCTGTCCAAAAATCTGTTTTATCAGATTGGACTACAAGAACTGTCTGGTTTCCAGGTATATGTGAACTTCTTTTGTTGCTTTTCGATAGTTGTGAATTCTCACGTGTTCTTTAATCAAATTTCCGCCTCGACATCGTCACACATTTTCCCCTTAACTGATAAGCGGAAAATGGCCTATTTAAAACTCAAAACTACTGCGATATCCAGAGCCATTCGATTTTTTGGATTCATTCTTTTGATGTACTGATCCGACCTTCTATTTTACTATTTGCAGTCCTCATGCATGTTTTGATGCAAATTGCTAAATCCGCAACCCAAAACAAAACACTATGACTATCTTTGAAATATTTACACAGTTTATCTCATTTTTCAAACCAATTGAACTGAGTTCGTTGAATTATATCCGATTTAATCAATTCATTGGCTGTTAAGCTGTCATATTTGACACTTCTGAGTGCCTTCCGCCCGAATCATATAGCTCGTATACAGTCATATTTTTGGTGGAAATGTTTTTGTGACTTTCTGATTACCCAGAAATCGTCGTTGCTGATAGTATCCACCGTGTGCCCGACAGCAAGATGAGCACAGAGTAAGTGACTTGCCCGTGATTTAGTTTACAACAGAAGTAAACTTTCACAGCATCTACCATAGTCTCCACTTATCTTTGTCCGGAGACGTAAGTAGTAAGTAAGTAGATGGAAAAGGACACAGGCAACTTGTGTGGCACATCTCCAGTGACATCTACCGTTTTCTGATCCATACATTGTGTTGGTCTAGTGCATCTACTGCGTGCCCTATTTAGAGAGCATTTTCTCAAGGATAGCATTTAATTATCGGCTACAGTTATTCATGGATACGCAAGGACAATTCTTTCGTCTGTGTAACTGACGTTCGGATACCAAGGCATAAGAAATCTAACCTGAAACGATCTACCACAGCTATATAAAAATCAATCGCCATGGTCCATCGACTTGCCTGAAAGACTAACATGCGTGTATAAGAAGAAAGTTCGTTTCTCGGCGCATGTGTGAAGGTCCATTGACATAAACTGATGTGCCCATCCAGGCATTGCAACGATGGTACCCAAATTTCTCGTTAAAACTGATTAAATTCGTATGCCTATGGGTTTAACCCACACTGGTTAGCGTATATTTTCCATCTACCAGAAAGAAAAATAATCCCAACAGCCAGATTGTAACCTAACTAATTTATCAGAGATGCCGTATTGTCGCTTAATCAGATCGAACAAAAATCGCTTTCTTTATGGCCCAAAGTTGTGCTTATGTTATCCGAAACATAAGTCATTACTTATCGGGATTTTTCTCATGCTCTTTGAAGGTCGTAACCTGGGGAGCGGCTAGCTAGCTGAAAGTTAGACTTCTAGATCCTTAAGTATCTAACGTTTATTTTTAGAGTGCAAGATAAATGACAATTTTGAAGGGCCAGCATCGCATTGCAGAACACTACACACACTTCACTAAGGTCCCGTGTCGAAACCAGTAATGTCATATCCTTATTGGGGATAACAACTTTACAAAAATTATATCAAAACACTCCTTTTGCTTGTTTTTAACGCCGTCCTCCGAACGGTTCAAAGACGTGATGCTCGTGCAATCGGTAAAACTGCATAAGAAGCCCTAAATTTGCAAGCAGAAGACAACTAGGTTGACCGGTGTGGATGCCTAATTTAATGCAAATTTAATTATCGATGCAGATTTGGGTACCCTTGCATATCGGGGGATCATCTTACTAGGATGCTCAAATTCGAGCCACCCTTGTGAGTCGTTATTTGACGCTGAGTAGGTTACATGGTATCGTTGTTTTCGTAAACAAGATTTTATTGTGAAACCTCAACTTTTGAAACTAAGACGTCCATAATGTCAATCAATTTGGTAACTGTCTAGGGTTTCGACCACTTATCGTTAACAAACAGGTGAATGACAGACCCGTTCGGCTAATCAAGCGCCCCCGCACTAAATCGATTGATTCGACACAAGTTCGGAGTTTAGCCTTTACCAATGATAATCTGAAATCCATCCCTCTTAAGTTTTTTGATAACGGTGTAAAAACATAAGGCGGTTTAAACCTGACATATTTAAACAACTGGAGCATGTGATGAACCCAACCCTGCCGTGGTAGCACCGGCTCCCTGTTTACACACCCTCTTCTTACCTTTTTTTGCCTTAAACGTTTTTACACCGTTTTTGCTGCCCACAGTGTTTGAATTTCCTACTTTTTTGATAACCTTATGAAATTGATTTATTGAGTTCTATTCCATCGTCGTCCTCCTATCCGTATACTTTGTCAACATCACCAGACGTACGATATTCTATCCGTACTAATATTTCCTGTCTCTTTGTTCCGTTTTAATCCTTAAGATCCCTGCGGAGCACATTTGGCTGGAGGGTGATAACCAACACCACTCGTTGGACTCGCGCGTTTATGGACCCGTGCCCTTCTCACGCCTCGAATACAAAGTTGTTTGCCGCCTATGGCCCCTGAGTTCTTTCGGGAAGGTTTACGGACCGAAGGCTATCACGTCCCTTAAGTCCACTCCAGATAACTGAAAGCAACCGAATACCTTGCGCCAGCACTATAGTACTTTAATTAACGTCCGACAGAGTATGTACATAATTTCTTAATGTTTATGATGATTTATTCTTCAATACCGGTCGAAAATTCTTTCTTTCTCTTATGAAAACTACTGCCATATTTTAACTTCTTCGTAAGCCGTTAAACCCGAACCGGTCGCGTTTAACAACTTAACATATGCAATAACGGCAGCTGAATAGCGAAATTCTAAAGCTTAATTTAAGTAATGCAACCAACAAGTAGTAGATAAGCAAGAGGAAAAGGAATCCCAATGGAGAAAAACAAGATACTGAATGGTTGCAAGTCAGAAAATCCAATGATAGCGTTGATTGGACCAGGAATGGGTTTGATTACAAGGGTCAAAGCGAGTAGCATGGAATCACGGTGAGCAGCATTTGTAAGACAGGCCGCCGACTCTGTCGCGGGGTATAAGACGGAGATTACTGCCGTGCTTTAAGAATACTTCACCTGAAAAGCGGAAAATCATATAGAATCCTTAAACAGCTAAGCCTGACATACTAAAAAGCGTTCAACTGTCAGATGAAACCTAACAGCCTAGAGTTGGACATAAAGATGACATACACTTCAAAATTCGAGTACGAGAATTTCCAAGTAGCAACGGATGAAAAAGAATGGTGTGGTTGCCGTAGAGTGGAGTTCTATCTTTATCAAAGGCATTAATCGTAGGGTACCCATTACTGGGCACTAAGTTCTTAGTCGGCATGAGAGGGACTGAGTAGATCGATCGTTACCACGGCAAGGCGAGGTTGATCACATGATCCAGCTGCTTATGAGGTCAATAAATTCTGCTCAACTGGCGATCTTCGCCTTGTTCAAATTTATTCCGAAAAAACAATGTTTCAAATAGAAAATGGCTGTGTATGACAGTATTTTTTCTAAGGTAGGGAACGCTTAGTGTAACCACTTCACACAGGCACTATCTACGAGCTTAAACGCATTTAATCGATCTGCCACCGAAAAATGCGACCACAGGGATTACAGTTCACCGGCGGACCCGTTTAAATTGGAAGCTCAAAAATACTTAGGTAGGAGGTAAGGATCACTACCAGTCTATTATTAAAGTTATGTAAAATTTCTACTTCTTAAACATCGAAACAGGTGCCCTAGATCTGATGCCCTAGAAATGTTACGTCAACCATCTGGGCGTCGAACGCCCAGGAGTTTTTTTGAATCCCGGGCTTCTACATAATATTCAGTGGCATGGACAATTTCGTGATGAATTTTGGTCAGTCAGCAGGCTTGTGCAGTGTGCGTCGACCAGACCACGAGCCCTGAAACATGTCACTGGCGGCAGCACCTGACATGGTGTAAATTTTTCGTGACTTAGCACACGACCACTAATTTAATTTTAACCCCTAACATTTCGTCCCAACAAGAACTCGATAACATTGATCGAACGTTAGACAGTAAATACTTAGGCTCAAATACCCTTTTCTTGATAAAGATTCGCAGTGGACTACGGCATACTGTGACAAGCTTACAGTGAGAAAAGTGCTGTTATAAAGGGCAAACAAACCAGCAGAAGACCACACGAAGACCAGTTTGCCAACAACCAGAAGCACAAATACACCGCAGAGCGCAAAGCGGGAGCCATCGGCCAGACTAGTGTCTGACAGCTGATCGGCTACATGCCCGCATCGGTGAACAATGGCATTGCATCCCGTCTATAAGGCACTGCAAACAAAACTAGAAACAATTCAGATGAGACCAACAAGACAGGCAGGAGCGTGACGCGGATCCAATAGCTAATACACACAGCGAAGGTTCGCTCAAGAGGCCCGAAGAAATGCACAGGAAGTAGTTGAATATGAAGCAGGCGATAAGGCCAGCACGGTCCCATAGTTAAGGTGGTAATGGGATAGCTTTCAAAGCGTCATAATAAATACATCACGCTTGCCGTTTTCGTCTTTAATCGCAGGATGAACGGGATAGTAGAGCTAAAAAAGGAATCTTAGTACACGTTGACATACATAAGTGGTTTCGCGAATCATGCATTGGGTCTAGATAATCTGTGATGGTCGAAAACTCAAATAACATTGCAAAAAGTTTCGCAATTGGTTATTTGGAGGGAAAACTAACTGAGCTGAAATGAAGCAAGCACGTGATTTCACTCATCTACTGCAACATGACCGTTCGATAATCGGCCTTTATTCAAAATATCTTGGAAAGGTTACCGAAGGCGAGGACTACAACCAAGATATACCCTATTTGGTGGTGCAATTCCCAAAACAACCAGAACATGTTTAGTAATGTGTGCATCTACGGCAGAGGAATTTATAGCGATCCAAAAAGTCGACGTTAGCACTTAACTAATTAACTCGGCGCGATAAATCATAAAATAGGTACATACAAAAGCATCATTATTGTTAAAAAAAAATTGAATCTATGAGAGCCGATTGTCGGGATACTTTCATATTAAACATCCTTAAAGATTATTAAAATACCTGCTGTTTGCTGAGGATTTATTCCAACGCCATCGTCCGTGATAATTGCACTTGTTGCCGGCGGAACCTTGAACTAAAATCATGCAGAAAATGATGGGGTATCAATTCAAATAGTTAAGGTTGGCTAAGATATTACCAAGTTTAAGTGGGACAATAAAATTTCTAGTATCGAACGAAGACGACTATATGTAACACGTTCGTTCGATTCCTAAGATAGATTGTAAAGTACAGGGATGCTTATCCCTTTCATTTTTCAAAAGCATTATAAAAGTGTGGAATTAAAATTTAGTTCGGGGTTGAATAAATTTATCAGGGAGTGCTGATAAAATCAAACAGTTAACACTTTGGGTCTAAGATAAAAATTAACCACCAGATGAAGAAATGCAATGCGAAAGCAATGAATAACCATTAGCCCCAAATCCTACACCGACTTAGCTAACCCTCATGTATCTGATATTCGTTGCGCAAGTTAACAGGCGATCGCAAAGTCAAACAGCAAAGCGTGACATTGGACTTTTGCTATTTTTCTGAAGTATTCATAATGACGGCTGCAACGGTCAACAAATCTGAGTCACCTCAGTATTGACCTGCACGTCAACTACTCTGTTATAGGATGTTTTTTTATGGCAAATTTGACACCTGGCAGGATGTCATTGCTTAACGGCACATTTAAAGTCAGAAGAGCGAATAAGTTTGCTTGGGACTAACGGGTCCATAACCTACCCGGATTCTATAGTTCTATTCAAATCAAGTGGTGTTGCACTTAAAACGCTAATGCTTGAAGTTTCCAGACATGATATCCGCGTAGATTGAACACTTGCACGTTGGGTAGCCTACTGAAATAACTGTAGCATTATGTATAGACGTGGAATTCAATATGCTGCTAATAGCAAACGGATCCTTAATATTACGAATATGGGAAGAATTTTCTGCCCTTGTGCGAAAATAATTCAACGTCCTCAGAAAAGCGACTTACACAACTAGGGATTCTGGTTCAATCTTAAAATGTTAGAATTGGTTAACACTAGCTATACTAATAAGATAGTACGCAAAATGAAGGTCCTCTCGCCAGAAACACTTGTTTTAAGACAGTGCGCCTTGAGTTATTTAGTTTAGACATGTGCTAGCCACTTTGGAACGTAGAATATGGACTCAACTGGCTTTTTGGAAATACGTCTTAAAACCCCACTTGTTAAACCTTCTCGCAAGGTAGCCGTGTCGTCAAAGACAGTCTGTAAGACGGTTACATGACGTCTTTCAAGTGAAATGTGGTGAAACGTAAGTGGAAATCCTCTACCGACGGGCAAAACACAAGCATTAAATTGTTGGATTTGGAGGAATAACTTCCACGCATACCTCCTCTGCCGCAAATCGCAGAACCGCGGTGAAGGGCGCAGATTCGAGGACATTGAGTCTACGACAATAAGTTAAGCAAAATATGCATCATACACTTTGAACGGCAGGTTAGGGTCCGATGTCAGGACGATTTTAAAGGATACCTTCGACCTAAAAATAAAACGGGTTAACTTGACACATAAAAATCCGACACGTCACCGCAATTAAGCGCACTTACATGTCACCTCTTCGACTGTGTCCTGTGGGGCTCCGAAACTAGCTGAGCGGATACTTTACTTCTTCGAATCAAGAGGTCTCATGTAGACCTTGTATTCAGGATCCTGGTTCCGTTTCCAGTTATAAGCGTGTTTGACAATGATCCTCTGCAAGACAAGGTATTGGCTTTAAATCAACTATCACAACGCAGTCATCAATTATATGTCGATGAATGATTAGAAGTTAGACCAGTTTTGGGATTCTTTCCTGTCCTCGAGGTTTCGGAAGGCGCCCAAGAGATGCTCTACCTGTTAACCCTATTTTTAAAGTACCCGTAAACCGGCATTAAATAAATAACGACCATGGAAAAGGGAGGTGGTCAACGTGTAAACATGTCAGATTGAGGTTTCAAAGCTCGTGTCCGGGCACTTTAAATCTGGGAAAATACGGATCTTTCTTGCGGGGCGTTCCACACCTATCACGAGGAAATTGTACACTATGCGTCTTAATTTTTGAAGGGCAGTATTGTTGGTGAAGACTGAGTAGTCTAAATCAACGCAGCGCATTTTAGGCAAATGGGAATAATGTAAGAAATTAATACTGGCAAGTTGATGGCAAATTAATTTTACTTAAACTCATGTGTTTGTAACTTATTGACTTAACCATTACTTTCGTTGCTGCGGCATGCCTTTCAAGGTGAGGTTTAAATAAACAGATTTCAACATATTCATATATGTATAAACATATCAATATGAGGAACACGCTGATCTAGAAATGGAAAAAATGTACATTCTGGTTTTGCCCTGGAGTTCGCTGTAGAGTCTGCGCAAGCAGTAGCATAGCGAATAGTAGGATAAAGTAAGATGGGTCAGTCAGTCAGTCAGTATATTTGAGGGAAAAATAGGCTTGCGCCTTTGAACTCCCTATTTGTCACATCAAAATCTCAAGAATTATAAACAATGTTAACAAGTTTTCAGTCAGGAAAATATAGACAGTCACATGGCGCAGTGGTGTTTCAAGGTTAATTTGTCACATTGTTCACGTTGTGTTGTAGCATGTGTATATCAAGTCGGTGTTTGAATATCTCCACAGATTGGGACATAACAATGGCCTCGGGAAGGTTATTCCACGGGTCCACGACACGATTAGAGAAAAAATTCTTCCGTACATCCAATCGTCCTTGGGGCACATAGAGTTTGAAGGGATGCCCCCGGAGATTAGTTGTAGTGGCGAGTTGGAAGAAGTCGTCACACATGAGAGCGCAGTCAAAGCCACGCACGATACGGAAGGTTTGTATCAAATCTCCGCGTAACTGCCTATAACTCAAAGGATAGAGATTAAGGTTATTTAGGTGGATCTCATATGGTAGTGAACCTTGGCCTCTTACTAATTTTGTTGCTCGCCGCTGCACCCTCTCAAGTACGTTATAATCCTGCCGCATCCACGGTCTCCAGGCTTGAATCGCGTATTCAAGATATGGCCTTATGAAGGTACCGAAGATTTTCGAGAAACAGTCTTCATCAAAAACCGTGAATGCCCGCTTGATGGCGTACAACATTGAAGTTGCAGTTTAAGCCGCCTTACAACATTGTGTAGAAGGTTTGAGATTGTCTGTCATCAAGATGCCGAGATCCTTCTGTATTTCTGTTTCTTGCAGAGGGATTCCGTTCAGATGGTAGGGTCACGCATAAGGCACCGCATTTCGATTTCCCAGGCGCAGCAGAGTGCATTTGTTAGAATTGAAGGACAGCAGCCATCTATGCGACCACTCGTTTAATCGACAAAGATTTTCCTGGAAGTTATCTTCGTCGGCAGCACACCTGATGACCCTCCATATTTTTACATCATCTGCAAACATGGCGCACTCGCAGTCCAATTCCTGTACACAATCATTAACGAACAAGAGAAAGAGGGTGGGTCCGAGTACTGAACCTTGAGGGACTCCACTCTCGATGACTGTCGGCCTTGATTGTTGTCGTCCTACACACACCGTTTGGGAATGACCAGATAGGAAATTCTCAATCCACGTAAGAAGTCTGCCTCCGATACCCATCAGTCTCAACTTATGCAGGAGACGTTGGTGTGGAACACTGTCAAAGGCCTTCCGGAAATCAATGTAGGCTGCATGTACAGTTTCTTTTGCATCAATTGCCCTTGTCCAGCTTTGCATCGTATAAAGCAAGTTTGTTACACATGACCTTCCCCTACGGAATCCAAATTGCGCATTCGACAATATATTGTGAGTTTCACAATATATCATCAATTGCTTCTTGATGATCTTCTCCGTTACTTTGCAGCATATGGAGGTCAAACTCACGGGCCTGTAGTTATTCGCAGATGCACGACCACCGCTTTTGTAAAGCGGTGTAATATGCGCTAATTTCCAGTCCGGAGGAAGTATTCCAGTATCAAACGATTTCTGGCACACTAGTGAAAGGGGTTTAGCTAGCTCTCTAGCAAGTTCCTTGAGCAATTTGGCAGGAATTTCATCAGGACCCGGAGATTTACATTCCTTCAAGCTTTTTAGTTCTTGAAAAATTGCCTCTTCTTCAAACAAAATATCCCCAATATTTGGTGCTTCCACGACCTCGTCAACAGTTGCGACGAAGGGAGGTTCTATGGTAAAGACAGACTGAAAGAACTCAGCAAAATGTTCTGCTTTGTTTTTACAGTCGGAGATTTCGTGACCATCATCAGTTTGCATAACAGGAATCGGGTTCCTGTTACGTGTGCTTTTCCGTAAATAACTGTATAGCAACTTTGGATTATTGACAGCTCGACGCAGTAGATCGCTCTAAAAGTCCCGTCGAGCTTTGAAAACCATTTTTTTTACCTTGTTCCGCTGTATTTTGTACTGTTCAAAATCTTCGTTGCAGCTTGTGTTGCAAAACTTCTTCCAAAGCTTTCTTTTTTTATTGATCTCTCTTTTGATAGCTCTGTTCAGCCATGGAGGTCGGCTAGATACCTTGGGCACTGAAAGTGGACAATGACTGCGCATTAGCTGCAACAACCACTCCTTAAATGTATTCCAGTCCTCAGTGACATCCCCAGAGAAAAAAAGACCCCAGTCTTTTTTTTGATGCCTCTACTCTCATTTGTGAGAAGTCACCTCGCCATATATTGGACCTTGGTTCGTCTACTGTAGGGGGTAACGAGTAAAGACCATAATCCCATAAAAGTACGGCATGATCACTTCGACCTAGTGGAGGTAGGCAGCATACCTCGTCTATAGTGGCGGGATGCTTCGCGAAGACTAGATCTAAACAACTTGCTTGTTGCCCTCCACGTGCTCTAGTTTAAACTAGGACGTGTTGTGTGAAAAGGGCCTCAAGTGTTGTTTTTAGCAGATGGTGACCAAAGGTGTTTTTAGAACAATTGGCCCACAAATTGTTCCAACATATGCTGGGCGCATTGAAGTCACCTATGAGTACAACATCAGGTCGACTTCCTATCTCCTTTATGCACACCAGTAAACGCGCATCTGCATCACTGTTTTTCCGCGGTGGTCGGTAGACAGTCATGGCTTCCAGGGGCTGCGACCCCCGTGCCTTAATTAATAATAATAAGGTTTATTTGTAAAGCACATCTTTGGCGCCGTCAGCCAAATAGCCTCTATACCATGAGTAATCCTTTCAGGCTTCTCGCACACACTTAATTCGTTCTTTACATACATAGCAACTCCTCCACCCTGGTGTTCCACTCGGTCTCGTCTAAATAGTTGGTATCCGCATAGCGCCACTTCTGAATCACTGATGCTTTGTGACAGCCAGGTTTCTGTAATTGCTATAACATCAGGGGACCCACCGGCTACCTGTATTTGAAGTTCATCAAACTTCGAGAATAAACTCTGGGCGTTGGTATATAGAAATTTCAGCCGGCGAGACTCTGCAGTGTCAAATGCGTTTGGGCGCGAGTTTGCCAGTACTACTGGACCGCAGCCGTCATCAGGATTGACTGCTTCCACAGCACTATGGTAGTTTCCTGTATTATTTGGTCCCTGAAAATGGCCAGATTGCTCTCTCCAGCTCTCTCTCTCCCCCGTAGTTCCGCCACCAATTCTCGGCGTTTCAGACGTTCTGCTGGAGAGTAGTCCGGCTGAAAAAACACCGTCTTATGTGAGTGGCGGAGAGCTGTCTTCCGGGACAGAACCAAGTTCACCTGTTCTTTGTTATCCAAGACTATCCTGAGAGGTCGAGGTCGGACAGTTTCCGACTGTTCAGTAACCTGTTTGCCTATCCTGAAAGCTCCACAAACTCCTACTGTCTCTCGCTGTCTGAGAATGTCTTTTAGCAGGTCCCGAAACTTTTCGACGTCCGCATCCGTCCTTTCCTTCGGAGTAGTTCCGTCTGATTCAGGTAGGCCTTGAACGACTATGTAGTTTCGGCGGTCAAGGGAGACCCTTGATATATTGCCAGCCATACTGCCATCGGAAGACCCCGAGGTATCGATAGGAATGGCTTGTGACTTTGGGTTTTCCTTACCATCACCAGAGATAGGCTTCTTTTGGAAGCCGGGATGGCTTTGTTCAGAGCTGTCTTCGTGCTGCCCCCCTTCCGCATTTGTAGTTTTTTTCAGTGATCTGTATGCAGCCTTAGCATACCCACTATCCTTTTTTGCTGGCTTTCTGTGCCCGAACCGACTTCACAAGAAAGTGGAGTTGTACAATCTCCTTCTCCGATTGAAGCGTGTTGTTTGGTTGGTGTTTTGTTTCGCGCAGTATCAAGAGGATTTGAGGTGGACGCTACCAATTTCGCCGCTTGGTTTGCCGGTGTCTGTTCATCTTTCTCAGTGGATGCTCCGCCCCGAGATTCTGCAAATACTCTTCTCTGCTGGCTATTCTCAACTTCAGGTACGATAATGTTGTCCTTTTTAAGGAGGAAGCGAAGAGATTTCTTCAATTCCTCCATCTCCATTTTCAGATCATGGAGCTCCTTATCGTGGTCTGCAAATTTGTGCATAAATTTGTGTGTAAAGTATTGCAAATATTTCTAGCAGACTGAGTTAACAATACGCTTAATTACTTTGAAGCACTTTCAAATGTGTATAAACAATATGCAGGATATTCAGGAACGACTCAGCCGTTTGTAGATCTTCGAGGTCCTGAATAACTGCTGATCTTATCACTGGTGGTTTTTTCAGGCTGTTTTCACTTGCTTTGGTTGTAGGCTGCAAATCCAGTTCAATGACGTGAAGAACAAATTCCAATTTGATTCCGTTTTCTGATGAAGTACGACACAATAACAAATTTCACGAGTTGCAGAAAGTACTTTTGCACATACAATTGAAGCGATAATATCCAAAACAGTACTGGCGAAATGGTATCAGAATCCAAATAGTCTACGTTTGAGAGCAGAAATTAAGGTTGTGTCCAGTCGGGCTCAAGGTCAAGGTCGGACAAAGAGAGACTAGAATGGCCATTTCCGGCTTAGCTGTCATCAAGCAATCATATCAACGAAGTTTGTAGCGAGGTAAAAATGAAAGTGTGCAGGAAGGTGAAAAATACAATACAAGTGATGAGTAGCAACAACTATCGTCTAATATGCCACAAAAAATGCGTAAGTGCGCTAAACCAACGCATTTTGACCTTGCACTTAATTATGAGGCAGGCTTGCCATATTGCAAAATTTGCAGTGAGTGGCCAATGGGACACGTTACTATCGTATCTTCGTCAACCTATGCATGCACAAACAATATGATGGAGAGATCTCAGGGCCTCCAAATTCCGGTGAGCGCCCGAGTACGTCAAAAGTGTCTTGGAAGCCGTCGTTTACCTTCTGACATTCCTTGTTGCAGGGTTCACGCGCACACCGGGGGCAATAATTTGACGCCAGGTCATGAAGCTTCAGATAAAAACTGCAATCTATCTTAGCATTAGTTCAATTGAACTTTTACCTTACTAATAATTTCCGAAAAACTTCTTCAAATTACATTCCTCTGCATCGTCTTTTCCACGAATCATTATGTTGCCAGGGGCCTCTTCAGTCATTTAATCACCTTCATACTGAAGCGTTTTATTTGCTGGTAATCACCCTCAGAATTCTAGTGTATCCTAAGATTTTGAGGCTTTTCTTCTACTGACTCTTTTTTTTCGAGTTGGCAGGCGAAATGGCACTCCTGAGGGCACTGCACTGACATATTATACGCACATTGTGGACTACTATTATAGTATAAGCTCACGCTACACCTTCATATCTTTCCACGAAGCAGATTTTTAGCATGCGTTTTTTGAATAAGGGTCCGCTGAAATTTGCCTTCACTTTCATCGTAGGAGTTTTCTTCACTGCGCCTTTGTTCGATGATCATTATTTTATTAGGACAAATCACCGGCGGCTGTAAACTGGGCCCTCACACAGAGCACAAGCACGCATTATAATTAATTAGCCCCCATGCTATTTTCGCCTTGATACTTACCCACGGGTGCTTTAAATCTGAAACTATCCATTATTGGATATTATTATTAGTAGTCTTATTATGAGACCAAATTCAGTGATCAGCCATACACTGACACCTTTTCACCCCTGCTAAGTTGTAGGTCTGCATGTGGCTGTTCGCCCCGCGTGAATCATCATGCTTTCGCCTTAAAACTTGGCAGTCCTGCGTGCTCTCATATATCCCGGACGTTATTTTTTGATCTGCCATGAAAACCGCCCAATTTGTGAGACCCATTTCCTGAGTGGTAGCAAAACATGTCATGGATTGCCTCCAACCCTGCGCAGAGGCACAAAACACGCACATCAACTGGCCTGTTTACTGTGAACAGCTTGTTTTTGCAGGGCCTTATTTCAGCTCCATTTTTGACAGTACGCTATTTTACCTAATCACTCTAACGAACGCTTAACTTGGGAAACATTCTGTAATCGACTATTACGCCTTTCGACACTGGTGGCTCCATCTAAACGCGTTCTTTTTCAAGTCTATGATATAGTCAGCTACAGATCATGGAAAGTTTTCCTGCAGAAGTTTAGCAAATTTAAGTGCGTGCTCCTGACTGTGTTAGTGACGCAACCCTATCTAAAATGGTTAAAAAGCCGATGGAGACGTACGGCTTTGCCAAGCCACCACTTGCCGCACTAGTCTTTACTCCAGTTGTTTCTGTGCGTCCTCTCTCGTTTCTTAAGGCCGAACTTGCACACCTTACCACGCCTGTAGCTCACTTTCAGCAGCAAGCAAACTCTTCCTCTGAGAACCTGCCGAGGGCATCTACCCGGCATTTCCAATCAACTTCTTCTAGTCCCATCTCATCCGCCACCTGCTGTTGGCACACCAGTTGCGGTTTTTATGCGTATCAGTGCATCTCTTCTTGCTCCTTCATTTCCATTCGCAGCAAACGGGAAAACCGGCCCATGCGAAGGTTAATGCCACCAATCTTCCTTGCGTTTCTAAACCCGGTCGAACCTTTTACGTCTATGACGGCAAAAGTGGCAGACGTTTCTTGGTTGACACTAGCACTCAGCCATTTTTCATTCCTCCTTCAGCAGTCAACCATCGGTGCTCCAACCCTGATTTATTAAGGCTCTTAACACCTCGCCTATTGCCACCTCTGGTAGCTGTTCCCTTTTATTGGACATCGGTTTACGGCGTCTTTTACCGCGGGTGTTTGTAATTTTATGACGTGCCCTGTGCGAACTTTCTTGCTGCTTTCGGTCTTATTGCCGACTACTGTCATTCCCATTTACACGAAGAGAATACGAAGCTAGCTTTCCCACGTACTTTTTCATCTGAAGTACCTCTACACCGCCGCACGACGTTGTCCATCAGATCCGGACCACTTATCCTTCCTTATTCTCCAGACCTCGCCGTCTCACGCGTGCACGACTTATTGCTGCGAAGACCAATTTCAAACATATATTTCAAATAGGCATTGTTCGTCAGTCTGAAGGCCCATTGGCCTTCCCTCTTTAAATGGTTCCAGAGGTTGACTCTAGTGACTGGCGTCCCTCTGGCGACTATAGGTGTTCAAACATTGCCACCATTCCGGACCGCTATTCCGCTCCACGTCCTGAAGACTTTTCCACTCTCCTATACGGCAAGTCTATTTTTTTGAAGATGCATCTAGTTCGTGTCTTCCACTTTATTCCTATAGCTCCATAGGATGTTTTGGAGAAGGCCGTGACAACCTCGTTTTACCTCTTTGAGTTCAAGTGCATGCCGTTTGGACTCAGCAACGCCTCCCGAAATTCCCAGAGGTTTGTAGACAGGGTGCTCCATGGCCTACCCTTCGTTTATGCATACACTGACGACCTCTTAGTGGCCAACTATACTGCCGAGGAACAAATGAAACATCTCACAAAGGTGTTGGATCGCATTCAACGGTTTGGTGTTGTCCTCAACGCGTTGAAAAGTGTCTTCGGTGTGTGCTCCCTCGAGTTTCTCGGACACCTGATCGACTCTACCGACAGTCATCCTCTTCCGGCCAAGGTTGCGGCCATTCGTGATTTCCCGCCTCTTTCTTCCAAGCGTCAACTCCAGCGAATTTTGGGCAGGGTGAATTTTTACCACTGGTTTCTCCCTAATTGTGCCGACACCATTCTGCCACTTAAGAACCCCCTTTCGGTACCCAAAGGTTTGTTTAAGTTCTCCGCAGACACCCTTGCTGTTTTTGACAGGGTCAAGGCTGCCCTAGTCGATGCCATCCTCTTGACGCACCCAGTTCCTGATGCTCCCATCTCACCCATGGGTGATGCTTCCAATGTCGAATTTGGTGCAGTATTGCAGCAGCATCGTGCAGATAGGACATAACATTTAGTTCTTTTCTCTAGAAAGTTAAAACCTGCTGAATCTTGCTACAGCGCATTTTCAAGAGGCCTCCTGGCTGTATCCCTGGCCTGAAACACTTCCGGCAGTTTCTCGAAGTCAGAAAAATCAATGCTTTCTCCGACCACAAGCTTCTCTTCTATGCCTTTAAGTCACAATCGGAAAAGTCGAATCTCTTGGAGATTCACCGGTTGGACTACATTTATTAGTTCACTTCAGATATCTGCCATATCGGTACGTCACGCAATGACTTGGCGGACGCATTGTCCAGGCACTCTCCTGCTCAATTTCAACTCACTCCTGCGATAGACCTCACTGAGATGGTTGCCGAACAACAACGTGTTAGTTCACCCTGTGACGAGGAGTTTTCCGGACTCCAAATCCAGGAACTGCCGCTGAAAACTGGCAACAGCACCATTGTTTTTGACATTTTCACTGCCTCTCATCTCCCCTTTGTGCTGCCATCCTTCCAACACAATATATTTTTCTCCCTGCACAACCTTTCTTTCTCTGGGAGTCGAGCCACTGACAAGCTGGCTTCCCACCTGACAACTTGAATTCGAGCTTGTCTCGCTTGTTAACGAAGTAAAGTCCACCGGCATCTCCCCAAGCCCCGATGCAAGGTTTAGCGATTTTCTTCTCGACACTGTAGGCCCCTTGCCTCTGTCCAATCGCTGCTTCTATCTGCTCACGTGGGTGCATTGATAAACTTGTTGACTGGAAGGGATCCCAATTCCCGATTTTTCGACCGAAACTGTTGTCATTTCCTTCCTAAGTCGTTGGGTTGCAATTGCTGGTGTTCCGTCTATCGTCACGACTGATCAAGGTGCCTTGTTTGAGTCTTTTCTATTCCAGACTCTTCTCTTTTTTAGGCTGTACTCGCACCCGCACTACAGCCTATTACCCGGCTGCCAGCGGGGTGATCGAGTAGTTCCATAGATCGTTGAAGTCCTGGCTCCCCGCTGCGGCCGATCTGGCGAACCGGATGACTAGCTTTCCTAGGTCCTGTTGGGCATCCGTTCATCCCTCAAGCTGAACTGATTTTAGGCGCCCCTGTTCGGCGCCCATGTTCGACTTCTAGGTAAGCTGATCTGGCGAACGCCTCCAAATGTAGTCGTAGATCCGGTAGGAGTACCTCGTGGGACCGCCTAGGGAGAGCGCCTTGCCCGCTCCTCCGTCTTTTTGGCTCATAATATTAGGGTAGAGCGTGTCAGCGAACATATTAGATCGCAATTATTCTGTAAAATAAAAACAAGTTTCGAAGAAAAGTTAGGGCGCGTTCTCGAACCCCGAAGGGTAACACTTACGCATGCTTTAATATAATCGCTCAACCCCCGCCGGACCAACGGCGAGCATGTGTATGTCTGGAGAGTGTGCACAAACCACGAGCGAGGTAATCGAGGTACATTTTCTAGTGGTACCATTAACACTAACTAGAAAAAAATTAACGCAGTATAAAAGTGGTAATATTGGGGAAATCGCCATTCTTATAATTTGGAAGTAAACTATTATTCCTGTGGTTAACTTAAAAGGCCAATTTTGCTTAATATACCTACTTAAGCTGTTTTTTATCCGACGGCCTTCCAAAGACCACTCTCCAGTTTAATGTCATCATCAAATCCCTGCTGCATCAAAAAATGGCGTGTATAAAACTGGAAGATTATGAGTAATCCAACCTACTTAAAGTTTTTTAAGTAGGTGCCTATAATACATAAGAAACTTTCAAAGACCCCACTTGGAAACCTTACTGAAGATCCAACCAACTTTTTGCACCGCCTCCTGCGGTTTACACGGAGGCTTTCCTCGGTTCCTCCCCGGCCCACTATCTCCAAGTCTTATCTCGAAAACACTTGGCAACCTGCTCTCATGTCTTCTTACGATGTGACAGAATTCACCAGCCACTAGAACCCCCTATGATGGCCCTTTCTGGGTGGTCTTTCGAGGTGAGAAGACCTTCCACATCCTTCGCGGAACGTGAGAGAAGGATGTGAGCGTGTACCACCTCAAGGCTGCTGTCCAGGATGTTCCGCCGGGTGAGCCCTGTGGTCCCATTTCTCCCGCTCCCTGACCCTCCATCCCCCATCCCGTTTGCTACCTCTTCCACCATCCCTACTGCCATCGCCAGTTAATGCTGCAGCATTAAAATCCAACATTCTCTTGCCCTACGCCTCCTGCATATATTATCCGTAGTGGAGTCCGCATTAACTTTTCCGATCGACTAGTATCTTACCATTTTTAGACTTGCATATTGACTTCGGTTTCGTTTATTTATGTCGCCCTTGGTCTACCCGGGGGCTACTGTGGCGTTCCGGCAATCAGCCATACGCTGACACCTCTTCTCCCCTCCCAGGGTGAAGGGCCGCACGTGACTGAGGAGAAGGCGACTCGAGCGCTGGGACAATACTCTTATTCACCTGACGTTTCGAGATCCGTCGCGGATTCGTCATCAGAGACAGAGTCAGATAGCAGTAGCAGATATTGGTGGCGTATGCACAAGCGTTTGCACTATTTATAGGATACATTCATTACTACAGACATACAACGACGATTAACGCTAACTGCCTTCTTGCGTGTTGATACTTTGTTGAACAGCATGCGGGCTCTGACCTGCTAAACTTTCATCACGCGTGGTGGACACGGGTGCGATGATTGCTCGGCCATTTTATCCCCTATGACTCTAAACTTTGAGAAACGAATCGATCGGGGTTCATTGTCAAAGGAATTTTGGCCAGTTCTGTACGGGGCAAATAACACATACATTATTGCCGGGCCTGACATGTTTTCTCACAAGCTTTCCAAAGCATCAAACTAGTTACTAGAGCTGTTTTCTATGGAAAAAATAGAATCTAGTGTTGACGCGTTAAACCTTAACTTTCTTCATCGGAAAATTGCCGAGATCATTGGGATAGGCGGCAACAGTAGCTTATGTAGCCCCACTCATATGCCCTAGTTCCAACATTTTTTCATGCAAAAACGGTGGCTATAGAGTTTTGTGGGGTGGGGAAATAGGATAGACAGAGAAGGAAATTTTTACAAGTGTAATGTAAAAAGGTAGTCGAAGGTGCTTTTCGCGGCCGCTGGGAGCAGGTTATTCCGCATGAAAATTGAAGGTGTGTGTGGCGCTTCGCGCCGCGGACTATATTAATCTAACTCCAGAACGGTAAGTTGGACCACAGGTAAGTTGAAGTAGACGATCTCCTAACCACCATTTCAATTTTTCGGGAAATTCAAGAAACCTGCAGTTTGATAATCGGGTTTTTCCGCAATAAGTTCAATGGTAATACAGATTAGGAAAATCTACAGATATAAATCAACAACACTTCTAAATACAGTAAAATAAAAAAAAATGTATTTAGCGTTTATTAAAGTATATTCCCCTACGTCTCCTAATTTCCTGCCCCTAAAACCCGATAATCACCGTTTTCTTAGGAAAACATGCAGGTTGTAGGGATGAAGGAGTGGGGCTACATAAGCTACTGTTGCCGGATATGCTTTAATAAAATTATCACTCTATCCGCTGCAATAGTTTCTCACGAACGCTACTTGACCAAATGAGCACTAAAAGTGTCTAGTAAACGTACTTAGAGGGATAATGCAGCACTTCCAACCCAATAGACCTAAAGAAAATGATTCTAGTTTTTTAAATGTCTTTATGATCCCGAAAATAAAGGTCTCTTGATGTACCCTATTACGTGCACTAACTTTTGAAAGATGAAATTTAAGTCTGAGTGCAACAAAGGACTGGCAAACACACAGGAGAATTTAAAAAATTGATGATAACTTCACGTTTACTCAAAAGCTGCACTTAAAGGCAACGGACTGCGTGTGCACTGATGTGAGGACTGAGCTTCACCGTAAGTCCACTCACTGCCGATATCAGCTTTAACAAGTATCATTCGGTCCCGCAGTATAGTGGTTCATGTTCTGTCACGCTAACTGTCACTGCCACACATACAAATTTCGTGTTAACCATTACCTTCTGTCTGGTACAGTGCTGACGACTGCATACCAGCCCTGGACTTGACCACGCCCATCGGCACTGGGTTATGGCTCCTTCACCGCTGCCGCTGTTTTGAATTATGTCTGCCTTTCGTTCACTAGCTCTTTACCTAGAAAGGGGGTATGCCCTTTCAGGGTACACAACAAAATACGAGCATTATGGACATGCGTGTTTTTAGAGGAGCCTTTAAGAGCCTCTGAGGCATACGACTACTAGCGAGGTTTTTCCGGGATAATCATGATGAATCAGAGAAGATACACAAATATAGCCAATCAGCTTCGAGTCTGTGTTGTGTTTCTTCTTATGTGGCAGTTTCCGGGAAAAATCTTGACGGAACCGGTCCTCTCTACTAGCCGGTGTACATTACTTTACCGAACTCGCGTATTTACAGCGTACGTGCTGGTAACAACTCTGGGTGATTGTGCTTATCATTGACTTAAGAAGCCTTTAGTGGGCTCTGCTGCATGTTTTCTGCTTTGGCACTCAATAAGATACAACACCCTTTTAAGTTGTACCTGGAACACAATGCTTTAGATACGACACTCCTCGAGAAGAAGACGACTCGATGGCTGGGACAAGATGTTTATTTGCCTGACGTTTTGACATCCGTCGTGGATTCATCATCAGAGACACTAGCGGGAAGCAGTAGCAAAAACGGGTAAAACATGCACAGGAGTTTGCAGTATTTATAGGATACAGTCATTACTGCAAACATACATTGACAATTAACGTTAATTTCCTTCTTGCGCGTTGATGTTTTGGTGGACTGCACGCAGGCTCTGACCTATTGAACTTTCAGCACGGACGGTGGACTCCGGCGTGATGATTGCTCGGCCATCTGGTCCTCCTGTGTTGCCCAATCCATATTCGGTGCTGAGACTCAATTTGGCCAAAGCAATGCGCCACTTGGGGAACTTACAGGCCAACACATCATCGTACGCCAACACCGGAGGGCCAGATGGCCGAGCAATCATTACGTCCGAGTCCACCACCCGTGATGAAAGTTCAACAGATCAGAGCCCGCGTACAGTCCACAAAACCATCCACGCGCAAGAAGGCAATTAACGTTAATTGTCAATTTATGTTTGCAGTAATGACTGTATCCTATAAATACTGCAAACTCCTGTGCATGTTTTACCCGTTTTTGCTACTGCTTCCTGCTAATGTCGCTCATGATCAATCCGCGACAGATGTCGAAACGTTAGGCAAATAAACGTATTGTCCCAGCGATGGAGTCGTCTTCTCCTTAGTCACGTGTGGGCCTACACCCTGGGAGGGGAGAAGAGGTGTCAGCGTATGGCTGATTGCCGGAACGCCACAGTAGCCCCCGGGTAGACCGAGGGCGACATAAATAAACGAAACCGAAGTCAATACACAAGTCTAAAACTGGTGAGATGCTAGTCGATCGGAAAAAAGAATGCGGCGTCCACTACGGATAATATATACAGGAGACGCAGGGCAAGATAATGTTGGATTTTAATGCTGCAGCATTAACTGTTGATGGCAGTGGAGATGGTGGTAGAGGAAGCAAACGGGATGGAGGGACTTGCATGTTCGATTGTATTGATGACACTCTTTGTCCGATGCTTTGCTTTCATGTGCCATGATAGTGAGTGACAGCGGTTATGTACAGTTAACCAAAATTTCGTAAGGGGCTTTTGATTGGGACGGATAACTTAGGCAAGGTTTTCAGATAGAATATCATGTGGCTTTATCCAATGATATTTAAGAAAAAATCAGGATGTTGACTTTAGAATGCAGTTCTTTTTCAGCAGTTTGAAAAACTCTGCTTTGTACAATTGAATATTTAAGTAGCATACATGTTTCGAGTTGTAAATTCAAATATGTTTATAGAAAGCATATAGAGAACTATGCTGTTTTATGCTAATTCAGTAGTAGCTTTTGTGATTTTCAAATTTATGCTCAAAGAAACGGTATCTTTGTGGTTTATAAAACCTTTCTACTACTGGGACTATTTAGGACCGTGAAATATCTGCTCGTACATTTTATAAGTGCTCCTCATGACGTATAAAACACAGCCGACAACTACTGCAAATATCAGGGTCTCTTTTAACTGCGTAAAGGATATTTATGTTTTTCCTTACACCCAAGAGATACATCTTGTGAACTAAGACCTATAAAGGCAAATGCAATGGTAGATCGGACTAAAAATTATTTAGAAATTGGAAAACACTTTTAAAATCAAAATACACATTTCCTTTGAGTATCAAGCTTAAACAAGACGTAAGTTGCTATGCGATGAGTGTAACAAAGAGCACTTTCATTAATTTTCATAAAAGACATTTACATTTATAAAGGGGATTAATTCCGAAATGTATACTACTTAAGCGGATATGTTTGACTGAAAAATCTTGTTTCAGGTGGTCGAAAAAGTGCCTTCGAAGGCCGACATCCCGAAATGTTTGAAGTATTATGACCGCGTGCCGTATGACAGCCAATATTAAAACCCCGCCGAAGTAATCCTTCCTATTCAAAAACGTACGTCAGAATTTAATTGAACCTTTCACAGGATGCAAATGTAATGAACATATTTTAAGTTGCTGTTCCGCCCGACTACAGATGTTGGATAATATCATGGCCTACAACGGAGGAGAACGGCAATAAGAGCTAATGCTTTCCCTCTGATTAATCATTTACTTGGCAGATGTATTTAGCACTGTCCATTAGAACGTTGTTTGCCATTCGGCCTTCTCCTGGTGTGCCGACTTCAGAAAAAATTTAAAATAGGCCTCCACCAAGTCGCTCTCTAAAAAGTCTCTGTCCTGCGAGTCATCGATTGGGGGTGAAGAGTTAGGCCTACCAGTTGACTTTCCTGGGACCAATGTCCATCATTAATAATATAAATGAATAATGACGGGACAGCGAAAATGTAAGAGCTTTTTTGTGACACACGTTGCTATGCCACACCCTGCAGTGCCCAGCACGAATCTCATCCAGATTTTTACGCTCGCAATCGGCCAGATTGTTTTGTAATTAATTCGTTTGCATGCCAAGTGCTTGGGAGTCTGCAAATAATTATCTCAAGCTAATGTCCCTGGTACTTTGTTTAAATCTACGTATGATGTGTGCTATCACAGAGGCAAAAAGATTTGCTGAGCAGCAACTTCTGGTTTTCGCTTCTTTTTTAAATTCATCGAAATTCCCTCCCCCTCCCCCATCCGTCGAGAAATACTCTATAATGGACTTCCATTGACATCCTGCAATGGTCTAACTAAAATGCTTGTATGCACGTGCGCACGATTAAAAAAAGAACTTTAATGTCACGTTAATGTACTGGCGGGACTTGGCATGGTGCCAGTCTTTCTACTCCCAGTACTGCCTCATTTTCCACTGTGTGTCCCCTGTGATTTGGTGAGCGCGCCAAAGTGGACATTTTGGAGGGCTTCGGACTGCCTGCCAGTATCTAATTAGTAGTTTCGCCAGTATGTTTTGCCCCAGAAGTTAGCCGCATGAATGTCGGCTGTATTTTTCTGACATTTTATTCACTCTCCACTTGCCCGAAGCCATTACTGACTGGGGGTGTAAACATATGTCTGTTTTTCCTCGAAGCAATGTAGAATGGAAGGATGCATTTAGATGATCTTTCAGTGATTTAGTAAAGTATATGGCCTGTCCCACTTCTTAGCACCCAATAGGGGACGTTGACGGTTGTCTGTAACGCGTAAAAAGGCGGGTGCGATGTTTTCTAACGGTAGCCAAGACCGAGATGTGCGTGTCTGCCGTTTAGTGTTCTCAGTAAGTAGGCACTTGCATCTGTACTTTTTTGACTTTTGGCGAGGACATAAGAAACCAAGATGGCATCATTAGGCGTTTCACATGTGTAAGCCGATCGATAGCCTGTTGTGGGCGCGGCTGCTTGCTGCATGCTATCTGCTTGTTAGGCTTGTCCTAACACGATGAAAATCAGGCCCGCCCCATAGGTATTTGGGAGTGTAAAGTGGGGGTTATGTGTTGGCGCAACTCCTGCGTGTCCTTTATTTTCTTCCACGATCGCGGTATGCTGTTCATTCTATTACTGTCGGACTGGATGTATGAGAGCACATGGCTACAAGTGGATAGCATCTTTGTCACGAAGAAAAACCTTTGGCGCACAGTTGACCTTGTCTGTTAGTCCATTACCAGAGATAGTCGCAAATGAGGGTGGTTGGCACACAAGGTGTGCAATAGTCCTGGGATGCAGTTGCCACATGATCACTTACTTAGCATATTGAACAGCTACGACCTTCATAGCCAAGAGCCGTAATTTGTGCAGGGAGCGCTCGCCCTCTCATACTCAGGTGGTTTATTACCACAAGTTCATCCCCAGTGTTAGTTGTTGACATGACATTGACTTGAAAATTTGGTTTGCTAATACTATCACTGAAGGCGATTTTCATTCTTGCGTTACCTACGCACAAAGTGACTCTACGCAGGAAAATTATTGGCACATAAGGCGGAGGAAGAGAAAATCACATATGCTAGTGGAATGGCGGGTGCCAGAACGATGACTCTAGCACAACTTAGAATTGGAATCGCGCACGTTCCGCAGGCAACCGTTGCATTTCAGGTAATGAAACGAAAAGACCCAGGGCCACGGCAAAACCAGTTGGAGTCGTCTATCAGATCTGGTGCAGTTGCGGATGAAGCAACTACCTCAGAGAAACTGGAAGGCTTATCCGGAAACGAACTACCAAACACAAGGCAACGCCTATTCTCGCGTCGCGACTCATTCGACAAGACTCGGCCATATATTCAAATTCCACGAGGCCATATTTCCTACGAAAGGTGACAATCGCGTGAGCCGCGAGGTACTTGGGTCATTGTCACAGCTCCAGTCTATAAACAAGTGCAATGACCTAACCAACCCATATTTGGTGCTGAGAAACAGTTTGGTCAAAGCAATTCGCCACTCGGGGAACGCACATGACGAGCACATCTTCCAATGGCAGTGCAAATGAGCCAGAGTGCCGAGCAATCATTGCGCCGAAATTCAACATAAATTTTGAAATCTCAGCAAGTCACGATCCGCACGCCAGTCATCGAGCAATCTGCGCACAAGCGAGCAAATATCCTCGATAGGGAGGGGGGGAGCCGTTAAGTTTCATAGGTATGCGGTAGCATAGCGACTATATCTTATCAACACAGCAACTCTTCGGGTATGTAATACATCGCCCTTCTATTATCTCTGACGATAGATCCGAAAAGGAATCCGAAAGATAAGACGAATAAAGTTCTTTCGGAATCGATCGTGTCTATTTCTTCTTTTCATGAATCAAGCAACTTGCGGCTCCCACAGTTATCAGCCCTTGCAGAAATTGCGTCCTTGGGGCATTTAAGTGTGTGGCTGGGTTCCGTAGAGTGTGCTGTGATATGTGAACAAACGTTATTCTCACTACAGCTGCGCGTTCGGCTATCCCTGACCAGTGTAGTCTTCCGAAGTCACATATGTTGATGCATTGTCCGAAACTGCGACACGCTCAGTAACGACTCCAGACGTTTCTTGTCGTCGCTAGGTCTTACGGGATGGGTACTTGGCGCCAAATGGTCGCCTCCGGCCTGTATTCAATCACAACTCTTGGTGGTGTTAGAAAGTGGTGAACAGTTTCAAAAACGTTTGTGACGAAAGAGAGCTTGCGTAAAAATTATGAGCCGGCACGCCTTGGCTTCTCATCTCATTTCTGGTACCAAAGTCGCAGGGTAAGTATTCCGTCTTTGCATTCGTCAAAGATATTTTAAATCGGCAGTGTTGTGTTTTCGTTCACCGCACTGCGTTTCTGCTTATCAATATATCGTCTCTAAGTAACCACATCAGGGGCTAGTTGAGTTAGGTTCGTATCCGATTCCATTTAATGGCAACGAAGATGCTATTCATATATCGGACCACGAAATGCACTGTTTCCTCAGCTTTACAATGCAGAAATAACATTCGTCTTGTATCCAGCGTTCCACCGTTTGATGGGGAAGAAGTCAAGTTTACCGGAGCCACGGTCTTCTGTATATTCGGTAAGCAAACTACCTTCCGAGGTGGTTTTACTGAGATAGCTGCTTTGCAATAGGCCAACTAAATTATTAGTCCTCCAAAACGTTTAACCAAACCTATCGATTAGCAGTACCATTTGAATAAAGCATTCCTGGCTCGGTATAGTCTCACGGGCGTTGTCTGTTTTACGCACACTTCTGCCTAAATTTGAAGTTGTTACCGTGCATCCACTTAAGAATCATTAGTGAACTTAAAATAATGATCGAAACTTCCAGTAGGACTTTGTATCTGTGTCCTCGCTGGATTTCCGTTGTGAACGTGGGAAGATTATGGCGAAAACTTGTCAGACACAAATTCGAAAATGTCAGAATTCCAAGATATGAATTATAATTTATCTTGTGCTCACCGAAACGTTGGCAAATCTCCAAATTTATTCCGGTGAGCACAAGATAAGTTATAGTTATACTTCTCAGACAGTTATGACAACATACTTTTCAAAAGAATTTTTAATTTAATTCTTCATAATAAATTTACTCAACAATGCCACATGAAAAATTTTTTAAGCTACACAGTGTCTGTCATCGTGGTACAAGCAAAAACGATTTTTTTGTGCAGCACCTGAAACTCCGTGCTCAACTACCTGCGGCCCACCCAGCAAACGGCAGTGTGCACCTGCGCATTTGACGGTATTCGCTGTTTTCACCTAAGAACTCATAATGTGCTCTGTGTTTCTATCATACAGGAGGAAACACACTATGTCTTAGATTTCAGCGAGAATTTTGCCTCCTCAACATGGGCCTACGCTAAATTTTGTCTCACGCAGTTGCAGCTAACTCGTGTAAGTGTCCCCGAATAACCAGGAGTGGACTATATAGTTCCAAACTGCGTAGCTTGTGATCCTGTTACTGACCAAAATTCCTTTAATTAAATAGAAGTTCGGAAAATATTCCCGTGGTTAACTTGAAAAGTCAGTTTATCAGGCAAAACATATTTTTTGGCAATTCTTCGTGAGACCCTTAATTTTGCAAAGCAATAAACATTTGAACGTGTACAGAAAACCAATAATTTTCCTAGGTGGGCGCCTATTGGCCACTGCGGACTCTGTCAGTCTGCGCAAGTGGTTGGCGTGTTGGGTGAGCGACTGTCACGCGTGTCTGTGGGCGATGTACTATCGTCACCTGGCGTCTGCGTCAGACACGGAAGGGACAAGGCTTGTGGTAGAGTTCACTGACAGCAGAGTACCGGATTCATTAGGCGTATGGCCACTGCTTCCGTTGTTGCCAGCACCCGTTGGCGTAGGCCTTTTGAGAAGTTGGTTTGTGTCCGGTAGACAACCTGAAAGGCTTCACTAGTATCGAATCGGTGAATCGTATCGACAAGGTGTGCGAGAATAGAGCTCGAGATCGATTGAGGTTCACCTTTACGTAACCAGGCCGGTACGTGTTCACGTACTCTCTTTTCTTCAGGCGCCTCGATTTTCGGCCAATGTATCCTGCTCCACAGGAGCAAGTGAAGGGGTAGATGCAAGTGGATGTTACCTTCAAAGGGAGTCGGTCTTCACCTCTCAATCGCAGTAGGGGAGAGTTCGTGAAGAGCACGCGCAAGCTCGCCGCGGGGAAAGCGTTTTTGATAGCAGTCTTAAGGCGTCGTCTTACTAGCTCGCTTATTGCAGCCCCTAAGAAAGGCAGTCTTATGAATACGTATTTCTTGTCTGCGGTTAGGGTAGCGTGCTTTTTGCTGCGTTCGCCAATATTCTCGAGGATGAACCATTTTGGGTATCCGTTTTCAAGAAGCGTGTTTTGCAACTGTTGGAGTTCTGCTTTGACAGTTTCGGGTAAGCAGATCTATCGTACTCTAGCTGCTAATCCCTGGACTGGATTTCATTTTATACTTAGGAAAACAAATATGTGAAAGTTGGTGTATTGTCCCGTCCAGGTTCTCTTTCGGAGAACTCTACGCATGATGGATCTATCATTTTGCTTTCGCAGAAGGACATCAAGGAATGCAATTTCATTATCAACCTCAGTCTCCGCAGAAACCCTGAGCACTGGATGCACGCTATAACCATGGCGTCAGTGTCAGTGTTGTCGTCTGTCAGACAGAAGATATCATCCATACATCGACCGTAAAAATGCAAGGTCATTGAAGGTGTCAGTTTTTTATTTTCCACAGACTGCGGTTTGTCCATATTTGGCGGACGGTTTTATGCCGAATCAAAATTTGTTTTGGTGTTGCCCAGTAAAACTCAAATAGCAATACACGTTTTCAGTTATTCGGCCGGCAAAAGTCTTTTTTACTTGATGCTTATCTATGGCCTCTATGGCACTCCCACTCCGCGGGGTCCGAGCCAGGTGTGGTGGCCCGCCCGGAGTTGGCTCCAGCCGCGCCAGCCATCTGCACCCTCTCCAACTTCCAGTTTTCTTGAGTTGGCCATGAAACTGGGCCCAGCTAAAGAAGATAGAGTGCATTAGACGCAGCGCAAGTCTACTACCACTAATATAATTTACCTGAAAGTTAACTTCCTTGTGCCTTTGTACAAACGAGCTTCTTGGTTTTGCTATAGCTCCCACAAAAAACACATCGTCTTAGTCCAGGGGTGATTCTTATTACTATTATACCGAGGAATAATGTTCAAGGGAACCTGTGCATCCGTACATAGTATGCATGAACCACCCATAGGAATGAAACATAATTGATGAAACTAAACACGTCATCCTCTGGTACCATCTGGTACGTTTAAATTGATCATGTTGCCTCTAGGAGGCAGCATTTTGCGGCATCGTAATAGAACAAACACGCAGAATCAAGCGGCTTCATTATGACAAAGCCTCCATTTTAAATAAAATCTTCAGGCAAGTGGGCCTAATGCAAAATATTTTCGCAAGAATAACTGAATGTTTGTACGTTGTTCGCTTCAATTTATGTGACTTACCAGCCACAGACAATAGAACTCGACGTAAATGTTCAAGTAAAGTTTTGGTAGACTGCTTTCTGAAGCACAGTATATCACCTTTTCAATATAATTAATTCTTTGCTAGGCGACTGCCTGTGTGGGCTCCAGATTGAGCTTCAAGGTACAACAGGACGAACAGGCTCCCTAACCAGATTGGCGAGCGCCCTACTATCCTCATATTCCGGATCGCTACCGAAAAAACAACGGACCCGTAGCTAAATGGTAGAAACGCCATTACCAAGTAGGATCCACATTTAGCATTTGATATGACTGGCTGAGGACATTTAAGAAACCAGAAATGGCCTTCCTTGTGTTTTCGATTTAACTCCATCGATTATTTTGCATTTATGGACTACTTAATCACTGCATTATCATGAATGTTTATATTATTTTTTAAATGACCCCCTGGATTATATAGCCGTTTATACAATGTTTCAGAGTCATTAAGTGAGCCCTCTAGAGCTCTACAAAGTAAATCGAATTCGTTGATTAGCTTGAACGTTATTTAAAGACTAACTAACCGTTTAAAATATTTTTCTACGAATAAAGGACGTAAACGCATCGCTTTTTATGAATGCAGTAAAAGGGAATATCACCCGCTTTTGACGAGCCATTTTAACACGGTCTACGACCTTCACATAGTAAATATGTGTGTGAATGAAATGATAACAAATTAAGGATGGAGGGTCCCGTTTCTTTCTTGAGACATGTAGGAGACAGAACACCAGCAGAAGCAGCATTGAAATATTAATTATGGACACTCTTGCACTTACAAAGTTTTATGAATTCTTACGAAGATAATGCATTCATTACTTAGTTACTCATAAGTTATGGAATAAGGCAATTTGCCTACGAAGTAATAACATGCATAATTACTGATAATTTACGTGCGAATATCTCCTGTTACGAACGGTTGTCCCGAACTTGACTATTTCGCAAGTAAATGACTGTCTGTACTGTATTTCACTATTCCAGGTCATTCCGTCCATAGACGATTTTCTCAGTCGTGTTAATTATTTTTGGCGAGTGGCCGATTAAATGGTAATGTTGGTGCCTAATTGCCCCGGTTATTCCTATCGATTTTGACTTCTGACTACTACCAAATGGATTTTTCTGAGTTTATCGTCACCTTTTCCAATAAATGGTAATTCGATTGTTGTCCTTTCCTAGTTTTTAGATAGATCTTTCAAAACTTCTCACTTAATTTGCACGCATGTTTAAGCTGGAGCTACGCAAACGTAAAATATATGCACATAAGCCTTCGCGGATTCTGTCCTTATTAAGCTTTAGAATTTGACTTAGATGAATACATGCAAAATGAGGGCAGCATAAATAATTACCTATCAATAAACTGGGTCCCCTACTCATGAAGAAAATGAGCTTAATAGTCTTTCAGGTTCGCCTGCGGTTATGATCAATAACGTATTGTGTGCTCGTGCTTCTGGTCAATAACTTATTAAGTTTGCTTCTTTGGTGTAAGTGAGATCAATAACCTGCGTTATCGTACTTGTTGCTGTCGACATTAAATGTAATAAGTGATTTCGTGCCGTGAGAGCAAACACAAAGTTGCACTGTTTGCATCCGAAATTTTACTCTTAAGTAAAATTGATGTATTAAATATCTTATTTTATAGTACTTCAGATTTCCTGTCAGGTAGTAGTCTACCTACGGTTGACACGTACGTCACGAGGCGGCTTAACTTATAAAATCACCGGTTTTGTGAATACTGCGTTACCTGGGCTAGTCAACCACAAAGATAAACCAAACTGTCTGCTACATCACCACAGCCGAAAGTGGTCAAAACCCTCACGATTAAATTGGTACATCGTTTCTGCTAGCTGGTGTCTACGCTCGGCTTACAGATAATGCGCAGTGTTCACTTCGACTAAAAATCTGTCTTCCGTACAAAATAAACACTTGACAATACCTCTTGAACCTCGTCCTTAATGAGACCATTCTTCATGATTGTAATTGGTAAGGCACACCGTTTAGCCTACCTTATAAAAGGTACTCAAAAACCTCTATGATATCCCCGAGCCACATACTTAAAAGCGACTTTGAGAGCATAAAATCCATTCATCTCGATACATCAAATCGCCGGCTTCGACTAGTCGGTCATAAAGTCTCCATCTAAGACAGATGCTGCATTTTGATTTAATCATCCGGCCGAAGTCCTATCCGACCATACTCTACGAGATGTTTTGACGGTTCTTTCTGATTTCGGTTGGAAGGCCAGCACTGCGTCAAGTGTATGTCTCTTAGAGCTAGTAAAATAAGACTTTAATTTCATTTGAAACAGAATGATTACAACGAAGTACTTGGAAAATGTCACAGTCTGATTTTAAGACACCAGTCTCTCCTAGATTTTAGGAGCGGAAGAGGAGGTAAGTGGATTTGTATGACATATTAGTCCATATATGCAGGTGAATTTTAGGGCCCTAATTTGGCTTTTAAGTTGGTTATATTTCAATAGACGCATCATTTATTTCCTCTGTTCCTCAACATTTAAAAGCTTTTACTTTAGTAGCTGAATAAGCGTTCACCAACCTCTATAATTCGTAACCACATTAAGCTTTAGTTGTAGCAGTACCGAAATGCAAATAAAAACACTCCCGCATTGAACTAAGCACTAGACGTAAGTGTTTGTAGATATATTTTAATTAAAGAGAAGATAGCTATAGAATTGTCCGTGGGAGGCAATGAGCTGTAAGGTCAAATCTCGTTGGCAACAGCGTTGGACCTACGCCTGAGTACGAATCACGCGTTCCCGGCGAATGGTCGTTGAGGTGCGGCAGCGTGAGAATACGGCTGCGAGGACAGTAACTGCTAGAGCAAAAGTTAAGCCAACAGTAGCCACAAAATAGGACCACATAGCGCCATGGAGTGCGGTGAAGATGAGAAGGCCAATCAGCAGTAGCGCCACCGCCAGGTACAGTGTAACGAAGTAAGCCAAGTGCACACCAGCCGCTACCGGGTCCTGGCACTGCGAGACAACGCTCAGAATGAAAGCAATGGCCAGAAAGACGAGGCCCACGACAAGCAGTACACCAACTGCCAAACGCTTACTGTCGTTTGTGTTGAAGAGGCCTGTTCCCACCCAGCTGTTGGTGGCGACGCCGATGATGAGAAGAATTATGGCAGTGGCCAAAAAGCTTGAAGTCACACGTCGAATTTCCATGTCCACCGGTAGAGCCTTGTCAACCGTCGACTGGAAGGGTCTTTTGAGAAGTGCGGAATTGCTGACTGTCGATGAGCCTCATCCCCTGGCCATCCAAAACATCTCACCCGCAGGAAAGTGCGTTTGTCTACCGTAAGCGCCATTGGCACGCTGGTTGATGCACGTCATTCGACGTGAGTGCAGGTGCTTGCGAGCACCAGCGTGTTTTTGAGCAGCCTCTCTGAACCATCTTGTGCCGCGCACACATGCACGCAGTACACAGCCAATAGCGTCCCTCCAGTGAAAGTTTGACCTGCGTCAACAGCTCCTGATACCACGCAGGCTCAGGGTCCTACCACCTATGGGCCGTGCTTTGGCACTCGGGGACAAGAAATTAGCTGCGCTAGCTGCAAGGTATTTTGTCTGCCTCTTCTGTTTGGTCTTTCACAAACTACCCTTCTAAGTACAAACGCTCAACATCATTCTGGGGGAACGAGATTCAACGTTTTCTAGAAAGGCCAGTGGACCAGAATAACCCCACCTTCGATACGTTTAAGTATGTATAACAGCCGATGGATAAGCTATATATTAAAGCAAAGATAAAGTTGGTCTGTCATATATAAACCTTCATCTTTAAGTCAAAATTATGCTTTTTATATAACATTCAAAGCACAAGGAAAAATTATTAATTGATGGACGTTCATCGATCGTTAACGGAACTCCCTGGTATTTTTCTGCCTTGGAGCTCACGCTCGAGTATATTGTCTGCAACGACAATTCAGCTTCGGATAGGGCACAATTTGTGCCTGAGTATGACTGGCTAATGATGGCCAATCAGCCAGAAATGGCCCTTTTAGTCTTGCATGTTTTTGCCGGCAATATTCATCTGGAAATCTAGTTTCGGTGATAATTAATTCTAACCATGAGA
>JAYGXS010000002.1:67476755-67489564 GCA_036362985.1 Ligula intestinalis | reverse complement strand
GGGAACTCACACAAGGCGTAATTAGGCGGTGACACCTCGGCCTTGGCTACCGTTGCAGCATAAAACTGGTCTGCACGGAGTTCTCATCGGCCTTGTTTAATGTCCAACGAATTTAATGCGTAAAAATTAAGTATTTTCTGTGCAACAAACCTTTTCCGGTTTGGTCCGAATGTTTTCATGAATATTTGAGTTGAAATCCACCAGTTCCTGCAGCGCAAGTATACAAAAGGGGGCAACCGCGTGAGCCGCGAGCTGCTCGAGTCATGGTTCTCAGGCTCCCAGTCCATCAACAAACACAACGATTTGGCGTTCCCATACGGTGTACTAAGACATTGCCTGAGCAACAAAATCGGTCACGTAGGAAGGACTGGGCGCAACAGCAACTCTGACGACAGAGAGCTTAATTGTCATGCAAGTATCAAGCCCGCGTCAGACGCTGACAAGCAAACTGCGGCAATTAATGAGCTATCACCACACCAATTAAGACCTCAAGCTGTGGCTACGGGAACTGAAAAGTATAGTACGCATGCGGATGACCGCTGCGAACTATAAATACCGTGCCACCTGTGAATTTATCACCCTTATCTGCGCATGGCTCCGACTTTCCTACAATTACCTATGATTAACGATTCCCCAGGGGGTATCCGAAACGTCAGGAAAATAAAACCCTTGTTCCAGTGATCGCATCTTCTTCTGAGTATACACTATGTAGTTATTTAGTAAACTAACAGCACTGGTATTAGCTAAATGCCGAAAACGCCCTTGAATAACAGAGCTCCGAAGAATTCGGCTCATCAGTGGGTCTCCTAACGTTCCTCGTGCGTTTTCTGCTACCCAATGCTGGGCCGAACATCTCTCAGCTGCATCGTGTAGTGGCAACGCATAGGCAAAAACCCCGCGTGTCTGGGCTTTTGGCTGGTACCCATGCTGCCAGTAGGGAAACTAATCACGGAGTCCTCAACTTTTCCGTCGCTCTGGTTTCTTGCTTTCTCGTCTAGTTGGAAAAAAGACTAATAGAGAGTGAGTGCTGTCGCAAACTTTCTACACACACAGAGAAAGGCAGACCAGTTCTTAGAATAATTTATGCGTACCGTGTCTTAGCATGTTCTGACACAAACAGAGACGTACACCTGCGCAACTTGTATGTGCTTGACTCCGTTTTCGCGTCGTGTGCCGAGGTTGTAGTCATTGCACACTTTGTAAAGGCTCGCTTTCGGCGTCACTTCGGCTGTTGCAGTGCACGACGTCGGCTCAACGGTTCTGGGGGGAGGGAGGGGGGATCACTGATGAACGATTTTTGCATATGCACAGACCCAGTAATTCCGGTATTGCTGTTGCCAAATATCATTGGACTCTGGTCGTAACAAAAAATCGTGCTAGTAACAGAAAAAATAATCTGACCGGACCTAATTGCCCCGTACATAGTCTGGAAAGTTAATTACTAAAAGAAGGCTAATAAATGCTAACCTACGCGTGTGAACTGCGCTGAAGAGCAATGAATCAAATTAGCGGCTATACTTGGTAAGATCAAGCAGCTTCCTTACTTTTGATGAGTTGGCTTGAGACATTTCCGGCATTTGCCAATTTTTTTTACCAAGTTCACTAGTAACTATCTTCTTAAATAAAATTGCTTGAGTTTTAACGCATACACATACAACCGCTAGGATGGCAATTGCTGATTCATTAGTCTTCATCTCGGTTTTAATCCTAAGCCGCCTTATACCCCAACACCACCCTCACCAAAGCAATACTGACTCAAATGTATGTAACCTTTTAAAAGGCTTTGCTCGTACGCTGGTCTGGAATGCTTAAGAATATTCTGTGCTGAAGTAATAGTTCTGTTCCTAAACTAAGCAAAATAAATCTTCAGAAGACAACTTGGCAAACGTACGTTTTTTGATCAATTATCATCAGGCCTGTACATGTATAGCGTAATTAACTAAATAAACTATTCGGGTTAGCAGAAAATATAGTGTGGTTTTCAGAGTAGGCGGGGGAGGGGTAATCGGGATAAAACGTCTGATCAACATTTAAGTGACTGAAAGCCGAGACAGATAATAAGCTGCGGGCTGTTGGATTAGCGAATGTCTGCCATGGTAACTGCGGCGATATAGAGAAAGCACATCAGTGACAAGTATGTAAGGGTAAGAAAGCTTTAAAGTCTTTCAAATAGCAGTGGTATGATTTGCTGACGCGAGTAGTATTATTAGTCCATCCATATTTCCCTGTTTTGTGGCTGCAGGAGCTACTAAAATGCATCGGTTGAGGTCTTTCAGATACCATCGAAACATTTTTTCAGCGCCTTCTGAACCTTGGAGCAGCCTGCTTCGGACGGTTCGGTGGAGTTCAGCTGAAAATAAATTTAATACCAGGATCCATGTTCTCTATCACTCAGGTAGTAATTAATTCCGGTAAAGTTTTTGCCAAGAATGAATGTTGTCAAATTTAGAATGAAAAGCATAAGGGTTTTTCATATTTCTAGGTAAATATTATAGAGTACTGTATTTCGGCTGCACACGCATAAAAAATGTTGCCTGCCGGAATTTTCTTCTTCGCTTTCAATTGCTGAAAAATCAAGTTAAATTTGTAATAGTACTGGATACCGGAAACTACTACTCCACTTTTATCCTGATGGCATCGTAAATTAACCGCCTCTATACTTATGTTGCCTGGCTTCTGGGCTAAGTAGGGAAAATGTATACGGGAAACAGGTATATGTGAATTATGCTCTCTATGGAGCATAATTTGTTGTTACCAGCCCCTCACATGTTTTCAGTTCCCACCGTATTAATTATAAGTAATTCAACAAAGTTTACTGAATGTCAGAACACTCAAGAATTTCCGTTGAATTATACAGGGTGTCCGAGAAGTAACTGACTCTTTTGATTTGCTAATAAAACGAAAAATATTAATCCTAGGATATTAAAACTTATTTTATTCGAAAGAAAACCCTTTCTAGAATTTGGCGCAATGAAAATCAAAGTGAAATTCCAGAAAGGCCGCTACATTCTCTTCGTGTGACGATGTGGTGCGGAATAACTGCTTCCAATGTGATTGGCCCATACTTTTTGAAAATAATGATGGCGCAACAGTAACAGTTAATGGTGAAAGATACCTAACTATGATTAGCGAATTTCATATTCCTGAAATTAAGAGACATGGCCTACGCAATACTTGGTTTCAACAGGATGGAGCCACGGCCCATACAGCAAGAGAAACGATGACATTGTTAAATGAGTGCTTTCCAAATCATTTGATTTCACTATTTGGTAACATTCCTTGGCCCCCTAGATTTCCAGATTTGACCCCATGCGATTTCTTCTTATGGGGCTACATGAAGTCAAGGTTTTATGTAACAAATCCAACAAACCTGCAAGAACTTAAAACAACATTTGTTCTGAAATATGACAACTATCGCCTGATACGGTATGGAGCGTTATGGAAATTTTGGGACGTTGCACGTCCCATGATGAGTCAAAGCAGTCAACGGCTTCGCAAGGGACGCCTGTCGTGAGCCAGTCTTGCCTGCTCAATCCTGATTGGCCGCTGTCGGACAATGTCTGTCTCTCGTGTTCCCTTAAATGTACATATACCCTGTGTCTGACTGATTTTGCGCTTACTTGCACTGACGCGCTGCACCGCGCTCCTGTCTGAGTAAACGCTTTGTTTGGCCGACTTGTCTTCTCACTGTCTCTTTACTACGGGCTCTTTTGGTACCGGTTCGTGCTGATACGAAGTACCAAGGCGGGTCATAACAATTTGGCGACGCATTCTTTCACGCTACAATGTAGAAATTGTGCGCGGACTTGCAGCTGATGTTGCAACAGCAGCTGAAGCTGATGGAAACCCTCACTGCCAAGATATCCACCCCCTCCACAGACCAATCGAGTTCTGCTGGTGGCTCGCAATCCGTCGATTCCATCGCCAGCAGCATCAACGAATTCTTGTATGGCCCGCAGGCCCAGATTACCTTTGACTCCTGGTACAAACTATACGAGGATTTATTCTCTGTCGATCTGGCTGCCCAAGAAGACCTATGAAAGGTACGAATCCTCCTTCGCAAACTGGGTCCGGCCGAGCACGAACGCTACACGAACTTCATTTTTCCCAATAATCCAAGAGACATTTCCTTCGCGAACACGCTGAAGACGTTGTCGCAAATTTTTTTTGTGAGCAGTTTTCACTGTTTAACACCCGATTCCAGTGTCTCCAGCTGTGCAAACGGGAATCTGACGATTTCATCACGTATGCCGGCATTGTGAATCGTGAGTGTGGGCGTTTCAATCTCGGCTCCCTCACCGAAGACCAGTTTAAATGCCTTATCTTCATCTACGGCCTACGCTCCCCCAAGGATGCTGACATCCGGACACGTCTTCTGTCCCACGTGCAACAGAGCAGCTCAGTTACCCTCCAAGAACTGGCTGCCGAGTGTCAAGCACGATTCGGCCATGGTCCAAGGCGCTTCTACTGCTGGCTCCGTGAATGCGGTTGCAACAGCTAAGCAACCTCTGGCAAGGCGGCCCGAGCCAGCCCCCAAGGCGAAATCCCCGCCCTCCCCTTGTCGGCACTGTGGCGCGTGGCATTTCCATCGGGACTGCACATTTCGGCAACATCGCTGCCAGAAATGTAACCAGGTTGGGCACCGTGACGGGTTCTGCCGACAGTCACCTTGCGCAAGCAAGTCCGCCCCCGCCAATTCCAACGCCAAGCGCCGTTCCAAGCCAAAAAGCAAGTCCCAACCTCAGTCACCGCGCCGCCTTGTTTGTAATCAAGTGCAGACTCCGGCTATACCTGCAATCCCCGACAACGGCACTCCCAAGGCTACCAAAATGCCTACTTCTCAATCGCCAGATCCATGGAAAGCTCCGGTTAGGCCTTGGTCTCGTGTGCAGCTTGACCTCGCTGGCCCACTTGATGGTGTCACGTAGCAAGTCGTGGTTGACGCCTACTCAAAGAGGCCCGAGATTACATCACTGCAGCCGGCAACCGCCTCTGCTGCTATCGCCTCCCTAAGACGCATCTTCAGCCAACATGGTCTACCGGATGTCCTGGTGTCAGATAATGGCTCGCAATTTGCCTCATCAACCTTTGAGGATTTCTGCCGCCGACACCACATCCAGCACCTGCGCTCCCCGCCCTACCATCCCCAATCCAACGGTCAGGCTGAGTGCTTTGTCGACACTTTCAAACGAGGCCTGTTGAAAGCTCGTGGGGAGGGGACTACGGACGAGATACTCCAGGCCTTCCTATTCTCCTACAGGACCACCCCTAACGCGGCGTCTCCTGGTGGTGTCTTCCCCGCCGAATCTTTAATGGGCCGGAAACTTCGAAACGAAGTTCCATGCGCTGCTGCCTACTAATTTTCCGTCCCCACAGTCACTTCCCCCTTTCTCTCGTGGCAATATCTCCGTCGGAACACCGGTCTTTGTTCGCGACTACTGAGCAGGGTTCCCAGACTGGATTGAGGGGACGATAACAGCGCACAGAGGCAGCATGCTGTTTGACGTCTCTGTCGGTGGTGATACCTGGGTTCGTCACCACAATCAGTGCAGCAACCCATCCGGACCTAAATCAGGCGTTTCACTGCCTTTCGACATCCTGCTGGACACCTTTGATATTCCAGCGGATCAGTCAGCTCCCGCACCGAATCCTGCAGCCTCTTTGGAAGTACCACCTTCGGAATCAGTTCCTGGCCCTGCACCGGTAGACCTGAAGCTGCCCAGAACACGCCGGACTTACCGTGCTCGCCAAAGTCGGCAGCGCATACAGGTCGATCCACGGCAAAAGCGGTACTGACAGATTTGAAGGGGAAGTGTTGGGACGCCGCACGTCCCATGATGAGTCAACACAGTCAACGGCTTCGCGAGGGAGGCCTGCCGTGAGCCAGTCTTGCCTGCTCAATTCTGATTGGCCACTGTCGGACAATGTCTGTATCTCGCGTTCCCTTAAATGTACATATACCCTGTGTCTGACTGACTTTGCGCTTGCTTGCACTGACGCGCTGTACCGTGCTCCTGTTTGAGTAGACGCTTTGTCTGGCCGACCTGTCTTCTCACTGCCTCTCTACTACGGGCTCTTGTGGTACCGGTTCGTGCTGATAAGAAGTACCAAGGCGGGTCATAACAGGAAACGACAAAGAAACGAACTCTAAGTTGTCAAAACAACCATGGCCATCATTTAAAAGAAATTATATTCAAAACCTAGTTCTAATAAAAAATAAAAAACGGGTTTTCTTTCGAATAAAACAAGTTTCAATATCCTAGCGTTAATAGTTTTTGTTTTATTGGCAAATCCAAAGTCTCAGTTACTTCTGCGACACCCTGTATGTGGTTCATATGGTGAGAAAAATAGCATGGTAACCATGCGTCAGGATAGACCGAAACAAATTTCGATGCCTTTCTTAAATATGCTTATATGAAGTAAGGCAAATGTTTACAGCCCGCATATGTTGCCCTGCGCAGGTACCTCCAGGCTCACGGCGCTGGTGGTTAATTGGGATGATTCATTACTAAGGTTGCTGCTGTTATCGTTTAAATTTAAAGCCCGCGGTGGGTGCGAATTTAAAAGGGAACCACTTTGCAAGGGCTTTGTAACTGTCAAGTTGACTAATTAGCTTACTTTTTGACATCGAGTAGACCTACTAACACGCGCTGCCCCACTTCCCGTAAGCCCACAAAAGCACTGTATGATAACTAAATTTATTAAGATTTTTGCGTAGAAACAAAGTTTCACGGCTGTGTTGAATCAATAAATATGCAGCGGATCCCCAGACGCGTTTGTGGTGGGGTTTTATGAACGAGCCTAGTATGCTTTAGGATAGTTGATGTAAATTTATTCTCCAACAACCACATTTTGGCATTTGTTTTCTCGGCACTAAGTGAAATGCAGTTAGGGAGTAGGATAAGTAATAGTCCGACCGTCGTGTCCTACGAGGTCCACTGTGTGCACCACAGCAATGTGCTCAGGGATGGTGAGTGGCCCTTGAATTTGATTGTAGTGATTGTTGACTTGCGTCGCTTCTACCACACTCACTTTTCCTTCCTCCCTCGATGTCACGACCAAGTAAAAAAAGACTGGAGGCAGAATATGATGCAGATGGCTGGCGAGGAGTGAGTCTGCACCTACGCGTGCTATCACAACACCTCCCAGTGTGCAACATTTTTTTTATGGGAGGGCATCCCGTCATCTACTAAGTGGCCCATTTGGGGGAAACAACAGGGGCAGTCAACACATGAACAAGAGCCATTCAGCCGAAAATTCAACTGATGCTCCCTAAGGCCAAAGCCGCAGCAAAAATCATGAGAGGTCTGCTGGTACCCCTCTGAAGTGATGTTCGTAGCAGACATTAATTCGTTTCTTTGAAGCCAAAAAACGAAACTAAATTACTCACATGCTATTGGAGAAGCTGCAACTCTTACCTGCTGGGTTTGATGTAGGCAATCAAAGCACGTGGGCCACCTTTAACGGGAACATTAGCATGTGCCACATGACTGACTAGGAATGGTGTTATCTTACACTTCAAATCCCCCGACGGGAACCCTGGAGATGAGATGGAAGCACGCAAGCTATGAGGTCCTTATGTACTCAGTCGCAGTCGAAAACAAAGAGATTGAAGTGGAACTGCATCCTAACCACTCAGTTAGCGGTCAATCTGAAAATACAGTGAACCATGTAACCAGTGCAGTCAAGAAGGGTGTTAATGTATCTAAGCAAAATTCCTCCGAGGACAGCGCACATGACACCAGTTCCTGACGTCGACGTCAATAATGGAAATGATAACAACACTCATGGAAAGTTTTAAGCATTCAGTGACAATAATTTATTTATATATTTACGCAGTACATCGTTGAGGAAGGTTCACGCTCTAGCAACCAGGTTCGTCCCGCTCGCAACTTGAAAAACATTTCGTATTAGCTGCTGAATCAATGAGATCTCATTCATAGCAAAGTATGTTTATGCTCTAGCAATGGCGCACTGTTGACTATGTCCACAATCTCGGATCAAAGACGGACGGCAAAACCTAGCATAAATTTCCTCCCAAAGAGTCTAACCTAACTTGTTGGGTCATTTTGAAGCTACACACAGTTTAATGTTTAATTTATAACAGAAAATGACTTTTGTATAAACTTAAAGGCAGGCATCCCAAAAATGTAATTTCAAGGAAAGGCATCCTTTGGGAAAAGGAGTTATTTTATTCATTTAATTTTTGACACTGGATCCCCAGGTCGTCGTCAGACTTAAAAGAAATTTGCAAAAACAGTTCTTGGCAAATTTCTTTCAAGTCTGATGATGACCTGGGGATCCAGTGTCAAAAATTAACTGAATAAAATTACTCATTTTCCAAAGGATGCCTTTCCTTGAAAAGAAAATGAATTGACTGTGAGCCATTAAGCTGCATATCCTAACACAATCCTATAAAAATCCCAAATTTTCGGTCAGTTCCTCCTGCGCGGATGCCGATTTAAGAACGTTGGTGGTAAAAGTGTATGAAAACATTTCGATCTTCACTCCTTTCTGTTTAAATTCTTATCAGGAAACTTTGGAAACGATATAAAAGAGTGGCATAAGTCAAACGTGTGAGGAGCTTTTCACCCTGCTTGTCATTTCAGAAGCTTGCAGATGCAGCATATATTTTGAAAACCTTGAATTCAAGTAAAACGGCCGGTAAAGTCGAAAATATTCTGTGATTAAAAACTTTTATTAAATCTTAACTATATCCTTTCTTCAAAAATATCGACAAGGCTATCTTAAGATTAGGCTCTATAATAATCATTATTACAGCCCCACATGAATAACTTTTGGAATCAAAAATACATCTTGGAATTTCATTTGGTATTTCATGAAATAAGAAATCTTCTGTATTTTTAGCCAACTAAATAGGTGTTTACTCGTAGAAATTTGACAAGTACCAGAACCAAATAATAAAGTTAATTAATTTAACGGCCTCGTCGTGGTTTGTCAATATTCTGTGTTTCTGGCAGAGATAGTATAGGCGTGCAAAGTGACGAATAGCTGGATGATATCAAGGATTCCCTGCCCGTATAACTTTTTTTCGCCGGCTCTCCACGATTTGGGCTGACTGTTTCGCCTCGTGCACAGGTGAGCATTGTCATTTTCGTATGAAACACTAAAGCATGAGAGCTAAATGTCAGACAAATAAGCCCATTCCAGAAAATTCAAATGTACTCAATTTCAGTTGTATTCGATTTATGCCAAGCCTATACCTGCGGACCATTTATCCGCGCGTACTGTTTAAGGATTCTTGACATATTAATCCGAAGAATCTTCAATAAACGTCTGGACATCATACCACGTTTTAGATGAAATATTGGTAAATATTTATCCGCCTTTGTTTCTAAACATGGAACTATTTGCATTTTCTTTATCATAAAATGAAATTTCCAGCCTGGTTTAGTGCTTAATTTTGACATTGGCTTGGCCTTCATGAACAATTGTCTGAATTAGGAAGAAGACGTGTCGAGCGCCGGGTCAATTGATTTATTGTCCTGAGCTTTCGAACCTTTACAGGAGTCCATTTTCAGAGCTGAGAAGTAGCAACCAAAAACGGGGTAATTATAGTGGCCATAGGCCAATCAACTGTCAGAAATCATCAGGTTGTCAAGGCGTTAGAAACAACTGTCAAACAGGATGGGGGAGGAGGGCAATTAGCTGTCAGTGTACCCGGGAGCAATTATAGTGGTGTACGCTAATAAGCTGTCAGTGGAGCAGGGCGTCGTAAACAGCAATTAGTGTGGCACCTTGTTCCTGGTAGAGGGTCCTTGTACCCTGCCCCCTCTACTGGTCGGTTCGTCGTGGGATCCTCTTCGTTTGCAATGCTAACGTTCGGTTTGGTTTTGTTTTGTCCTTCACTCTCATAATGGCGCAAGACTTTGTAGGCCGCGGGGAGGTTAGGTGCCTGTTGACGGACTTGGCATCTGAGTACCAAGCCTCAAGCATCAGCCTTTCGGCTTTTCAGTTTCCTCGGCCTACGATAGTTGCTCCTTGAAGATCGAGGTCATGACCAGTCTCTTCGACGTCTACTGCAAGTTGAGAGTTTGGGTCTAGCCTCCTAGCTGCCAGTTTGTGCTCGTGAAGGCAGGTCTGCAATTGGTGGCCTGTTTCTCGTAATCACAGTCTCCCTCGTTGCAAAGTATCTTGTAGACAACTGCAGAGGTTTCTACAGGATGCAGTCTGCCTTAAGGTTGCATCACCCGATGGCGTATTGTCGCCTGCAGTCGATGGGCTATGCCTAGGCCAGCAAGTTGCAACAGTCGTGAGACTGCTTCGGAGACCCCTTTTATGTAGGGAATGACCCTCCAGACTTCGGGTTGTTGTTGCACTGGTGGTCATCTATTCACTGGGCACTTGCCCTGTTTGATAAATGACTTTGGGTATCCATTTGCTCGGAAGAGTTCCTGAAGGTGTCGTTGCTCAGCTCTTCTAGCGCCTGATGTGCTGTTGTGTTTCAACTTCGGCTAAAACCTCCTTCACAACCTGATGATTTCTGATAGTTGGCTGGCCTTTGGCCACTATAATTACTCTCTTTTTGGTTGCTTCTTCTCATCTCTGAAGATGTACTCCTGTAAGAGTTCGAAAGCTCAGGACAATAGATCAATTGATCCGCTGCTCGACACGTCTTCTTCCTTATCCATGCACATACATGGAACGCGAACGTTTTCATTTCTTCGGAAAAATTGCCTTTAATCACTCAACTTTTCCTGTCTGTATATTCGGACACACGCTTGTGGGGGAGTAAAGTGTATTATAGTTATACAGGATCTGCCACGAACTGACGAACTGGCTTCCCCAAGTAACCAAATTTCTGATGGATGGTAGAGATTACGAATGACCATCTTACTGTCAGATCGACTTCGCTCAAGGGATAACGACGGGTGGAGCTACTGGCCACTTTTCGTATAGATTGCCAGCGGTATCATAAAAAAGTGGGGAATCAAACAGACCGGTTTGCGTTCTAGTATGCATAAGTAGTCGATATGCTGTGATGTCGAATTTAATGTGGCAAGCCTTGAAGAGCTTTGGTGTGACGGGTCGTTATGCTCCGCTTGAAGTACCTTGGCTGGGAAATGCAACATATTTAACGCACATTTAGTCGTCTCTATTCTCTTATGCTGGCGTGTATGGTGATTGGTTAAATAAGGGTTGAACACATCTGAAGGTTTGCGTATAAATCTATTCACATTGTTAACGATACTTCTTCGAGGGTCATATTAGTTGGGGTGTCGAGCATTTCGTTCTTTCCGGCTCAGGCCTTAGATTATACTTCTTTAACTCATAAACTTTCTTATAAACACTAAAATGGAACTCAGTGAGAATTAAGTTCTCGAAATCATCTGCTCCAATCTCACAAAGCTTTCAAAACTCTTAGTTACGCGAGTAATCTGGTAGATCTCGTCGCCAGCCAGATGTGCCACTTGATAATGGGTTTCCAAACTCTAAGTTTACTTAAGTATGGACGACCTGCGTTCTGGTTTACTTTGGAGTTCTGTTCTGAAATTTCACAAGCAATTCCATTGCGCTGTAGTCATAAACTTTCGTTCTTGGCCTCCTCATAGATCCCATAGTTTGAATTACCTCATACACAGCTGGCCTAGGCTGCGTCCATCAGTTTACCCCAAACCAGAGGCTGGCTCATATCGTCACCAATTAAAGAAATCTGTGATAATGACTCTGAATTTTCTAGCGCTAGCAGACATTAGCATGCATGCTGTTGGCGTCCGCATAATCGCATGCGTATGACGTTTGTCGTCTAATACCGTGATCCACTATATAACCTCGTGTTAGCCACTTCTTTGAAATAACTGCTTCTTCATATTATCACTTGTCTAACGACGACCTGGTGAGGTAGTTTTGAAAATTCACATAATTAACTACCTTTTCCCAAAAGACTTCGTCTATCGAGCCTACAGGTTATTTGTTCTAACTGTTCAAGGCATTTTGCTTACTAATTAGGCTCGGAAGTATGACTCAAACCATCGGGGACTGCGAGTGTTAATTTTTTCATATTCAGGTAGCAGTTTCATGTTATTTTTAGCATATAAACCTGAGGTTAGTCTGCCATTTTACTTCGCCGCTTTTTAATCAGTATATTGTACTTATCTCAGCAGTATTTGCAACCTGGCGTTAACGATAACAGCCTCATATTGTCAAGTGTTACTTGCAATTTTTCAGTAACATTTTTTATGCAATTATTTAATGCGTTGACTGCATCACCTGTCCACTCCGAAATTATTCTTTTCACTTGCAGACACTTGGGATCGTACTTATTTTTCTGCTGTATCCTTGTGCTCAAGCCATCTACACATGATAGAAAGGAATATCCAGCGGCAACTTCCACACTTCGATGATGATCCCGTTGACCTCTACGATGCCCTTCCCGTTTGACCCTCACGTCAAGAACGACAGTTGTTTCTCCTGAAATATCCGAAGGAGTTTTTCTCATCGTCTGCACTTTATCACCTATGTTTTATATCATTGGCTCATGTAAACAGGCCTCGTTTATACGCTGAGATAACATTTTTGATATCACAATACACATGCGCAAATAGGGAGTTCAAAGTTAACCCAACTACATTTCCCTCAAATATACTGGTACTGATATATTCACTCGGGAATGGGTGCACACCGATCCAATTGGCTCCCGGAAGAAAAACAATTGTGATTTATGGATATATATATATATATATATATATCATATACTAGAAACCGCATAGAGAACGTTGGGGGCCTACTGATGAGCCGAACCCCTCGTTGCTGTATCATGCAGTAGCAGAAACATCGGCGAAACACGT
>JAYGXS010000002.1:67314005-67472684 GCA_036362985.1 Ligula intestinalis | reverse complement strand
TGTTTTGGGCTTATTAGCCTTCATCAGCCAAGCATAACCCTGAACAACAGCTGGTCCGACAACACAAACAAACGCACTTACAGACGGTGCAGTTGGTCAGCCACTGGTGTCTAGCAGATGGGTCATAAGCACTTCATCGAACAGCAGTTCATCAGAGCCTTGCCACCTGCCATTTGTCGTCACTGCTGATTGGCTATATATTCACTCAGAAATATGCGAACACCGATCGAATAGGCTTCCGAACTAAACAAAATTCATGTGGTGGTCAGAGGACCCCAAGGGGTGACCGCCTGCCAGGCCGATTTCTACCAAGTCATAATAGCATAGAGGTTCGATGTAGTGCTTATGACCCATTTGATAGACCTTAGTGGTGGAACAACTGCGCCATCTGTGAGTGCGTTTGTTTGTGTTGTCCGACCCAGTTGGTGTTCAGGGTTATGCACGGCTTATAAAGGCAGATAAGCCCGAAACAATTTTGGATCAAGTTTTCCCCCGAACTCTGTCATCAGCCCTCTCTGATACATACATATATATACATATATATAGCAGTAGGAGGGGTTTGACAGCATTTGGAGGTAACTTGATACAGAACTGTTTCGGGCTTATTAGCCTTCATCAGCCAAGCATAACTCTGAACACCAGCTGGTCGGACAACACAAACAAACGCACTCACAGACGGCGCAGTTGGACCACCACTGGTGTTTATATCAAGTTCTGTATCAATTCTCTCGATCAAGTGACCCCCAAATGCGGTCATACCCCCTTACTGCTATTATAAATTGGCCGGAATCGGCCTGGCAGGCAGTCACCCGTTGGGGCCCTCTGACCACCACATGAACTTTGTTTAGTTCGTATGCCTATTTGATCGGCATTCGCACATTGCTGAGTGAATTCATATGTTTTTATAGCAGTAAAGATGGTATGACAGCATTTAGGGGTAACTTGATCGAGAGAATTGATACAGAACTTGATATAAACACCAGTGGTGGTCCAACTGCGCCGTCTGTGAGTGCGTTTGTTTGTGTTGTCCGACCAGCTGGTGTTCAGAGTTATGCTTGGCTGATGAAGGCTAATAAGCCCGAAACAGTTCTGTATCAAGTTACCTCCAAATGCTGTCATACCATCTTTACTGCTATAAAAACATATGAATTCACTCAGCAATGTGCGAATGCCGATCAAATAGGCATACGAACTAAACAAAGTTCATGTGGTGGTCAGAGGGCCCCAACGGGTGACTGCCTGCCAGGCCGATTCCGGCCAATTTATAATAGCAGTAAGGGGGTATGACCGCATTTGGGGGTCACTTGATACAGAACTTACAGGCGGTCACCCGTTGGGACCACTGACCACCATATGACCTTTGTTTAGTTCGGAAGCCTATTCGATCGGTGTTCGCACATTTCTGAGTGAATATATACCCGATCAGTAGTGACAGCAAATGGCAGGTGGCGAGGCGCTGATGAACTGCGGTTCGATGAAGTGCTTATGACCCATCATATAGACACCAGTGGTGGACCAACTGCGACGTCTGTGAGTGCGTTAGTTTGTTTTGTCCGACGAACTGGTGTTCAAGATTATGCTTGGCTGATGAAGGCTAATAAGCCCGAAACAGTTCTGTATCAAGCTACCCCCAAATGCTGTCATACCTCCTTTACTGCTATATATGTGTATATCGGAGAGGGGTGATGACACCGTTCGGGGGAAACTTGATCCAAAACTCTTTCGGGCTTATTAGCCTTCATCAACCAAGCATAACCGTAAATACCAGCAGGTTGGACAACACAAACAAACGCACTCACAGACGGCGCAGTTGCTCCACCACTGGGGTCTACCAAATGGGTCATAAGCACTTCATTGAACCTCTCTGCTATTATGACTTGGCCCGCAATGGCCTGGCAGGCGGTCACTCCTTGGGGTCCTCTGACCATCACATGATATTTGTTTAGTTCGGTAGCCTATTCGATCGGTGTTCTCAGATTTCTGAGTTAATACATATATATATATTAACATGGGTAAAGATACGAGGTCCAGATAAGTTATTGCGTTCCCCATTCCTTGAAGAATATGAAGAAGAAAAGGCGGCTTCATGGACCACACTTTATTGGTGCGGACGTTTCGAAAACACGCTCACGTCCATCATCAGAGTGGTAAGGTGATTTTCCTGCTTGCGTTGACTTGTTTTGTCTTCCTGACTTTCTCGTATGATAGGGGTGTGTTACGTGCGCACCCTGGTCGTCCTGCTGGACGTTGATTGGCGTTGGCCCAAGTCACCGACCCTGGTCATTCTGTTGGTCGTGGATTGGCCTCTGCCTCTCCGTGGGCGACTACAGACGACCTCGCGTGACCCCTGTCACAAGCTTGGCTGCTGTAGTCCCCGGTGGATCTGTTCGCACATCGCGCGCGCTCGGGGGGCGACTGCAACCGGACTGGTGACGGCTTCGCGTGTCTCATCTCGGCTGCAAGGCTGTTGTAGTCATCGGTGGATTTGTCCGCCCATCGCGCGCGCTCACCTGCTCGGCTGTTGTTGTCCCCGGTGGATCTGTCTGCACATCGCACACGCTTGGGGGATGACTGTGACCAGACTAGTGACGGCCTCGCGTGTCTCCCATCGGCTGCATGACTGTTATAATCACCGCTGGGTCTGCGTGCCACTCGTGCGCCCCAGGGTGGCTGCTGCGAGGTCTCCCCTCATATAAATATATCTGATAGTAAAGTGCTCGTTGATCTTCTTAAAGAACCGGAATGCCTATGTTTGCCTGGAGCTCACAATACAGCCCGCGCAGATAGGTACACAGCGATTTGTAGAATATGTTGAAAAGGAACCGGGATGACGATTTCTGGCTTATTAGCCGTCATCAGCCAGTCATACCTAATGTCAGTTGGGGATCACCCGGGGTTCGAACCCGGAATCTTTGGTCATTGAGTTGAACATTCTAGCATTGCACCACGGGCTCGTTCCTTTTGCCCGTGGCAATCGGGAATATGGTAATAGAAGGAAACCCGCCTCTCTAGATAAGGAACAGGAATGTCCACATCCGGGACTAGGTATGACTGGCTAATGACAGCTTATAAGTCAGAAATGTCCAGTCGAGTCTCCCTTGTCATTGTCCATTCTATTTCATTTAGATATGAATAATAATATTGGTTAACAATTGTTTTCGGTAATTCATCTTCAGGCTGTTACAATGGTAAGGAGAATAAAATGGTCAATTATTTGCAGTGTTGATATGCTTCTAAGAGTATGGCGTGGTTGTCGTTAGTCAGCTCGGTGTTTCCTCGTCTCATGCATGCTGGCGCCAGCGTGTTAAAGACGTGGGTTGCGGCACGCAGGTAAGAGTGGGGAGATGTTCTTTTGGTCGTCACTCTGGACTATTAGTACATAGGTCTACTTCGATCTTGTCCAGGATTCACCAACCCTGGCTGCTTTGTCTGGCGAGGTGTTGACTCCAATTTGTTTCTCAAGGATGAAACAATTATGTTACTCACTAACTTTAAGTAACAAATATATCATCGGAAAACGTTAGGGCTACGAGATGCGCGTATTTCTGGCTCATTAGCCGTCGTCAGTCGTAGTTACCCGACTCCAGTGTAGCCACCGAAACTGCCACTACACTCGAGTTTTGCACCCACAACCAGTGAGCTAGAGATTCTTGAAAAAAGTTGAAGAGTCAATACCTCGCCAGACGAAGCAGTCAGGTTTGGTGAATCCTGGACAAGATCGCAGTACACCTATGTACTAATCTAAATCCCGATTGAAAACCGGCAAGACGTCGACCCGGTGGCTCAGTGGATAGGAATTTCGTCTCTATCTCACTGGTCGCGGGTTCGAAACTCGAGTGTAGCGGCAGTTTCTGTGACTACACCGGAGTCGGGTAACTACGACTGACGACGGCTATTGAACCAGAAATACGCATATATCGTAGTCCTTACGTTTGCCGGAAATACATTGGTTACTCTTGAGTATGCACGTCAGGCGCGGGGCGTGTGTTTAATTACACTCTGTGGCTTCGTGTGGCGTGGTTACAGATTGTGCGAATTCGGGCGGTGTGGTTTCAGACGGCGTGGGACTTCTGCCGGGGGGGGGGGCGTGTAATAGTTCAACCTAAGCCTTTTTTAATTCGCTTTTTTAATTTTCAATTTAAGTGTCGGTTGTGGAGGCAACTAGGGACTTAGCGCTGGGAAGCAACCAGGCTAGTGGAGTGGAGGACGCGTCTGGAGAGCGTCAGTTGTTTTACCAATCGGGCGAACTGTTATAGTTGTTTATTTACGGTTTTGATAAAATAAATTCTCGTTCCACACGGATTCTTACGCATTGTGTGTGTGATTGTTTGTGGACAGTTTTACGTCATTATGGCACTTCAGGCGCTTGATCAAGAACAACAGCAGTCCCAAGGCTCTACTGTAGAAGGAAGTGATTCTGCGAATAACGAATCTACCCCTGAGAAGGAAGATACTACTTGCGTGCCCGTTACAATTTGCTTATTTGTACGGATTGAGCACATTTCCTGTGTTATTTTTTCATGCCTTTTTATTTACATTTTTGTATAATTTTGTCGCTTTTAAACAACTAGGGAATTCAGGGTTTTACACCTTAGTTTCCTGCAAATAAACAGAAAGGACGGAATAGAATTTAAGTCATGGTCCATGTCAAAATAAACTGGAGTTCATCACAGCTTCGCTATTTTTATATTACTATTTTTAATTTATTTGAGTGACTCCATGAGTAGATAGATAAGTTCGCATTTCGGCACCCCAGAGGGCACGGTAATCACTGCAAGGAAATTATCACAGGCGATCAAATTTGATGATTATGAATGATCGTTTTTGTCCGTAGCGAAGACCTAACAATGCATTTGAGTACTCCAAACAATAAGGAGTATAATTTTCGTTTATAAACAAAAATTCATAGGGATAAATCAAAAGGTAGTCAGAAAATAGGGCAGCACACTTATCTATTGACAACTTAAATATATACGGTACCTCTGACTGAATCAAAGACTATGAGCAACTGGAATATGTTCAAAAGGAGCACTATGAAATTTGCAAGGTGCCAAAAGTGCTTAGTGTGTTTCCCTTGAGTGCCGGCAGATCCGTGGAGATCATGTACTAACTGCCAGATTTTAAGAAATCCGGACTGTACTCTGCATTTGATTACTTGTTCTCAATGGCCACAACAACGAACTTCGTGGAGCTCTTTAACTTTGAAGAACCTTAGCCCACCTGGGCGCTAGTTTCCAAGCGTTTCTGCTGGGACATTTCCGTCACTGAAATGGACCTCCCGAATAAGCTATAATGATGGACAAAACGGGGAATGCTTGGTTACATGAGCACTTATTGAATGTCTTTTATTTGGCATAACCCCGAGAAGTGGGGAGTTCGGGGTTTCAATTCCAACAGAAAAAGTAATATTTCACAATTTATTTGTGCTACTTAGCACCTTACATTAGTGTGGTTGTTTTGGTATGTAATACACATTATCCTAAGATATATTTAGCTATAAATTTTAAACTATAGTCTTTAACGTGAACACGTGTCTTTCCCCGTCAGTAAATGCCTTCTGAACGCTCGGAATGTGTACATTTATTTTACCACGGGGGCCTTAACATCGTTTGAAGGAAGGAATGCCGAGTTTACCCCCGTGTATTTGGCTTGGATCCACTCATTTATGACCAATAAGCGCACAAAAAGTGTGAACTGCGTGGATAAACCTAGCGTTAAAATGGCATTTGGTCTTTTCAAAAACCAACGAAATCTGAAACAACCTCATGAGTTTTAAGATGTCGGTTTTTGAGAATACTAAGCAACAGAAGAAGATGAATATTCTGTTAAGTAAATGTAAAAGTGAGAAATGCATGCTCAAAAAGAATCTTGAGAAGAAAACACGAAATGTTCGGACAGCAGCTCAGTAAGCACGGATGCGTGATCCAATAATTAGAGGATATCTGTTAATCAATATCTCTTAAATGTAAACCGAATTCCATACTATTTAGCACACAGAAATGCGCTAAAAATTTTGAGTTAATAAAGCCCGAGAGGCTGACACGCCTACTCTTCAAATGCAACCGACAAGCCTACATGGTTACCATGAGGTAATATAGCTACCTACCCTTGTTTACAGTATATATCGATTTTTCCGACCTAACTGGAGGCAATATACGGAAGAACTGTCTTCAGAGGTCCTATTTGCCTTTGACTTATAAAAATAACCTAATTTTACATTTTCAGTAACTGAATTTTCCTTTTTCCGTTAACTCCCGCCAATATAAGGCTAACTTTACGGCAATGGGCATCAGTTGCCTGAGCAACAGACTGGCTGGCTAGTAGCCCTTGTTGGATCCGGAGCCCCGCTGGGTAAGCCTCAATCCCGGCGGCGAGGAGGAGGAGAAATCGGAGCAGCATGGTCGGGAAGGGCTGCTCTGTCATCAAAAACACAGATGGAGAAGAGGAGAGGTCGACCCACCGTAGGGAGTATTGGTGTAGCAGACCTTGGCCGCCGTGAAGGTGGGTGGGAACGCGACGGAAATGCGTCTACTGTGGTTCCCCTTGAGGAACAGGAGTTTGACTTGGTGGGTTTGATTCCATTTACTACATTGAAAAAAATATACGTTACTTTAATTTTAATAGTTTTGATCACTTCCAACGCAATTTTATAATGATTAACGCTCGCTAAGCCAGCATTAAAAAGTTTACTCACAAATTAAGGAAGGTAATTTGGCAGGGTGAATGTATATTTGCGCGGCCCTGCAAGACAGTTTTGCCGATTATACAGCATAAAGTTGGAGGCCAAAACGGAAAGTCGTCGATAGCATAGACAGAAAAAGGGTGCAACACGTATTTAAAGTAAAGAAATCTACGGTGGATCACTCGATTAATGAAGTCAACTCTAGAGATATGAATGCTAGCCCTCAGTTTCTCGAGTCATGGTCGACGAAGTACAATCACTTTCCCAAATAATATTCGGTGCCAGTACACAGTTCTTCCAAAACAAGTAACCCTTCTGTTAGTGCATAGGCGGACATGTGTTCCTTCGTCATTGCTGGTGTGTCAGAGGGCCGAGCGATTATGATGCAAACATCCAAAACGGAGGATGTTATTTCAACAAGTAATGATATGTATACTGGCCATTACTAAAAGGCTCAGCACAGGATAATGAAGGGGAGAAAATTACCTGTAATATGTAGCACAGCGACTGAATCTTATTTACATTGCAAATCTCTGTGTATAAGTCAATCGTATTTGATTTCGCCTCCGATGGTGAACGCAAGAGTGTAACCGAAACATCAGATGAATAAAGTTCTTATCCCAGTGACTACGTTTACGTCTTACCAATCATTTCGTTTTTTTCTCTTGTATTGGTAGACAAAATTTAAGCTGCTTGAACTCTTTTATTACCATTTACAGCAGTTGTGTATCGGTTCGGGTCCCAGTAAATACTTTGCTCGAAATGTTTCTGGTGTTCTGGTATGCAAATGTGTTTAATTTTAGCCGGGATTTCGAAAAACGTAATAAAGAAATCAATCGAAAATAATGGGTCGGCTGCAAGAAATGAATTGAAACGCTATATTAAGTTCCATTTTGGGACTTAATGGTTCTTACTAACTAAATGAACTAAGTTCTTGTCAGAGAGCAGTAACCAGCTTAGAAGAAGACCCCTGGTTTCTCGACCTAAGTGACTGGTACATTCATTAAGAACTACTGACGGGAAATCAGTCAATCGTAAAACTACCCACTAACGACACTGAAGAGTGGGTGTCTTAACGGAGAGGATTTTTCCGGCAACCAGAATAAGTTAATAATCCTGCCATGAGGTTATGTGTAAGCAAATATCTGAGTACTCGGACTTGCGATGAAAAAAGGCGGCTTATGCATGCATGCGTGCCCAAAAAAATATAAGTTATCACATGTATCATGTTCTAATGGTCTTAACTTGCCAGAGCATTGCACCCTAATTGTCTTGGAAGCATGCCGAACCACCAAGGTCATGCTCGAAAACTTTGTAAGCCATGAATATATAAACCAACCTTTATAAAATATGCGTTAGACCTAGCCTTCAATACTGCTCGTTTCTATTTAACCTTCTGTGTGCTAGTGAAAGTTAAAATAGAGTCACTGCAGCATTTTTTAATAAACGTGTCTGCCCTTCAGAGCGCCGTAACCTCTCCTACCAAGGACGGTGTGAGCTTACTAACCATGGTCCGTTATGGCTTCAAAAAATACAGATAGGACTATTTTACTTGTTTAAACAGTAAATCGGTCGTACTTTGAATGACTTTAGTACCCTGCGACAGCTGGACCCCTCTCGACCTTTTGATGCCTTTTTTAATTCTTGCACTGAGACTTACAGTAAGTTATTGCTGTTTTATTCAGCAAAAACCATAGCAACCTGGCATAGGGTACACAGAAGTATTAAAATTCAGCGACAATTTCCCTTTTTTAAGAGAGCTTTTACTAATTTTCTGCATTCAGGACATATTTCACAAACTCTGGATACTGACCCGATGAAATCTATCTTTCGCTCTGGTCACGTTCGCGGACTTTAGCCGATAAAATTTAGCCGTCACATCTTTATCTGGCGCAGATTACCGGATAAATAACGCTGAAGGGAGTCTAAGAACGCCCTGCATCTGTGTAAACAACTTTCCTTCCCGAACTTTAAGCTCAAAAACAACTGCATTAGTTCTTCTGAAAAACAGCAGTTACTTGCAAACACTAAAAAGAACGTTAATGAGATTTTCACGGGCAGGTGGATTTCCTACCGTTAATTTATTTAGACGTTGCGTATAACCAGGCAATAACTAAATAAATAAGCATATTTGCAATCTGTGGATGAATCGATTGATATCACTGGAAACCTACCCAAATGGTTAGCCAACTTCCTAACAGGCAGGAATCAGTGTTTTTGTATTGGGGACAGCAAAACAGAATGGAAAACCGTCTCTAGTGGGGTTCGACAGGGAAGCGTTTTGGGTCCCATTCTATTTCTGGTATTTGTGAACGACTGCCTTGATTGCCTCACCTTTGCAAAAGTGATGTTTGCAGACGATCTTAAGATTTAGAAGTCAATTGATAGCTCAGAAGATGGACAGACCTTACAAAATAACTTGGATCGCTTGCAAAAGTGGTGTGAAAAGTGGCTACTGCAGCTCAACTTCAACAAATGCCAAGTAATCCGCTTAATGTCTGGTCGCAGAAAGGTGATACCATTCGAGTATGACTACTCGATTGGAGGTCACCAACTTGGGCAAGTGAACGAACTATGGGATCTAGGCGTATGCATGACGCCCAACCTCGAAGCGTCAACTCACTGTGCTAAAAATGCAAAGAAGGCTGTTGACATTCTAGGAGCAATCAGAAGGTCCTTTCTCTATTTTGGTGAAAAGCTTTTTGGGCGAGTCTTCGGAAGATTTGTTCGGTCGATATAAGAGTATTGTGTCTAGGCGTGGTGCCCCTGAATGAAGAAAGATTACGCAATGCTTGAGAAAGTCCAAAGAAGGGTGACCAAGCTAGTCCACAGCCTAAGATGACTCACTTATAAAGGTCGTCTAGATAGGCTCAATCTTTTCCTCTCTATTATAGGCAATACAAAGGAGATATGATCACGCTGTTTAAAATCACTAGGGGAGTGGACTGTGGTCTTCAGATGGCCGACCTCTTTGAATTCGCACAAACGAAACATCTACGCGGTCATCCGTACAAACTGAAGAAACACCATGTCAGACTAGAAGTGCGGGCCAAATTCTTCTCCCACCGGGTCATTGAAGAATGGAATAAACTTCCTTCCTCTGTTGTTCTTGCTGAAACCGCCAACGCATTCAAAAGAAGGCTTGACCTTACTTTACTTGCTGGTCATACATTTGGTAGACAACAAAGATTTATCTAATGTATGTATGACTTTGAACGACATGCTTGATCTGACGGCATGGTTTTCAAAGGCTCTACCTATCTTCCTTATACAAACTGAACTATACTGAATTATAATGAACTGTTCACCGGGCAGATACAATTGAGGAGAGTCGGTAAATAAGATTACAATCTGTACGGTGAACTGAACGATTTTGCATCAAAATGTGTAGTTATGGAATACCTAAAGGATTTTGATCGAGGAGTGATGATAATGACAGGTCGTACATTGTTATGCAGTTGAGGTTTTGATTATCGAAAATAAAGCAGTTCAATTACCCTTCCAATGCAGACACACAATGAGAAGTGGGCACTTTTTCCAACTGCTGTCCGGCACCGAACGTGCAATATAAAAATAGCCCGTAACCAGTAAGAGGTGTCCAAAAGAAGTAAAAATCGTTGCTAAAAAACATGTGATTTTTCTAAAATATTGAATGATACACGCAAATTCCAAAGTGAACAAATGGCGTTTAAAAGCGCCAACTTGATTTAAGGCCAGTTTTTTTAACCTTTGCTACCATAGTTACATTTTGATATATAAACGACCGTGCAGATGTTTCGATGTCTCAGGGAGATGGCTTCGGCGCGGATAAGCCTTGAAATGCCCCCTAATATAGACCCATCGAGGGCAACTTTGGCATATGGCAGACTTGCACTTCCGCGCTTGGTAAGAAACTTAGTACAGCCCACGCGAACAAGGCTTTCATACGGCCTTTGTAGAAAGCTTTCTACAAAGGCTTCACTTTGGAAAGCCGCATTCAACTACTGCAAAATAAAGGAGAATTCTAATCTTCATTAATTGATTAAGGGTTTGCTTTAATCATGGGTGAACATATGCTACCCGACTCAAGCGTTCGTCGCTGAAGGAATGAGCTAATTAGCATATTATAATATGCAACCATTTTAAAAGCGGATTTTAGTGAAATGTAGTAAAATGAAAAAGTCACGGAGTTATAGTTCATAGCAAGCATACTCCTGATTTGAGTTGCTGTGGGTTTTTAATATACCTGACAGAATATTCATAAATAGCTCAGAAACTTGTTTAATTTCTATAGAAATTAAACTATAGTTAGTATGGATGCACCCATATCCATTCACCTCTGACGGCTATTTTATGTTTCAATATTAGTACTGAAGTAAAGGATTTATCATTCAACATTTACTTCGAAGCGTTCAACGAGAAAATAACTCCTAGTGTTTTACTGAATATTTTTCTTTCTCCTAAATGATGCTAGTCTCTCTCTAAATAATGCATTTTCTCTTTGGATTGCCACATTTTGAGAGTCTGTATCCTATCATGTTCTCGATCTTGCGTATAATCAACAATGATGTCGTTCTTTTTATGATGGTGGTGGGTAGCAATTAATTGATTCGTTCGTATGCATCAAGAATAGGTAAATTAAGCAGTATCAAACGGGAATTTATAGAAATCTTAATAGAAATGTAAACATAACAGCTGATACTAGGAAATATAATTTTCAGTCCTAGGCTCAACTTGCAACGTGAAGAGGAAACTTTCATTTTTTATTTGATGTAGCTGGTTTGATACTAACTTCCTACCTGAGGGATTCCGAGAGTAGACTTGCTCTTTAATTGAGTTTATTGTTAAATGTTAAAAACCGGAACTAGCTGCCAGAATATTTAATCGTACATGCGATGAATCAATTGAATAACAAGATTTGGCGCTATAAAATAATCTAAGACCCTTAATCCAAATTGTAAAGGCCTTTGCGGTCTCGGGTGACGCTGGACTTACAACCACTTAGGGAGGCTTCAGTACAGCCAAAGATTAAAGCTGACCCATCGGGAAGCGTGGGTTAAACGTACATCATTAGCTGAACTCGCAGGCTGTCAGGAAGTATTAGACACTGTGACATGGATGGCATGCAGATCAAGGCATGATAGAGGGAGTATCGAGCTCTTTTCTTATTTTCTCGATTTACGTGCTGCAATTATTAACCTTTTCCCACCAAATAGGTAAACACGGATGTTTGAACTTTACATATTGCGCCTGTTTTGAGCTGGCTGTTGGCTTTCATTTCTTAATCATGGTGTTTTACATAAAATTGTTGTACGCAGTCATCATTTATCTTATATGGATTATGACAGCAAGAAAGCGAAAGATTACTTTCTCTAAACCGTTTCTGTCTTTTGAATGCTTATCGTATCAGCCAGTTAAAATCACGGCACCCTCTTTGCATTTGATGTAGTCACACCTTCTGTCAGTTTTTAGTGATCTCTGGCTGGATTTGAAATCAATGCGGCAATCGTAATCTGATTTAGGTAGTTTTACATATTACTTCATCCACCAGAAAGACATGCCATAGGGAAAGTTGATGCCGTGTGATTGTATTCTCGTTCGAAATCTTTTAAACGGAATTTCGAAATATACTCTGCAAGGCCGGAAACAGCAAAAGGAATTGCGCCTTCCCAATTTTAGTCTGCAAAAGCTGATCGAAAGCACTAGCAATGTTAAGTTCCCAACGAAAGATGTCCTCTTAACTAGGTCTTTATCTCAACAGAACGGTGATTAACACTGCTGTTTACTCGACAAAAAGCGATAATTATAATCACTGACTTCGAGATCGTATTTCAGACGAAACTACTGCATCCGAGCATTTCATTCATTCAATTTACTGCGTTAGCAAGAGCTTTCTAGGTCGCTTGATATATGCTGATTTGCTTTGTGAATATTTTAGTTTATCCGGGTACCCTATTTGCACTCGATTATATCAGTGCACCTGCCAGTGTGCATAATAAATAGTTATTGCTCGTTAATGAACCCTAAAATGGACATATTTGCTATCTGACAACGCAAAGAGACAACTTATCGAATTTTAAATAATTAAACTGGGGTTTTTGGCAGTTTTTTATAAACCAACATGCCTATCAAATAAGTTTCAAAACGTTTTATTTGACCAGTAGCTTTCTGAATTGAATATTATATCCATTGAATCGGACTTCCCAGGGCTGCATAGCAATCGGAAACATCTGAGTGTTGAGATAATATATTTAAAATGAACTCTGCATCGCGGTCAAGCTTCAAATATGTTTTACCGTCAATAAATGATTACACTTCATATTGGATGACGATAACCAGGATTATCGAAAAAAATAAGGCCCTCATCTAAAAGCAGTTGCAGTGCCTTAAAATCGAGCAGCATAACTGAAAACAGTTCAACATATGCCACTCAACTTTCATTTTACAAATACCGGTATCTTGTGCCTTAAATAACATTGTTTGACACGAGCTCTCCATTGGCTATGCCTTTTAATTATAAGACTTGCTCCAAGATAGAAACATGCAATTCCTTTTTTATCTTGGCATATTCACACTTACCTCTAGCAGAAAAAATCCGATGGTGTATATGGACCCGATCAGCATTATCCTATTTGAAACTAGTAGCCAAATATATCCCGCTTCTGAGAAAGGAAGGAAAACGTTCACGTTAATTTTTCGTCCTCCTTCGGATAATTTTGCACAATGGTCCTGAAATGCAGGCATTCATAACGTCATTGAAACTTCCTTCTTTTAGATAGATATTGGAATACTACAGTGCCTATTCTGAAAATTATTAGCTTTACTGGAGACAAGACATATAACCTACAGTGGAACAGGTTATAATTTTTGTTGGTTAATCTTTTTATTTGGATAAAATACTTGGTTGCTGACTTGAGCCAGACACTGGACATCTAGGCCGCCATAAGCGGGTTTGCTACGGCGTTTATTTTCGTGTATTTCGAAATCAGCCTTCTGGTCTTGACAGCAGAAAAATCAGACCCCATAATCACCGATACCTACGCACTGTCTTGTAAACATTCACAACACACCCTTAGTGTGGACCTCCTTTTTATGAAGTCTTGTTTTGCCAAAAGAAGCGTTAAAGTGTCACAAAACAGTCAGTTAAAGGGTAATACAGTCTATTGGCTTGCAGAAATTGAAGAGCCGCTGAGGTTGCTGCTTGGGGTTGGCGTAGTAGTTCTGCTAAGGACAGTCAATCAAAACTGACAACTTTATGTCCACAATAACTGCTTAAACCTAATGCCAAATGTATAGTGCTGAAAACAGTAACATTTTGTGATATCGTGTACCAAGCTGGGTGTAGAAATTCATAGCGGTGTCGTCAACATTACAATTTAGGTCGCTTAATGCAAGTATCTCTGTCGGTTTTTAGTGACATATCTCGGCATTCAACCGGTTTCATTAGTGCGTTTGGAAATTCACAACGTCAAAACCTCGAAACATCTATGCACGATACTGGCCCCGGTTGTTTTGAAGAATTGATAAGTTGTCGAATTCATGTGTGGTATGGTCATGTGTAAATGAAAGTAGAAGTAGTTGTAGTAGCCTGAATCTTTAAATGCCGAGAACTGGGGCGTAATACTATTTTCCAAAGAAGCCATCAGAAGTTAAAAATCGACAAATCTTAAATGGGTGAACCAACGCTCTGAGGTATTTGTGACCAGATTGTCGTGTATAGTGTTGGAGAACGTTTTACTCTTTAAACTAACTATGAAACTCGCGTAAGGTGAGAACAGTGTTAATAATGTTTGATTAAGACCTGTGCTTTCCACATATTTACTTGGTAGAAACTAAATATCCTATGAGCGTGCTGATCGATCGTACGCATAGCTGATTGTCTGTCGATGTTCAAATCTACCATTCATCGTTACTTTCTGCTGTGAGAAACAAACATCGCTGATTTATTGTGTTGTTTGTTAATAAAAAAAAACCGAATCTTTAGTAAATATGGTATTTTAAAATTGATGTTTGAGAGATTTTCTACTAAGCACCGGTACTACCGCTATGGTCTATATCCCAAAACAAAATGCAATCAAGGTTTTTTGTCTAACAATTATTTGATAATTTATGTTGCGTTGACTGTGGTTATCAAAGGCTCTTCTGTCCTTTTCAAGAACCGAGAACTTAAACATGAACTTCTGCTCATTCGACAAAGAGCTGTTAAAAGCTTATGTGACTACCTCCATGACCATGAACACATTGCAGCCGCCGTACACGAAGGTACGTCAAACAGAGCTTTACTATTCTAACGTCTTTCTAGGCATTATTCCATCACTGAAACACTTACTTCGAGACAAGGATGTTCCCGTGCGAGCTATGGCTGCAGAATGCTTTATCGTCTTGAATCGTAGGTGTTAGTCGTAATCGGTTTACTATTCAAGAGCATGCTATTGGCCGAAAGGCTTTCATTGACGAGAATGTCCTTGATGTGTTAAAGCTTCTCTTCTCATCCTATGAGCCCGATATTGTTCGCTTGAATGCACACAGAGCTGTTGAACTTCTCTCTATCAATCCAGCACATTGCCAAGCGATTGTAGACGCGGACCTGATTCCACTGCTGATTGCCTGCGTGGAAAGAGAATACGCGGAAATCAAGGCAAGCCCTCTTACTGCCACAGTACTCATAAGTCACCTTTATAGGCTGTGATTTTGGACACCCTGAACAGATGTTTGGACTTGAACAGTGATGCTGGTCTAAATGCTGGTGGAATGCAAGTCTTCACCAAACTCCTCAGCCATCACTCGCCTGAAGTTCGAGGAAAGAGCGCACAGGTTATTCTGATGTTAACGTGAGTACTACTTATCTCAGTCGACCTTATAATCATTTTTAATTTTCATGATTATTTTAGTGTAAACCCCCGGGGCAGACAACAGGCCATTGACAAAGAGACCATCCCTGCCCTTGTCGGTCTTCTGAATGACAAAGACCCCGACGTGAAGGCCTCGGCAGCTGGCGCGCTTGCATTGTAAGCAGCCTGCTTGAGTCAATTTAAACAAACTTCGCAGTGCGGCTGACTGGCGGGAGATAACCGTACCCCCTATTTGTTTGTAGCACAAGCGTCACCACTCATGGACGTTACACAGCAATCAATGCGGACGCCATTCCAAACCTTATCAGGCTACTTGTGCATTCACACAGCCGTGTACGCGTAAATGGACTCAAGGTGAGTTGTGCATTGCGAAGATGCGCAGGATTGGCTTCCGAGGAAATCGTATCAGGCTACAAGTACGAAGCTCTTTGAGAATTTTAACGGTTTAAAAGGAGCTTGCGAAGCTATATTGTGAAGGGTCTTGCCACTTCTTTTCAGCGTCTGAGCCAGATAGGGAAAGAAGTACAAGGCAAAACGGAAAGATCTTCCCCACAATGAAATGGTATTTGTATTAACTAGTTGGTAAAAGCAATTAAAATTCGTTCCTTTTGAGGTTTTGGGGAGCCTAAGGCACGGTTCTCCTCACAAAATCAAAATCAGTGGGTAATTTAGTGAGAGAAGGATGATGAATAACGCTTTAAACGGTTGAAAAACCGTAAATAATAGGCAAATGTAGGGCTAGTCGACATGCAGCAGTGGTTCAGTTGAGAAGCAGTATGCAATTTGAATAAAGGTGGTTCGTAGCATTTGTGTTACTCGCTAGTGACCAATTTCCAGAAATTTAGCAGAAATAAACAATGATTATTGTTATTAAATACTTTTTTAAAATGACCGTTAAATTATGGAATCAAAAAATGCCTAATCAACAGTTTTTGAAACGTTAGCACTCGTCCTAACGCTTCTCTTAACCACCTCAATCCACCAACAGCCCATAATGTAATTCAAAACCTCCTTTTTCGACGCAGACTACAGGTCCAGAGCCATTTTGTCAACTATAGCGTTGCGCAGAGTTTTACTACAAATGCTTTGATCGCATGGGGTTAGGTAAGTTAAACCCTAGCAACTGCACTCTTCAGGCCATGGTTCTTTAGGAGAGAAGAAGTCGGTGGAGGCCAGAATAGTGGGAATACTTTATTTTGTATACAGAGGAATGGCGAATAAGCAGGACGAAATTTGACTTCGGAGCGCATGGCCAGCTAGGAGGCTAGCCGGGTCCTATGTCCGGGCTTCGCAGCAGACATCATAGCGGCCAAAATGAGCGGTCATTGTCTGGGTCGGCCTTGAAGGTTTTTGGCCAGACAGACTGTCGCGAGCTAGTCACGACACTTTTTCATGACTGCCAACACGCCTACCGATAAATATTTCAATAGAAATGGCAAAAAAATAAATGACCAGGTGGAGCCACGTTTTATGCCTTTATTTCGAAGTTTTATCACTCACTGGTTTCACGGAGCAAAGTAAATTGTTATTTTTAAGATAGAATAATGCACTGTTTACTTAAGAGTACTGCAAATATGATCAAATAATGAAATCCGTGGAAAATATGATCAAATAATGGAATCCGTACCAGAAGCCGTCGTCACTATACCAACCTGGCTCATTTTACGGCCAGCAGCGCGCTGCTAATGTAGCCAAATACTGGTTCCTTATTCGGAATATTTGTGCCAAATGGAAATAAATGCTCAGTGTTTTGGCAAAACCACTAAACATTTCAGCGTCATTCTCATTACTAAGATGAAGTTAAAATCTCATTTTCACGGAAAGATGCCAACGGGGCTTACCCTACTAACCTGTATTAAGGTAAGGACAATTAGGAAACGTTTATGCAAGTGCAGTCAGCGTCCGCAAACCTTAAAGTTATTTTTACTTTCATTCTCAAACTTGACATCACTGTGAAAGTGTCCTTCATGATCAAATTCTGGGCATGGTTTCATATGTCACGTTAATTTGCGCCAAACCCACGGAAAAGGCCTCAGATTTGCTGCTCAGAAAATAAGTTACTGAGAATATTCTTTCATAGAGTAATACTTTTAAGACACCAAGTACCGAGAGTCAGCATTATGTGTATAAAAACGGTTAAGGAGGTCGTGCGCCGCATGCCAATCTGTAGCAACGTAGAGTGCTGAACAACTTCCGTCCGACTAGGCGTCTGTAGGCAACCTGCGCACGTGTACGCATTTTCGTGTTTCAGGACCTCGCCTACGGTTGTTGCTGTCACCGGCTCAAGGAAGGCTAAAGAAGCCTGAGGAAGCACGCCCTCAGTCTACCTTCATCTGCATAAATACCTACACCAGACCCCGTGTTATCAAAGGTTCCTATGTTAAGCTTGGCTACGAGAACTGGGCAGAGCCATTTAGCAATTAGAATATCTTTGAACCGGGAAAGGCAATACTTTATTACAGCATTTTAGAACTTATAAGGCCTTTTTAGAGATGAATTAAGTGACGCAGAAGGATACGAGCAAAATAACTGTCATGGAGGCTTTTTAGGATACTTCTACTTCATACTGGGGTGAACTAGTAGTTGGCATCCTGCGCTCAAAGTACACAGGAAGCAGATTATATCAAAAGGGTAAGGGAATACTTTTTAAAAATTCAATGAAAACTAAACCATAAGTTTGCTAACTTGACTTCTTAAAATTAAAATACTTGGGATCAACATTAAACAGTAACTTACTGGCGTAAGAGCAGATATCGTCTTTCCGATCAGCAGATCTGAGCGAAGGATCTACATTTCTGCGCTCTCCCTCTTAGTCTCGTGTTTTTTGTCATGTGACTGCAACTATACACTGGACACCAACAGCGGCGACCCTCCGTAAATGATGACAACACAATGTGATCGGCTTTCAAATCTAGCCGACCTCAAATATGTTTCCTGCTTTTATTGTTAAACCTGTTTAAGGTGCCACCTATGATGCAGTGTGATAAGGAGAATAAAAGTTTAGGTCTCGGTGATTATTATTCGGTCCCTTTTCTTTATTCTGGAAGTAAGGTTATATTTGAACCAGTTGTGAAAATGTCGGCGGCTTCGTTGGAGTTCAAATCCATGACAGTAAAGTCAGTTCTCTGGTCATCTGAGCTACGAGGCCCTGGCGGGGGCAGTGAGTTTAATTCTAATTGAGTCAAGCTACCGGCTCAGCCTACGGCAAAGTACAGGATCCACCAAATCGGAACTAGCAAGTGGACTGTGTAAGCAGAGTTGTCTAGGCAATCAATTTAGAATCCGCTAAAGTACTACCAGGTACATTTATTACATAGTGTATTTGGAAGATTTTGATAATTCCACTGATCCTTGCTCTCCTGGATTCGAATCCCATCGGGGCCACCGAGCTTTCGACAAGCAGAACAAATGGATTATTTAAATGTGCCAACTTCCTCCCTATTAATTGAGAGTTTTGACGCCTAACCTGTTGACTTTTCCTGACGTATTTGTTCTCAAAACTGCCTTGGTTTATGTTTCGATAGTATTGACAAGAATATATCTAACATTGAATTATGTTTACTGCCGTCGTTTTTGCTCTGGTTATGTTTACTTTTTGCCTTTTTGTTTAGGCCATCACATGCATAGCCGAAGCGCCTGAAGGCCGACGTATTCTCTTGGATCATGTTGATCATGTATGTTTCGCAGTACTCACTTCATGACTTTAAATGTTTGCGTTCTTCTCAAACGACTTCATCTTTTTAAAATAACATGCGGCCTGTAGGTTGGATCTTAAAGTTAATTTTTTGAAGGAAACTGTTGTCAACGTGATTGCAAGAAGAATATTCGCGTTACTTTTTTACACGGATTGTTTTTAAAACAGTCGGGTAACCACCATTATCATCGTTAAATATATTTTGCTAAGTAAAACCGATAGCAAAGACGCCTGCTGCATGTCGAGATATACTGTTAAATAAAAGCTTACTTCTCAGACTGAAAGACTGTAAAATTTAATAGTTTGAAAAATCAAAAAGGTGTATTTATGTTTGTTCATGGTTATTGCAGCAGTTATATCTTCTATCTGTACTTTCAGTAAACTGTCTAGCTGGACTAAAATCGTCGGCCTAAAAAGCGGTTATGACTAATTTTCTTCCATCGTTTCAGATAAAAAAGTTGACAGCTGATGAAGATGCTGGAGTACGAAAACATGCCAACATTGCTGTTGACGTGATAACTTGGAAGCCCTAGGAGATATAGGTAAAAGAAGAAGTGCACTGTAGTGTGGGAACCTAAGTAACACAAAATGCCAACGATGCAGCTGTAGCCAAAGTAGGCAGCGAGGCTGTGTTCCTGACATCGCATCTGCACATGTCGGTTCTTTTATGATAATAAATTGCTATCATTTTGCAAAAAATGTCTTCTACCTCATAAAGTTTCTAATGCACCCTGGGAACGCTTCAATGTCGTCCTGCTCCGTTGAATGCAACCTTTTTCGCCAATGGGTCAAATAACAGGTTGTCTACGCGTGTGGCCTGCCTCGGCCACTTCCGATTGACTCCCACTCCACCGGTCGACGAAACCATACATGCAAACGGTCACAGGGACCAAATCATCCAGTCAGTTGATAGTTTTTTAAGTTCCGTTTGGGGTATAAGGATTATTAAAACGTTAAATTTGTCACAAATGTATGGAACATCCGGCTAAAACTGTACGAGCATCGTAGATAAGGGAAGCACGTGGATCCTTTGAGTTTTTTTCCAATTAACTGGAAAATTCACGATCAAACATGATGCATTATCCATTGGCGTTATCATATGTGCTACTTACTATCGCAAAGTTATCTATGGCATTTATAAAATTGGAGCAGTGCTTCATGAGCTCAGCTAATTTAAGCGATTGGTATTATTGCAGTGACTTCAATTAATGGACAAAACCTTTGCCACTGCGATTTTCAGGCCCGGCTCTGTGTTCGAAGAGAACCTGGGTGCCATTTGAGAGAAGTAGAGTATTCTGTACAGAGCTACGAAATCAAAAGTTAGAGGACTTTTGCAACTAATCGAGTGTGCGTCCACAGCCCAGAAGGTCGCGTCCGAAGTGTCAGAGTGGGAGGAGTCTTCCCAGCTTCTACCGCGCGGTCATGTGCGAGTCGGCCACAGGAAGATGATTAGCCAGACTGGATTGGAGTAAACAGACACTGGCACACGAGCACGTAATAGCAGCCGCTAGAAGCGTGCTTTGCGTGCGGACTTGCGTCAATACAAGTGCTCCTTCTCAGAGTGGATTTCGGATCAATAAAAGGATCCCAATGGAGGCAGGATAGTTAAATCGAGTGAATGAGATATGTACCGAAGCTAGTGCTGTAGACTGCGTGGGGTGGCTCTGGCTGGCATGAATCAGTCACGTTGAGAGGGGAGCTGGCAAAAACCAGTTGTAAAGTTGCACGTCGACGGCAAAGTGATATGCAGTGCTAGTACTGGTTAAGTTGAATGGGGGGAGATACCGCTGGCAGTAGAATTAAGACCAGTTATTGGGAAGTAGGTCTGGGTAACGGTACACATAGAGGGGCTGCTCATTTGGGTTGGGGAGAAACCATGACGTGAAATCAATGGGCCAAGAGTCGTTGATGATCTCCATATCGCTTCAAGACAGGTTGTCGGTGACTTAATTGTCCGTAGCGGGGTTGAAGTTTAGTTGAAATAGGAAAATTTAGTACAAGTCGAAGGAGGTTTTTTGATTATCAAGCTAGGCCAAATCTGGAAATTGCATGTGCGGATCATGTCGCGGTCATTAATATCATAGCGGCCCAAGTTACAAGGGAATACCCTTCCTTCTCTGATCAGCAAACCCAGTTCCGTGTTGGACGAGAAGTTGGGAGTCAGATGGTGGGGAATAGCGTATTCTCTAGAGAGCTCGTGAAAACTAGGCTGTAAGAAGTTGGCAGTTGGGCGGTCGTGTTTCTATAGCCCAGAGGCCTGCGTTCGAAGTGTGAGAGTGCGAGAGTCATCACAAGGTCTACAGCACGGCCTTTGTGTGAATTAGACATATGGAGGTGATTGGCCAGACCAGTTTGGGGTAGGCAAACAGTAGGGCGAGAAACAATCATTGCGCCCGAAGTGGGGTGACTACACTATATGCATTCCCCTTATGATTAAAGCCGTTGTGAGGCTGGATTTTAGGGCAGATGAAGGCTTAGGACAAGTTATAACCCACATAATACTCCAACAGAGCCACTTAGGTGAAAAACATGCCGGCAAACGTTTGCTCACAGAACACACCGTATGGCAGATCCCTATTGTGACAGGTTAATTGGTATGCATATCTTCGTTACTTTCCAATCAATCCCAACATCAAAGACCAATATTTGGTTGAGCATGCTGCCCTCCTGGTTAGCCAGCTAGTAGCAAGCGCCTCCGCACATGAGCCTTGCACTCAAGGCCGGCAAACTAGTCGTCGTTTCAGTGCATGCACGTTCTCTCTGAAGTAAGGCAGTAATACCGCTTATGCCAGAATCCCAAGGATAATCCCTTAAGTTTAACGTAAGCTGTTTCGTCACTAAACTAAATCACGAAAAAAGAGCTCTTTTGTAACCTATCAACCTTCTTGCGCAATTTAAACTATCGCTTTTGCATCACAAATGGAAGACTCGGAACGTTTCAATAGTCTTCCACAGCTTCCAGTTGCGTTAGATTTGTTATGTTTTAGGCAAATGTACTAAATGTTTGAACTGAAGAATGGTTGTAAAGATTAAAATTGACATCTACATACTCGTTCGTTCAAAATTAAATTGGAAGCAGGCGTGGTATTGATCTTTCAGAGAGGGATCCATTTACTATGTTTATTCAATGGTAGTAATGCCACACAATCGGAATGTCGTTTTTTAAGTATTATGTAATATCATATGAGTTAGTATAAAAGAGGATCAAAGGAAACATAACAACGACGTGCTACAACCTTTGACCCTTTGATTTCCCTGTTCTTTGAATTTATCCCTGATGGTAAAAAGGTCTAAGCCATATTTCTTGAGTCGTGAGGCGTGATCAATGTCAATGTCAAATTACCTCGTCTTATTTAAGGATAACCCAAGTGACACTGATCAACGGAAATAGGAAAGACTTAGCTTGCAATTTTGACGCAAGATGCCAAGGGTCTACTCTAAACTATCTTGAAACATGTTATGACATTGTTAAAGAAATTCTGATTTTCTGCCAAATGGTTTGACGGTTTTTTCAAAAAAATATTTGAATTAATGGCAACAGTAGCCTATGAAGGCCTGCTCATTAATCCCTACTCCCTGCATGTTTTCCTACGAAACCGTTGGTTATAAGGTTTTGTGGGTGGGGAATTAGGAGACGTAGTGGAATATACTTTAATTAACGCTAAATACATTTTTGATTTTACTGTATTTAGAAGTGTTGTTGATTTATATCTGTAGATTTTCCTAATCTGTATTATCATTTAAGTTATTGCGAGAAAACCCAATTATCAAATTGCAGGTTAATTGAAATTCCTGATAAATTGAAATGGTGGTTATGAGTTCATCTACTTCAACTTACCTAAGGTCCAGTTTACCGTCCTAGAGTTTGATCAGTATAGTCCGTGGCGCGATGCGCCGCGCACACCTCCAATTTACATGTGGAATATCTTACACCCAGCGGCCGCAGGAAGCAACTTTGACTAAATTTTTTCACTTGGCACTAACTGCTTAAAATTTTCTTTTCTGCCTATCCTATTTTCCCATCCCCGAAACTCTACAACCACTTTTTTCGCAGGACAAAATGCTCAAACTAGGGATATATGAGTGGGCCTACATGAGCTACTTTTTCCGAATTTATAAAGACATTTAAAAATACGATGTAAATATATGCTTATTAAATAGACAGTTTACTAAATAAAGTTCTTCCTGGTCAGCGATGCTGCCGAGTTTCATACAACTGTGTCAAAGGTGTTATTCAGGCCTTCCAAAGCTCATTATGAATTAATTTTACCTGCATTAAATGTGATCGATTGTGGATTGATTGCTTAGAAAATCCGTTTTTGGCAGTCACCGTACTGTATCGGAATTGATGAACTCGATACGTTGCGTTAAGTTGAGTGGGTAGCTTGACCTAAGTTTAAGTAAGCGCATAGCTCCCGGTGGAGCCCAGTGGCTCACGTGACTAGATCGTTGGCCAGTGACGGTATTTACAGAACACTTGAGCAAAATGCTAATCGGGAAAAGTAGGCTCGAAGGCCGCAGCAAAATTACTTGGCAAACAAAAAATCCAGTTTGACAAAGCAGATGGGAAGACGAAGAAGAAGGTCTAATTACTGGCAAAATAATCGTATCCACCTAGGGTTTCTCGAGTTCTGTTTCTAAAAAAAACGACCAAGAATGAAGATGACGGACAAATGGGGACACAGTTACTATTGGATACACTTCCCATGCAAAAATATGCCTACCAAAATCGGCAGCTCCAAAAACTGTAGCCGATAACTATTTGCTCGCGAAATTGCGTTAATAGTGTTAGTTCAGAATATAAGATGCAATCGCTGGAACAATAATTTTATTTGCCTGACATTTCGGATTCTGCCGAGACCCCTTTATGAGAGTTAATCGTAGAATAGATTGATACACGCACATATTAGGGTCATATCTATACAAATTACGCAGTGTTTATAGTTCATAATAGCCACGTGACTGCATGCGCAGTATGATTATCAACTCCCGTAACCACCGCCGGGGGTAGTAATTAGTGTGTTGATAGCCTGGCAGCAGCAAGCCTGTTTGCTTCAAGTCCGTCGTCAGTGTTAGAAACGAGCGAAAATTATGTTCGCTGTCGTCGGAGTTGTTGCTGGGCGCGGCCCTTCTCACGTGACTGATTCTTTTGCTCAGATAATGTCTCTGTACGGAGTATGAGAACGACAGGTCATCGTACTTGTTAATTGACTGTAAGCTTGAGAACCATGACTTCAGCAGTTCGCAGTTTACGTGGCTGTCACCTCTTACGTGTATTTTGGCGTCGTTAAACGTGAAAATATGGCCAGGTTCTGTCAAGTGAGCTGTAACCTGGCCGTTAGAGTCTTTCCTCCTCTTGCGTGCTCGGCTATTCGCGTCCAGAATAATCTCTCAGTTTCTACGACGCAGTTGCTTTGTCCACAACCGCACCAGATCCGGGTAATGACTACAGCTGTCTCCTGTTGTGGCAGTGGGTCTTTCGGTCTCATGACCTGGCGCCTGATCGTTGCTTCTGGCCTCTTGGTTGTTGGAATAATATTTGGTCGAAAATTAGGCTCTTCGACAATGACACTGGAATTGCTGTACGTTCATGCGCTTCCCGCCTGCCTATTTTATGCTCTTTGGGCCATTTCATCACCGAATACGTTGAGAAAGGCCATTGCGCTTTTTAACGGCCTGGAGCCCGTATAAGCACTACCCAAGTAGCTGACAGCTCACGTGGCGGCTGTCACCTGTCGTGGGAATTTCGAATTCATAACACTTGAAGGTGTAGCGATGTCTGTTTGCCTGTTCACTAACGTGACAGCCGCTGCAATTCTTCATTGTCCCAGCATATTCAGCCAATCACTCCCGGAATAATCTCAAAAATTCTCTGAATTAGATGCTTTGCTCACAACTGCATTGCATTTAATAAACGACTCCACGGCAATGGACTTTTCGGTGCATAATGGTTACTTCTGTCAAGTGGTAGGAGAAAGCAAAAGGATGGTTTTTGGAAACGCTCGTGACTTACGGATGTTCTCAACCACATTTTAGCTATCCATCCTCCTGGCTGGTCGGCGTTGATAACTTTACACGAAGGGGCATAGTGAAAACTTGTCTAAGCTATTGCAATTTTAAAACCTTGTCTTCTTTTTCAAATCGAAGCATCTCAACCAACAAGAATTCTTTTGAATGATTGAATGCTTGCTGATGAATATTGGTTCATCGTTTTAGTCACTTTCTTCAGGGCTTTTTTTCAGGCCATCACAATCTTGCGACAAACGAGTACATCGAAAAGGCCAGCTAGTTGTTTTATTCCTGGTATATTGCGTGCCTAGAGAGAGAGAGTGTCGAAATGTTCTTTGAATCTAAGCAACTGATTCAATTTGACTATGACGATGGTATCACCCCAGTACCGAGTTCACAGTTCCGGTATGTGGCTTTGGATGGTCATTCTTCCAACCCCTGCAGAACCACCTCGACTATGCGTACCAAAATTGGTGAATAGATTGTCGGGCGTTTCACCTGCTCTCATATTGTTCTGTCTATGGTGGGACTCGTTTCTGAACAAAAATTCAGAAGATGAAGCATTTGTGAGTGACTTGGGCAATCTGCCATTTCAGTATACTTTTATTTTGAAGAGTTGGTCAGTGATCGTGAGTGCAAAGCCCTTAGGTACGGAGGTAAAAAGTGATATGGCGTCAAAGGGTACTATTATCTCGTGTAGCAGGGACTTATCTCTTCGAGTGTCTCCAAGACTTTGAAAGACCAACTGAATGCATTGGCCAAATCCGCTGCCTGAAATATTGGACCTTGAAACTGTCGGTCTATCCGGGTCTTCGAGTGCTACAATGGCTCCAGGAATAGCGCCCTCTTTTTACACTTCTGGAAGACTATAAATCTGGCTTAAAACCTTCCCAGGACTCTGACCGCATGTGGGTCGATCGGTGGTAGTCCACCTGGTTCCTTCATTGCCAATTAGAACACATTGTCTTCTTGTAAAACTTTTCACGGAATTGGTTTCGCATTAGACATAAAACTGCCCATCCTGCATAATATTATAGCATTTTGTAAGTCTGTCCTGCCCAGCGCAATAATTTAGTGCCCATCTTGTGGACAAGGTAATGCTACCCTTCCTCACCTTTAGTTTTACATTATGGATTATTTTGCATGGACAATGTGCCTTGAGGAAGGACGACAATTGGTGTCGAGTAAGCCTCTTTTTCTCGTCTGACGCTTTCGCCTGACGGAAGAGGAACTCTTCTGCTGCAGTTAGTCTGAGAGGTTTGGCATCGGCAGTGTTCGATGATGCTCCATGCCATAACACTCGTAATTATTTCTCTGTCCGCTATTTGTACGATATACTTTTTGTAACTGTCGAAGGTTGACGTTGGACGTTGCGAAAATCGTTCTCCGATGCTGCTTAACGTATCCCCAATGGTCACGGCCGCGTTCAGTTACACTCTACTAAAACAGTTTTGTATCGTTATTGCCCATACACGTAGAGCATTTGATCTGCTCTTGGTTTATCCTCTGCCGATAAGTACGAATCCTTGCGGGCAAGTATTGAAGGAGCAGTCGATGCATTTGTGCGCATGTTGAAATAGAGCGCACCCCTGAAGCTCCTTGGTTGCAGGATATTTATGCGCAACCTTATTGACGAGGCACCTGTACAGAAATTTAAAAGGCGTATACGGCGAGGCCTCTGAAAGTAAATGTGTACCGAAGTGGATTGAGTTAATAGGCAAAGTACTTGCCACTACGACCGTCAGGCCCATTTCCGTGTGAAAAGAGAATGGCGACCTCAGATGGAAGGAATAGTATACTCCGTAAAGAAGGAGTGGGGAATCGTTTGGAGAAGGTTGGCTGGCGGAAGAGCGTGCGTCTGCACCAGAGAAAGCCAGTGTCCGAAGTGTGTGAGCGCGGCAGTCATCACAGCGATTGACTATTAAAGGTGATTGGCCAGACCGGATTGAAGTAGGCAACCCCAAGTACATGTGCGCTTGCTGGTAACCGTAGTAGGTTGAGCGTTTGCGCGGCGTGGATAACTAAATATCCTTGTCATTGCCCAACCAACTAGAGCAAGTGTGTCTTTTACCCTAATCCAACGTTTTCTCCATTGATGCGTTTGAATGCGAATTCTAAACATCGCGCGGGAAAGCTGATAGTTGTTCGTCACTGCAATACTACGCCTGACAAGCAGAATCAACACAGGTGTCACTTCAAGGTTCAACAGCTTGCGAATTTGAGCAGTCAGCTGAACTCCACGTAACTGCGCTTTAAAGGTCTTCCCGAGGTTGTACGAAAGTAACAACCCTCATAACTTAGGAGCCACCTTGATATATTGTAGTTTGGCTACATGCATAATAGCGCGTTCTTCGGCCGACGCCAACCGGAGTTTGTCGATATGTGTGTTCAATTGTCTCGTTGTGAAATGCGGGCTGTCACCAACGTGTGTGCTTTGATGTAACTGCCACACTAATGTGAGCAGTGCACTAGCGTAATCGGTGCCGTTAAAAGACACACTGCAGTTAGATAGGCCTTGGACCAACAATGGCAACCGGAGAGGAATTGCACGAAGACTATAATTCAGATATAGGTGATTGGAAAGAGAGCCAATGGTGTCCATTGTTCACAGTGCGGAGGGAGACGGATGACAGTGCTCGTAAAACAGTACACAGGAGTATTTCAACGCCTATGCAATGTGGAGAGTCCTGGCGCAAACTGTGGAATCTACCGGCACTCGATATTTTCAAATGCTGCCTTTGTCAAAGGAGAGCCAATGACGTCAGGGTGCGTTTTAACTATTCTTCTGTCTCCCGTGTTGTTATCGGGCCGTCCCAACGACAAGTTCTGTCTTTAAATCTACTATTATACTTTTTTTCAAATAAGTTAAGCCTCTGTGCTTTTTGAAGCAAATAGCCACTAAAGCGTATCCGATTGCTCAATATTTGAGGAAAAAGAGTAATAATTCGACTGTTTGCCAAAAGTTTCGCTGCGTTATTCAGCGTCCCAGACATGGTTTTAGCTAGAAGCTTTTACAGAACCAGAGTATTAGTGCTTTAATTAAACTTTTAGGCAATCAGGAACACCATAGGCAGTGACGTGATCCAGGAACATTTATTATGAGTCATTATTCGGATATTGTTCTACTATATGGCTAATGGTCAAGTTTGTGACCTTCCATTCAAAAACAATTGCAAATGTCGAAAGTCTAAAGTATTTTGTGTTTTGTGGTAGATAGGTGTTTCATTCGTAGTAAAAAGTCGGCAACGATCGAATATGTGACCTTATCTCAGGGGGTTAAGTGGGTCTAACCTTGCAACTGCGATCTTCAGACCATGGTTACTTAGTGCTGAGGAGAGAAGTCTTTAAAGGCCAGAGTAGATGGAAGAGTTTATTGTGTACACAACGGAAGAGGAGAATAGATTGACTTGGGAGACATACGTCCGATCAGTAGGTTGACCGGGCCCAAGTTAGGTCTTAGAGTAGTCGGGCCAGAGGACAGACAGAGGGAGATCTTTCATTTGCTAGGTCGGCCTGGAGATTTTGGGCAGAGAGGCAACTTGCGTCGGGCACGCGTGCAAGCTCCTCATTCGTCGCCTCATAGATGCGAGAGCTATGATTGGCTGATCGAGACGTCGAGAAAGCACATCGGTGAGCGTTTGGGAAAGTGCACTTCGACGCGAGCTAGTCAGGCAGGCTTGATCCGCTAAAACCTCATATAGTCTTTACTTCTAAGAAATATATATTTATGCCATATATGTTGGATTACTTTGACCACTTCTTCACTTTCGCTAGTCACCCTTAAGTCTTACGACTAAGGTCGACAGTTGACTTACGCCTAGAGGTCAGAGTTAGAAAGTAGAGTTGGGGTTGCAGGTGGAGTTGGAGTTAAATGTCAGGTCTTGACTTAGCTCTTAGGGTTAGGCTATAGTTAAGGACTAGAATTAGGGTAAGATTTGAAGATCGGCATAGACATAGGTTCAGGATAAGGGATGAGGCTGTAAATGTAGTTAACTGAAGTTATATCGTAAGTCGTGCCCACCACGTGAGTCAGATTTGAAGATATATTCTTCTTCCTTTTACCGTCAACCTGGCTGGATCTCGCGAGTTAGGATCAGTTCGCTTGGAACATCTAAATGATACCCCCGGTTTTCGCTTTACCGCTCATGTAAAGCTCATAATTTTCAGTACCTTCAATTTCGCTCTTGTGCTTTTAGGCCTTATTTGTGTATTTTAAAAAGCTAGTGTTTCGAAAGCATTTTTTATTTTGGCTTTCCGGAAACAGTGTGTTAGTTTCGTTGATCCCACCCATTAATTCTTATCACGATCATAAATTCATTACATGAGTCCTTACCTACCATCTTCTGAGCAGGATCTTATCTCTTATCGCCGTTAAAGATTCTACTTAAAATCCCCCTGACTTATGATTTCGACACAGTAGACTGGAGGAGGCGCCTATGTGACTTTTTAATGTGCTTTTTGTCCAGTCTTTCCGAACGGTTAGTCCAAAAGTTTGTAGGACATGTCTCGGCTCACTCGCCATCCCAGGGAATTTTACCTTTCGGTTTTACTAAAAAGATTTATGAGCATTGAAATTCAAGGGACTATCGAGGAGCTTGTGATCGTTGTAAAGGCTAAGCTTACAAAAGATGTGGATATTTTCTCAAAAATGCTCTGTGGAGACAGAGAAGGCGGTCTGACATTTTCCATGACAAAATTTTAGTCAGTTGCCGCTGTTTTTGCCGTTAGCAAACTGTAATGAACGTATTTACAAAAACCTTTGCTCAGCTCAATAGGTCAAACTGACATTGGATAGACAAAATTAGCAAAATAATTCTCCGGGAGAAATATGGTAGCCAAGTTATCTTCTCGAAAGGTTACTTTTAGCACGGAATTTAAGTATCCAACGCTCGTAGTCATTCCAACAGCTTTGTCCAATCCTTCCATGGTTGAAAATATGATACTGCAGCTTTGTCGGGTTTCTACATTTAGAAGATTAAGACACCTTGTCAGGTAGCTCCTTTCAGCAATAAATTGACTAAACAATACCAATGCGTAAATCTCTATCTTAGTAGGAAGTGGAACCCTCTTTAAAACAAGCTAAGATTGCAATGTGGGTTAAGGTTATTTTTCGGTTCAAGGTAACGTTAAATTCAGGATAAGGCTTAGCTTACGTGTGTATGGCCTTTCCCTTTTACAGAAATTTCCTATTCTTGTGTCACACTGGATGCTTGCCAGCCTTTATTGATAACAGTACGAAATAATACAGTAGATTACATATCTGATGAAAGGTGGGATTGGGGGATTTATCACATGGTTGAGGTTGTTTATTCAGTTCGTTGGGTTGACTTTAGGCGCAAAATGCTGTTTACTATAATTGAATATCGATCAGATCAGTAAACTGAGAGAAAATAGAGACGGAAATGGGCGAAATCCAGGATTTTTGATATGCGAGGAATTTCTTACGCTATTAAACGCTGCGGAAACGAACTTCCTGTGTGTGCATGTTGCACTTGAAAAGAAAATTAACGAAGAGCATGAGCTATTTAATTATATCGCTTCACAAAACGAAAAATTTTGTTTTGCGTCCATGAAATTGAGGTAAGTGTAGTTAGGAGATGGTGCATTATTTTTGGAAAAAGAAGAGCTAAGTTAGTTTAAAGAATTATATTTTGCAAATCTGCCACGTTTTGTGCCATGAAATTGAGTAATAAACTTTTCAGATTAAACACGTTTGTAGAAATTATCGGTCGGCTAGACAGGCTTCGAACGGTTTTGCCTTGAGTCATCTTCGATTTGATGGAAAAAAAGTTTTGTGGATAAAATAGCTGTTTTTTCTGGTAGGAAGGTTATCGACACTGCCACAGAGAGAGAGTTCGATACCGCTCAAACAGTTCTATCAGTGCAAAGCCTTCTCTGTTGCGCGGGTTCGACTCCCACCGAGACCGCGAGTTTTGCATAATTGGGTCAACTGAAACAGGAACGAGTTGGTTAGCAAAGATGAAGCGGCAGATGGTTTCGGTTTGGCTGATTCTCAGCTTAGTCCTTAGGGCCTGTCCATATTCTGAGTCGCCTGATGAATATTGGCAGTTCCACTCAAAGAGGTGAACGTGCGGACACATCTAAAGGTGAACTGTAACGATCCTTTATCCCTGCTTTCCAAGGAAATAAATAGGGAATTTATAAAAGGGAGTCTGAAGCTTAGAAGATTGGCAAAATGCTGGGCATACACATCGTCTGCAAGCTTTACTAGTTATGTTTCTTCTGATCGAAAACTTAGCAGATTAACTTTCCTTTGTAACTGTTAGTTTCTTGAGTATCGACGAACCATTGTTATGAGTGTGTTTTGTGGAAAGCTCCGTTTACGCACTGTTGCGAAAGAAAATCGTCTAATCTAATCAGCTAATTTTATAGTGCAGCTACAGACAACCTCCTTCTTTTGCTATACGGTAACAAAGGAATTAAGCTTCTTATGACCATGAGTTCATAGATGCAGACGTCAGTGTACCATGCTGTAATTTTGTTCATAATCTCTTTCTCCCAAAAAAACCATCAGATCTTCTTGTTAATAGAACGTCCGTGATCAGGCGATGGATATGAACTGGGATCGCTATGTTCTATTTTATTTACCAAAAAACTTCGTCCGTAAGGTAACTGTTCCTTTGTTTTGTTAGAGTTGACAACCCAGGGGTCAGGATAGAATTGTCATAAAGGTGTACCTAGAACGCACTCTACCGGAAAACTCTGAGCACTACCCTAATACTGCCTATAAAGTTGGTCATAAAACCAATGACACGTCAGTGGAAATCCAAAACTGTGACTTTGATTACTTATGAAGGGCAGTGATGTGAATTATTATGCAGCCTAATTCAAAGATATGTTATTATTTCCGGATGCCGGCTTTTGAATGCACGTCTTTCATACTCGCTAAAATTATCAGTCAAGTGGCATATTTGCCCTCTGATATTAGTTGCTCTTGTAATGGCAAATAAACTTTATGGGAAACAGGTTTAATGCAGTAGTCGCCGGCTATTAAGCCCACCTCGAGCCCAGACCAAATTGGGCTTAATAAGCGTCGGGCGCATTAACCGGAAAGTCCTAGTTCTTGATTAGCAAACGCAGGAAAGGCACTATACATTACCTACGTATTGTATTATGTGTAGATCTTGGTTATGTAAAAGAAAAGAATGGTGTTTGTCTGTGTTTTCGAGACCTAGGGAGGCTAGCCTGACGACCTTGGTATGCTTTGGGGTCATGCCTGTAGGCATCGTCTAGCGTGAGCCTGAACGCGTTGTCCCACTTTTGTGTGTGTGTGTGCCCTCAGCGCTGCGGTTCGGGTGCGTTAGCCTTTTGCGCCTGCGGCTTTCTATTCTTGCGGGTTTGTCCTTTTCACTCCTCATGTCTGCTGCCGTCCGAAAAGGGTGTCGCCAAATTTAACTTGAAAAATGAAAGCAAATCACATCCGGCAAATTGTAGCCGGCAAACTGGGCTTATTAGCCGGCGGAGTTTGCTGTGTAAAATTCAGTCCCAAGCTGATGTGGGCTTAATGCACGGCTGGGCTTATTAGCCGTGGGCTTAAAAGCTGGCGACTACTGCATCCGTTATTTGTGCGTACGCGTATTATTGCGCGTACGAAATTACATTGTTCTACATTTTATACTCGAAATAACTGTAGCCTTCACGGTACAAATGTGTGCTTAAAATATATGTTAGGAAGTGACGTACTTGAATAATCTTAACTTACAGGGATCTGTAATCAATGAAGCCAATTTTTACGGCCCCCATTCCCCAGCGAGTAAAAGTAGTTAAGGCAGTCATTGTGAGCTACATCGATTAAACTATCTTGAAATTATGTTGTATGACAGTCAACATTTGAACCTCGCGTAGGCATACATCTCCAAACGAAATCCTGTTTCGAAAATTCTTTTTATGTTTTGTGAGATACAGGTATATCATAAGCGTGTCGTTGACTGGTATGGTACAAATGCAGAGGGTATTGTTTCGGTCATTCTATCTTTTATTCAATATGTCTTTCGAGTTTGCAGTTCTATGCTTAAGTAAAGTTGCAAAAACATATCAGTGGTTTCCGCTCAATAAACGCTTGCGGACGGGTGAACCTTTGTATACCCCCACCTAGTTTAATCTCTCACGAATACTGATGAGAGTGCGGAGTGCGTACGGACAATTTGATGACCTTTATTTTTGAGATGGAAGTTTGGGACTCATTTGTTATAATCGATTATTTGCTGCTACAGGACTTTTTGAAAATAATAATAGTATTTGATATATGACATTAAAGTCACAATGCATTTCCTTCTAGAATAGCCAGATGAAAATATCATTCATCGTATCGGCCTTATTGTACAATGGACAACGATATTTCAAATTACAAAGGTCACAAATGATCGCAGCGATGAAAAAGCATTCTCAATAGAATAACTCGGAAACTATCATAGTGTTTTAAAGATCGCAGTTTATCAAGTTCTGTTACGGTTGCCTCTGAAATCTAGCCAAACCCTTATCGCATTCCGAATCCCATCCTCAATCCTCGGTCAAACCGATTCGATAATCCATGTAACCGCTCAACCGATAATTAATCCAGATTACTTCATCCAACTAAGTAACACAAATAATTTATTGCAAACACATCGCAGTGAGTCAATCTGGACAGGTTGACAACCAACGTGCAACTCGGTCCCACTCAAGCTGCTACGTCTTCTTCTTAAGCTTGAGTTAATGACATCGTCACTTTCATGAGCTCTGAAAATCCTCTTTCCCTTAAAGTCTGGTTCATGTAGTGTAGGCTGCAGGCGAATGATTTTACTTTGCCGGTCCCGGCGCCTACGTCCACCTTCATCTGCTCAGCACGCTCAATTGCAGTACTTGATCACCGCTTCTGTCGCAGCAGGTGAGATCGGTATTTTTTTCCTCAGACGCCACAGCGAAATTCCCACCTCATGGAATGCTTCATATTCACAAGCTCGGGGAGAGGGGGGGGTAAAGATGCATGCAGATGTCGCGATCTGTGTGTTAAAGTGCACAATATTAAGGGAATGCGAAGAGCGACGTAGTCATACCACGTGTATCAACGAAAAAGGGACTATTTCACTAGATGAGGTGTGCCAAGAAAAATTAAAACTTTTGTGGACCCGAATTTCTTTTAGGGTAAATGAGAGAGGAAAGCCGATTGTACTTAGTCGGCAAAAACTTTTACAAAGTGATCACTAAACGCTCCCGGTCCTCCTTTGCATTTTGATGAGCATGCAGGTAACAGTAAGTTTTACGGAAGCTATAAGGCAAAGCGACCACTGTCCTGAACTCAGGCAAGATGAGCCAAAAACCATTCCCAGTTGATGCAAACTATTCGAAAAAATCAAACGACATGGTTTGTTTGCTACCAGGCCATGTGTGCAGTAGACAAAAAAAACTAAATCCCGAGTAAATTATTTCGGGAGTGAAAAGGTTTTATCGAAACTACAAGTTGAGGGAGCTTTTGTTATGTTACCTAGGAACACACTAGTAATTTGAATGCTCCAAAAGAAATGTAGCCTCCCGGTAAAAATACCAGGTAGGCCTAGAAAGAGCAACTGCTTATGGGGCATATTTTCATATGGCAAGATTTTCAAATGTTTGTAGTGATTGCAAACAACGTCCAAATTATGATTCTATATGTACTAGGTATCTTGGGCCTGGAGAAGACATGTTGTTTGGCCTGAAACTCTTGCAAGGGTTTTACTCATTAGCAGTTGTATGAGTCCCCTATCTCTCAAAAAGTATATCAGCTTCACTAAATAACTTCTATTATTCTATTTTGCAGTTGTTGTAGAAAAAGAGCTAAGCGAAAACCTGGAACTAGGCGATCGGGCGGGATATATCGCAAGAAAATAGTTAAGTGCATTTCATATGCGGTTGCTACTGGGGATTCTAAATCGGAATATTCGTGTTACGTCCTGTAATCGAGTCAAGTCACATTTCCGATAACAGCACACATTGCAACAAGTATTTCGTGAATCAATGTACAAAGCATATGGTTAGACAATCAATTAAATCTGGGGTTCAAATATAAGCTGCAGTAGGTGTGCTATCTCAAGAAATATTGGCCGAAATCCAGAAAACTGTTTACATTTTGAAAATGCAAATTAATTTTTACAGTAATCGCCGATTATTAGGCCCACCTCGGGCATAGACCAAATTGTACTTAATAAGCAGCGGACGCACTAACCGGAGAGTCCTAGTTCTTGATTTGTGAATGCAGTATAGGCACTACACATTAGAAACGTACTGTATTATGTTGAGAGCTTGTTTATGTACAAGAAAGGAATGCTGTTTGTCTGTACCTTATGTTATAACAAATACAAAAAAATGATTTGCGACAAATAACCAGCTGCGCATGCAGAGAGATGAGAATTTCACTCTATCCTGTTGGTAAACTGGGCTTTGTAGCCGGCGACTGGACTTATTAGCCGGCGGATTTTGCTGTGTAAAATTCCGTCCCAAGCTGACTTGGGCTTAATACGTGGCTGGGCCTATTAACCGTGGGTTTAATAACCGGCGACTACTGTATTGTAAGAAAATTCCTCCAGCAGCATAATCTCAAGACATTCCAGCAACGAAGGCAGGTAACGAGCTTCTTCCTAACTTCTGCAAAAATTGCATGCTTTACAATTGGCTTTTTAAGTGGCATGTTTCTCCATTGATTTTCAACGCCCTCATAAATTCAAATATATTTTATTGGAAAGAGGAAGACTCGATCGCTGGGACAATATGTTTATTCACCTGACGTCTCGATATCCGTCACGGATTCGTCATCAGAGACATAAGTAGCAGAAAAATATGCAGTAAAATATTTTTCCTGATCATCATTTGGTACAGCGTTACGTCTTTTATCAATGTTGTACTTCAAGAAATTGTACCTTCGGTTTTTAGGAACTTTCTGAATTTCTGCATACTTTCAAAAACATTCTTCTGTTTAACCTACATTCAAGGTTTGAAACTACAAACTCAATATTTCCTGTGTAAAAAAATAAAAAAAGGTAAACGGGGATAAAAGTAGGTAATACAGGGCTCGTTAAATTGTGCAGTGCATGTGGACCACAGAGTATACTTTAAAAACACATTTAAAGACGTCATGCTTTATGAATAGACATTTCATGGGCTTAAAAATCTCATAATTAATACCTTTTCAAAATTGCGAAAGACTTCATTTGCTACCAAATGAGTGCAAGAAAGGATGTTATTATGCATGTTTTCTATAAAATATAGTCGAATTTATGAAGACTGTGAAAATCAATGGCAAAAATGCTAACTCTAATAAATTATTTTTTACCTCCTCTAAATTTTGAAGGCTGCTGGAATGAAGGTATTTCCAAGAGCAGGGATCCTGATGTGACTGAAATATCTTGTGATTTTGCTGTATGATGTTTAGTACGACAATTCTACTTGAGTTTTTTTTTAGAATGGAAGCACATCTCAGAATGCCGGTTAATATTTCATGAAATAATTCATATATTGTATTTTTAGCCTGTGCTCGGTGCATAAAAGACCGACGCAGGGTATAAATCTCAATTAAGCAGTCCAATCGTCCCTTCTTTGCTTGTAAGAATCTTCGGACAATTGAATTATCAATGTTCAGTGTTCCTCATACAAAGCAAAGTTTCCCAGGTGCAAAGTTGTAGATTGCAAAAACAGCAAGATTTACTTGATCTATGAAATTTCGGGAAAGCTCAGCAGTTGCGTCCATTCCATTGCATGGTGAGAAAAACGGATGAGGAAAACACAAAAAATTTCAATTTTTTATTTTCCTCATTCAATGCATAGGATTGGACGCAGCTGACGAGCTTTCCCGAAATTTATTGGATCCAATAAAAATTGCTATTTTTGCAATCTACAACGATTCTCATATACGTGAAAGGGGAGACCTTATAAAATGTTGTTCAAAAAATTTCGTCTGTTTGCTTATATTTTGTTTATAGAAGCTTGGTGACGTAGACCCATACTAAACCCAAGTCCATTTAGTGAAACTGGCTCTTATAATCAGGAAGCCCGAAATGCCCATTTCCAGCCTTATTTTCGGTGACAGTTCTCCCTGCTATACGAAAACCCGAAATATTGACTTGAACCAAACGTTTAGGGACTTACTAGAATCCAGTGTTTAAAGCAATTAGGCGGTGGCTTAGACCTTGTTGGTTTAGAGTAGAGGCATTACTGAAGGAGATAGAGCAAATGACGTAACCCCTGCGATGCCGTGGTCAAAATATGAGTGAGTAGCAGTTGTGTCTTCATGAAGGTCCCTCCTATTCGCCATCTTTCATGGCTGTCGCAGGCCGAGATGTGGTCAGCAGTTAGATGATATTTTGAGAGAGTAAAAGAAGGTATAACAACCTCAAAATGCAAAGGCATGGACAAAAAGACGATAAGGGACTGACCTTTGTCCCCAAGCAGTCGAAACGTATCACTGAATGTAGTGGCCTTTGAAGGGTACCGGACGTATTGCTTCAATAAGCTTTGAAGCCTTGTGTAGATCAGTTAAGTCATTTCTCCAACTGGAAATGATCAATTTTGGTTCGTCTGTTCTCTTCATGCAACTGCGCTTCGAGCAAATGTTAGAGCCTTCTGTCTTTAGACATTCGTACCAAACTGCCTGGCAGCACGCTGTAGGTTTGATTGCGATATTCTTTGCAAAATCTGTTGGTCTTCAACATAATTTGGACTTCATAACCCGCAAACAAAAAGGCAACTTCGTCTTCTCTCCCCTTTACCACAATAGCTGCTGCCGTGCCTTCATGTTGCATGCGGAGAATGCACAACCACGGCAGTTGCTACCCACTCCAACGACGTAATCTGTTCCAAATGCGTTCTCTCAACTAAGCAAGTGCTCCTGGAGGTGAATTTTCAAACTGACTCCCCGCTAAAGGCCTTGTGTTGTGATGTCGATGCATGCTTCAGCGAACAGGCTCCACAGGACCCTAAACTTTTGGGTCTCACATGCTTCTCGCCCTCTTCCGTGATTCCCAGTCATTTCGGCAGGGGTCTGGATTTGTTCGAGAAGTGCGTCCTCTCTGGGACCGACCAGACCTGCGACTACTGTGCATTTGAACAGAAACATATGACGGCTATCAGCAGGTACACTTGGCTTGAGATGTTAGTTATCAAATTTACAATTTTAAAGCAATTCCGAAAGTTGTAGGCAAAGTAGAACATTAGTAACAAAGAATGAGTAAAAGGGTCCTATGCAAAGTCGTAAGTTAATTTAAATTCACATCACAATCGGTAAGCCGACAGATGCTTATTATAGTCAATAATCATTTATTCCTCTTCTCTTGATAGCCTGACAACACAAGCAAAATGACCAGTCGTGTTTCAATCTGTTAATCCACTAAAAGTAATACAAAATATTTAGTGCCTTTCCCTTTTGTGAATTGTGGAATAACCACGTTAAAGAATTTACTTTAGACTGGGGTTATTACTGAACTCGTAAGAAAAGCTGATTAAATCTTAACACACCATTTTAATGACTAATCCTGCGCTGTTTTTACTATAATTAATAAAATTCATTCCTTTAGAAAGTATGAAACACGTTCCTTAGATCTCCCAAATGATTTTTTAGGGTACTTTTCTGTTCACTTGATTGATATAGCCATGATGTTTGAGAAAAAGCGAAGGCCTCACGGCTGTTAGTTTAAAATTTATTCTTTTTGCTAAATGTTGTAGGTGCTTTCAATGCAGTGACAACCTCTGCTCCAAATGCGCGAGTGCCCACATGAAAACAAAGCTAACCAGACATCACATGGTTGTCTCCTATGCGGTAAGCCTTCTTATAGATTTATTTTAAGCGTTTTATGAGGACTATATTTTCAGTATTTTTTCTGCAGAACCTAAAAATTTCTCTTGTTCGCTTTCATTCATAAACGGCGCTGGGAACCTCTAGCCTCATTGAATGGACAATGGCATGCAAACGTTATGTTATGGCCGCGTTTAATCTCAGATTCCCCAACTAACTAGGGTATTGAACACAGCAGTTGTTTTCAATGCTACCATTTTATTAATGGAGCATACATTCGAGAAGGGCAGGGGGCTTGATAGATAAGCTGCAACTATGATCAGTGAACGCTATTCTGTCAATTGCATGGGTACAATGAGGCCAATGGAAAGATCATACGGCATTGTTGAATTCTAAAATTATCGCACAGACCGTTATCTGGCTATATCGCAAATGATATTTCCCACGTTGATATTTGTCAGAATAGCCTACAAAACCGATGGCAAGGAATTTCATGAGGTAGTCCCCGATTACCGACATGGCCATTTAGTCGGCTTTATAGAGGACGGCGTACAGTCGACAAAAGGTTTGAAACAAAAAGCGAACGGGGTTGAAAAAGCAATAGCGGAAATATTTTTTGTGGGCTCAGACGTCCTTTCCGATTAACGTTGTGTGAGAATAAGCTGCTATCTATTATGGCTCTATTTTTGATAGGCGAGACCAACTGATCCAACTGCAGTATGTTGATCTAACACCCCTGTCGTAAGCCAACTCCTGTTTGGCATGTTGCAGAAAGGTGCACTTTACTTGATGCTAACTTCAATTAACACAAAAGTAATGGAAACGCGTGAGCGTGGATAGGGTTTTATTCTTTGGTTATGGCAATACTATTGCTTTGAGAATCAGTTTACAAAATTACAACTGATTTTTAGCTGACAATCCTCATGTTTCAAGCACATGCTGCAAATGAGTTAGCTCCAACTGACCTTTTTAATTTGAAGAAGTATCACCTGAAGAAGCTGTAGACGATGCCGAGAATTATCTCTCGAAGTAATTAAGGGTAATCCAGAACATTTGAAGAAAAACTTTGAAAAAACATAATGATTTGGGGAGTGTTGCTGCGAGTAGAACGTTGTTATTGATTCTGCTGTTTCACGTTAAGTTAAAGGTTTTTAGCACTTTGGTATGTAACGCTCTGCCACTAGAAGGCTTTACCGCTAATATAACGGTATTTTGCAAGTCAGTCCCTTTCAGCCTTGAGCGAATTTATATTTTTTCGGTAATACCTTAGGGTGAATATATGATATGTGTGCATATCACATGAAAATGGTGATTGGAAAAACAGTTCCCATGGAGGTGCAAAAGAAAATTTTCCGTTTTAGGCGCTCCGAGAAGGAAATTACTTGTCGGAATTCAGGTTTTCTTCGTCAGCCACCTGTGATACTTTTTTTGTCAAGCCGGAAACCGATGAAATCACCAAGTGCAATGACGCAGCGGTGGCATTTTGCTTTCAATGCCACCGCACACTTTGCTTGTCTTGCGAGGGTAGATGTGCTCATGGGAGCCGAAACCCACACGAGCACCACCGAACTGCCAAGCTCGATACAGCCGTTGATATGGTCAAGGCGACAATTTCGGATCTTTTGGACAAACTCAGCATGATGGAAAAAGATTCTGTGGTACGTATGGAAGCCCTTGATGCGTTTTTGGACTAGAAGTAGCATCTTAACTAGTAAGGTTTTACACTACTGTAACTGCATAATCCAATATTGTTGTTGCCTTCTCTCAAAGCTCCCTACATTGTCAAAGGCACAGTGGGACAAGATTCAATGAGGAATTTCAATGTGACCACAAATTTATTAGCATAAAAGGGTCACCATGTCATAATTTTGCCTCGACGTTTAAAATATAGCTGCATCCCATACTACGAACGTGTATACACCGGTCGTTTTAGTCAACCAACGAGAGGTCACTTTCGATGTTTTTTTATTTCCGCCCAGTATGCGGTCATGGACGTTAGAGCTAGTCACAATATGACACCTTTATGCTGACCCGTGAACGCTCCAGACACGCAATCCTTTACTCCGATATAATCGTCAACAGTTTGGAAAATGCCTTCCCTGTTAAGTAAGAGAAATTGAAGATTGTAGCCTACGTATACGTGTCTTTGACGTGCCTCTGTGTCAACTTTTACGCGTTCCGGGAAGCAAATTTTATTAGTACCAATGACGGGGAGCGACTGCCTACCCTCCTTTATTATTTGCCAGATTTATGCCTTGAAAGTGAGAATTTATCATATAAAACATCGGAGGTCTGACCCCTAGGAATTGACAGACTTCCCGCATCCACGGCACCATGCGGTATTTCCACCTTTGCTTCGGAACGTGGGCTCTCTAACCGATAAGTCAGTTGCAGTCTGTTTACTTGTATATTAAACTGACTGGAATTCGAAGTCTTCCCGCTCCTTTTTATCATCCGATCAGTTACTTTCCTCGGAAGGTATCACCAATAAGTCCAGAGAAGATAAAGTTTAAGGGTTCTCACCCTGTTTTTAACGGACATGCGATTATCCAAAAGGGAAACAGACTGCGAGAGAAAAGGTCAAAAGTGTAGGTCACAACCAAAAAGAAGAAATTTAAAAAACCTTATTCGTATAAAGTACATTCTTGCAGAGTAGGAAAGTAGTAAATCCCCTAGTCTCGACTACTGAAAGACATAAAAACTGGCAGGAACTCCGGATGTCGTGCGTGCAATGAGAAAGCGAATAGAATGACCTGCTTGAATATTTACACCCTCAGTTGATATCAAGTTTATGAGAGGCTACGTCTCTGCTCAGATTGCTTTTGTGGCGAGACCAAAGCACAAGCAATAGATGCAGTTTGATCTAATGTTTTCCAAAATCCAGTTGGATCAGACTGGGTAACTAAGTAACCTTCAGTTCAATGGGGTTTTGTGGATGTGGTCTCCGGACCATTTGTGCTGTGTCCATGCTCACGCGTGTGCTTATGGTTCCACATAGCAGTCAGCGTCATTAGCAACTCAATACGGATAAAATAAGCCCGTAACTTGCTGTCCTAAGCAACGGACATCTTCGCCGATTCTCTGTCTGATGATAAACAGGTCATCACACATATGTAACCGTGGGAGTACGAAAATACTTTTTGTGATGAGTTGCAGTAGAGAATACCTATTCAAATGACCATAGTTAAAACGCAGTTCCTGTTTAGCATAACCGAAAAAGAAGCAACGAAATTTTTAAATTCATAAGAACGCTACTTCAGCGATTGCCTCTTCCGCTTGTATCTACTAGGCTCTCCCATTTAGAGCCAATCAACCACCCAAATTAAATAACCAACAACAATTTCTAGACTGGTATATTTGGCTGGTGACGAATGCGTGGAAATGGCCTTAGAAAATGATCCCCTTCTGGCTATTAACGAGGAAAAAATGTCCGATCTTATCAAATGGCGACTTAAACTATGCTTCGTAATGTTCATAATAGAAGAAGACTTAGAGAAAGCATGCGTAGTTCCAAGAAAATGCAGAAGCAAGATGAAGTCCGTAAGGAATGAAATAACGTTTTTGGGACGTCAGGCTGCTGCAAAGGCGCATGAACTTTTTTTAGGTTGTTAGTAAAATGAAGTTCGATCACAAAATCAGGGCCTTTTCTTGTCAACTAAAATCAGTGAACGAGAATTTGATTTCATCCTTCCAGTCCTTCCCTTCTGCCGCTCCATCGCTTTAGCTCTTTTAAAAATAATGGGGTTCCGTGCAAAAAAAACCAGAGGTATATCGTCCATGAAGTCATTTTACTGGCTTTGCCGATGCTAGTTTTCAATTATTGCAGTCATCTGACCGAGGCAATTTCGAAAGGTGGCATCGTCGCAAACTAGGGCGAGTTCCTTCATTTCAAGCAGTCGTGACGCAAGTTCAGAGATCGTTTGGTGGATGGACAGAGTCTTCACTAGGTTCCGCTTCCATCTCCTTCACCAACGTCAAGCCCTCAGTCAACCCCTCAGGAGATACCTCAATCGTCTTGGGGAGCGCCAGCGAGCCTCTTCTCGAGGACGTTTCAGAAAAAAATTACATGCATACAAACAGGTTGATGTGCTGATCCTCCTGCCCCCCGCTCCCCCTCCATTGTCTGATCATGTTTCAGCAAAATACCAACGCACGTGGGTGAATCTTGCAAACACTGAAAATTATACTATTTATCGTTACTGAGCAAACAACTAAACTCGAAGTGTGTAGACACAATTCACGAGTAACCTGAACAGAATACACACAAATTACTTGCAATATTTATTTACACATGGCTATTGGCAGCACGGCTGGCCTGAAAATGGAATCTGTCGATGCGATTATTGCAAATGAAGATACTATAGGAGCTAAGGCTAAGACGATTATGGCCTTAACACATACAGCATTCCAGACCCTGGTTCCTTAGGAGATTGGAGAGAAGACGGTGGAAAGGCGAGAGTAAACGGAACAGTGTATTGTTTACAGAAAAGTTATGGGAAAGTTGCCAGTCCATCCGGCAGGGCTGCACGGCCGGAGGGCGCATGAGCGCGCGGCCTCCAACCCGTCTCGCTCAGGGCCGATTTTCAAGTTAGGTCTTTGAGAAGTCGGGCCAGAAGACAGAGAGAGAGATAGCTTTCATTGGCTATGTCGGCCTTGAGATTTTGGGCAGAGAGGCAACTTGCGTCAGGCACGCGTGCAAGCTCCCCATTCATCGCCTGGTTTTTGAGCGTAGATGCGGGGACCGCGATTGGCTGATCGAGACGTCAAAAACCGTATCGGCGAGCCGTTGGGAAAGTGCACTTCGATGCAAGCTAGTCAGCCAGGCATGAGCCGCTACAATACTAAGACCTGAACTATCACTAGGTGATATAGTAGACAAAAGTGGCACGTGCCACGTGAAGAGGGAACTGGGATAGTAAGGACTTTTACAATAAATCAGAACACAATTTCAATTTATAATTTCTGGTATTAGCATAGAGCGTGCCATCTGCCTACGTATCAGTGTTCTTGAGGCTGACTGAATGTGAGAAAAAGAGGCAGATGTGTATCCCACTCTAAGCCTCTTCCATGAATGAAAACAACCGAACACGTTAAACAGTACAGATTTGGCAATTACTCCACCTTTATCAGGCAGACTCGTTCCAATTTTTACTGCATGTGCCGTTTTGCTAATAATGCGTTTGTCCGAATGGTCCGCGTAGATTTATTCACGATAAACCAGTAAAATTTCAAGCTAACTGTCAGAAACTTCGCTTTTTAGATCAATGAAAGTCCATCTAGTCGGAATCCTCTTTGTTTATCATTTCGCTTTTTATCGTTTATTTAGGTGGACTAGATGCATACTCCCTTCAAACAAATTCCTCTCCACCGCGCCTTATGCGGGCAATCAAAAATAGTGGTCACTCACTTGTACCTGTTTTATAACATTGTTAGCAGGGCTGAACGAATGCCTTCTTGTGTGTTTTCTCCATTAGTGAAAACTAGTCGAACCCATTTTTCGGGCTGATTATACGACTCTAAGGTAGTTATTTAATTTTTCCCTACCTACCATACCCAGATAAGATGGAGTTTACTGCTACGACGAGAAGCTGAATTTAGCTCTTACGGAGCGGTAAGTTAACAGGAAGATTTCATGGTTGGGGGGATATTCCTGGGCGACTGTATGCAAAAACGCGCTATCCCAATATTTACATGCGGCATCAAGAATTCATTCTTATCCGCACCCACAGTATGTTTGGGAGTAATTTTGCTAATGATATGAGCAACTTCGACTGGATGCTGGTAACTCGATCGTCTCAGTTTCGGTGAGTTCACAATTATTTTGAAGTATTTCGTCAAGTCCTGCAAACAACAGTTATCATTTCAAAGTGCTCGTACAGTTATATAGTCAGTCTGGTGTGGGTGTTAATTGGGGGGTTACAAGTTGCGTCACATCGTGATGGACATGATTATCAGTTGCGATGCCGTAATGACTAATTGGCAACTGTAACTTGAGTTAGTCCGGGGTCAGTCAGGGGTCAGTCCACGTTATCCGGTGTGGGCGCTAATTGTGGTTCATGTTGGTCCATGTTTGTCGGCTGCAGTCTTTTCCACCTTTCTTTGAGGTGTTTGTACACTCCGGCTAACTCAATACGCCGGTTGATGCATGAGCCATCGGAGTGCATGGCCTCAAGAAATTCTCGGCTTTTTGGAGGGGCAAACTCCAACGATGCGTGTTTTGTCCCATGCAAAAGTATGTCCTGTGTCAAGGCAATGCATAGCCACTTCGGAAAAACGGTTATGGCTCTTCGCTGCCGATTGGTGCTCGCGGATGCGTGTAGAGTCTGATCTTCCTGTTTGGTCACAATATACCTTATCACAAGCTTTACATGGGATTTTGTAGATGGCTTCTTTCTTATCGAGGTAGCCAACCCTATCCTTAAGGTGTACTAACTGAGTGCGTAAAGTAGCCATCGGTTTGTGCGCCACTTTTATTTGGTGTTTCCGCAAGTGTCGTTCTAAAGAGTTCAGACACGTTCCTTATGTAAGGAAGGACTCGCCATGTGTTCGTTTTGGGCGCCTGAGTGGAACTATCGGGTTCCTTTTTCTTGGACTGTTGTTGTCTCATGCATCGGCGCACAAAGTCTCAGAGGGGTAACCGTTGCGGGAAAACAATTCAAACAAGTAATTGAGCTCGTTATGGTAGGTGTTTTCGTCAGAACAGTGTTTCTTCGCTCGGCGTAGCAGACTGTTGACAGCACTCCTTTTGTGAGAGATGGGGTTGTTGCTCTCATAGTTAAGAATAACTTCCGCATACGTGTATTTGCGGTAAACGGACGTTTGTAATGTTCCGTCAGCATTTCGCTGCACGAGGACATCCAGAAATGGGAGTTTGCTGTTAACCTCCTTCCCGAGCGTGAATTGAATGCCCGGAATGGTTGAGTTGATGGTCTTGTGGAGTGCTTCAAGATGGTCCTTTTTAACGACAACAAATGTGTTGTCTACATAGCGTACCCATAACTTAGGGTAAATCGATGGAAGGGCCATTGATTCTAGCCTCTGCATGGTTATTTCGGCAAGGAATCCAGATATGGGTGACCCCATTAAAGCTCCTTTTAGTTGTTGATAATACTGATGATCAAATGAAAAATTGTTTTCGAGGCAAAGGTCCACAAGATCAAGTAAGGCAGTTGCAGGAACCTTCGTTTCATAGCTCTTCAGGGCTTCCTTTGTGCATTGCCTTGCTACATCAAGTGGTATGGAGGTGAACAGGGAAACGACGTCAAAGGAGACCATTATTTCATCATCGGAGACCGTGATTCCCCTTAGTTTCTGTAGAAACTCCGTAGAGTTCTGAATGGAAGTCTCACAATCTTTCATAAGTGGATGAATATGCGAGAAAATTCGAGGTCCAGATAAAATATTCCTTACATCATCCCCGGATGAGGAAGAAGAGAAGACGATTTCTGAGACCAAAGTATATTCAGGCTGACGTTTCAAAAGCTCGTTCGCTTTCATCGTCAGAGCAAGGTGCCTGTATTCCTGTGTGCGTCAGATAGATGTGAACGTCCATTCGCCCATGCGTCAGTCGATTGCGCCGATCGATTTTCTTGGCTGTTTGAATTACTCGCGCCGTCATGAGCGATGTCAAGTCGTTTTTGTTACTCATGAGAGTTTCCACCCTCTTTGCTCGCGGCTACCGGCTGTCGGCCCTGTTTATCTCTCTCCGCCCAACCTATTGCTCCGTTTTGAGCCTATGCTGGCCTTTTGCGGAGCGCTTGGTAGGCGGGATGAAGGTCCATGGCTCTGTTTAGTGTGCCAGTCGAGGACCAACTTTCTAGCAGCAGTCTGGCCATCTTGTCGTTGGCCCGGCCTATTACCCTTGCTTTTTCAAAGGCGAATTTGTGTTTCTTCTGCTTTACGTGGTCATAGACCAAAGACAGCTTATCCTCGCGGTTGATTGCGAGCTGATGCTCATGCAACCTTGTGCCAAGGCGTCTGCCCGTTTCACCGACATACCTTGCAGTGCAGTCTTGGCATGGTATGCTGTAGACCACACCTGATTGTTCTGTCAGAGGTAGCGGGTCTTTGGGCCTCATGAGTTGCTGTCTGATGGTTGATTCCGGCCTGTGAGCCACACCAATCCCGAATGGTTTCAGGATTCTTGCAGCCGCCTCTGATACATTCTTCACATAAGGGATTGCGAGCCAGAACTTAGGGTGATCTCCTTTCGACCGCTCATGGAGGTGGATGAAGTTGTCGGAATAGCCACTTAGAGATTTTATAGTTCGGTGCACCGATTAATGATACTATCGGTCGTAGAGGGACTTCCGGTTTGTGGACTTTGGGTAATCCGTAGATCTTCGCCATGTTTGCCTCGGATTGTTTCAGGCACGGTAGCCGGAAATGGCACGTGGCAGTCCCTCTCTGAGAGGTCAACGTCGACTTTATCCCGAATGATGACCGGATCACAACGAGAATGCGTGTAACCAATCGAGGGGGGCCAGAAGACCAGTAGCCAATCCCAGTTGAGAGGGAATTGATTGGGTGACTCTGTCTGTCCTGCTCTAACACTCACTGGCCAAAGGTGTTATCAGCGGGTCAAATTCGGAGGGTATAGGCATACTTGCTAAGCTCCTGATCCAGGTCTTTGGGTCTGTATTTCCTGTCGACCTATTGAGGCACTGATTTCTAGACTTTGGTCAACATTACTAGTGAAATAGTTTAAAACGGCATAACGTGCACCACGTCACGCTCAAACCACAGTGAAATTTGATTAGCCAATTGCTAAGTGCTCTGAGATGAGGACACAAGAACACTCTCCCTTGTTAAGGGCACCACTTAACTGTTTATCTCTGTGCACCCCGGGAGGCGCCCTTTAAACTCTAGAGTAGCCACGTTTAGAGGGGGGATGACTAACTTCTGAAAGAAGTCCTGCCTAGCCTTAGATAACACCCCAGCTGTTAGCCATTATTGTTCGAAATTTAAGGCGCGATATTCAGTGCGAGAGGCGTGTAAAGAGACGAGCCTATTGCGAAGCCACGCCTAAGTCCTTGACTCGATCCCGTAAGGGATCATAGCTTCCTGCTGCCCTACAGGTTCAAACAACTCAACTCCTGAGAGCTGTGGCCGACCGCCGTCACTAAATTCGTCACCATCCGTGCCACGGGGCTCGCAAGACTCAACTTTGTCGCAGTCTACATTTTCAAAATGACTTAAACTTATCTAGCACGCGTCGACCCGCTGCCGCCAAACTGATTTCTGTTCGGACGCGAAAGTTCAGATAATCGAAGTTATTTATAACTCATGTGAGCACAAAGATCCTCATCAAATGTGACATGGCGCACTTAAAAACACTATATGTTGGGTTACGCAGCACGCACCACTGAACACAAGACATCTTGACTGGCTCTGTCGCATCACTGTCTGACCCTGCTATAGGTATGACAGAATACTGTCAGCACACGATCTAGCCCTGCCACCACGCAGTTGGTCGAGCTTTTGTGCACTTTTACTTCCCCCTTCTGTTGTCTTCTATCTTACGCAGCCAGTTGGGATCTGTCCTGATGAGTATGGCGACTCCAGTTACATGCATTAAATTTGCTGCTACTCTGTGAGCTAAAAAATGTGGATATAATTATGCTATAATTGTATGAGAAAATCGCGGCTGAAGCATCGAATTAAATACAAGCTTTCCTCTATGTGCGAACGTTTGGTAGATTTTAGGACAATCGCCTGTCATATTTCCAGAATGCTTTCATAAATTGGAACTTCAGTAGACGCCGTCGATCATGCAATATTTCGACATATGCGAAAGACTAATACTCTTTCGCTAATCGGAATTGACTCCAGTTGTGATACTGATTATTGTGTAGTCTATGCTGAAGTCATTTCAGTCAGGCTAGGATGCCGGCTTTTTAACGAGTTTCGTTCCGACCAATAGCAGAATGTATCTATTGTAAAAACTGACTACTTAAGTAGTATGCCTTTTTATCATTGATTTTTTCTGCCTTTATAAATTCAAATATATTTTATGGAAAACACAGGCAAAAAATTATTTCTTGTGCATGTTTGACAGAAAATTACGCGTTCTTTAAATTTTATACTCAAAGGAAGGGTAGCTTTCGGTTTTAAAAAACTTGCTCAATTGTCGAATAATTTTCTAATCTAGTGACTGCTATACTCGAATTCAAGGTTTAGAGACTGCGCACTGTGTACATCTTGTTTAAGATAAAGTACGTTTTCACCTACAGTTTGAGGAAGAAGTCACATAGTTATCATAAAATACTGAAATATAGGTGGAACATATTTTATGCAGTTTAGGCAGCGTTAATAAATTGACAGGTACGATGTTTTATGAATAAACGCCTTACAATTGTAAAAAGCTCATAGTTAGCAACTTTTATACAACCAAAAGCTTCCCTTTCTTTGAGTATAAAATTTAAAGAACGCGTAATTTTCTATCAAACATGTACAAGAAATAATTTTTTTGTCTATGAAAACCCATAAAATATATTTAAATTTATAAAGGCAGGCAAAATCAATGATAAAAAGGCATACTACTTAAGTAGTCAGTTTTTACAATAGATACATTCTGCTATTGGTCGGAACGAAACTCATTTAAAAGCCAGCATCCTACCCTGACTGAAATGACTTCAGAATAAACTACATAATAATCAGTATCACAACTGGAGTCAATTCCGATTAGCGAAATAGTATAAGTCTTTCGCATATGTCGAAATATTGCATGATTAACGGTGTCTACTGTCTGTCTGAGAGGTACATGCAAAAAGCAGAAATAGATCTTTGAAACAGAATTAGAACCTATTGCATAACACAAAAGTATCAAAAAACTTACGGTGGATACTGTTCTTTAAAATCTTCAATAAACTATCGACAATTAACATCAATACAAAATCTAAGGAGTATTTTAGCATTAAAAGGCAGTAAATAAGTTATAAAAGTTCAAGATTTATATTTTGTAAGTGGTATTGGATGTTTACTTTGTGAGCTGATGAATACATATAAATTAGGGGGCAGGAGGTTGCCTAAAACTCCGCTGAGCTTTCAACTTAGTAATTTTCGGACATGCGAACGAAGAGGACCGTAAGTCGAATTTGTGTTCGCTGAGCTCCAATGAGTTTTAAGATGAGAAAAGATGTATACTTAATTATAATCATGCATTAGCATGGATTTAAATCTGAACAGAGTACAGTGCCACATAATATGGTGTTCAATAAGGGCTTGCGAGTACCTTGAGTTACGAACTGCCGTTCAGAGCGTTCGTGCGTTGAGGACCGCCTGTATTCTTTCCTCAAATTAATCGGTTCAAGGCCATAGGTACTGTTATGTATCTAAAACAGAAGGCAGTTTGTAGGCAGAATGTTGTATAGGCAAAACAGAAAGGTGTCCGTCAGCAGGAGGTGTGCTGTAGGACATGTAAGGAGTTTTGTCCGTGAGTCATGTTAAGCAAGGGGATTTATGGTGGGGCTTAAACGCCATTGGCTGAAAGGTAGCTAGTCAGAGTAGAAAAGGGCGTCACGTGCGTCACGCGTTCGCACTAGGCATAATTGCCTAGCGCGAACTATCCCGACATCCCGTGCGGGCCTATATAGCATTTCTTCACCCTCAAGTTAACAGCATCTGAAAGGGGGAGAATACCGTTAATATAAAAATGAAGAGTTAACAATTGTTATAATGGATCTCGCCCTGAAAACGTTGGACTGGTTTGCAGATTCGTGTCGACCTTCTCAGGGCGGTATTTTCGACTTCTGTACCGTTTTGTAAGGCCGGTGGCCCCTCGGTCAGGATACTAGTGCTGGCGTAGGTCGTAGAATGATGGGGAACATACTCCTCGACCGGTTGCGTTGTGTTCGGAATAGGAAGTACCTCTTCTGAATTCCGGTCGGGAGTTACTGGCGGTTCGAACTTCTCGAATTCTTCACTATCTGTGTCCGTGCGGCTGCGAATTTGATCCAGATGTCGGCGCACAATTCTTCCACCTTCTAACGCTAATTCTACTATTTGTCCCTCGTTTCTTCGAACTACGGCCGGATACCAGTTCGATTCGTATTGTAGTCGTGTGTAGACGCTTTCGTTTGGCCCAAATATTCCCGGTTGAGTGTGTACATCATATCGCTCTTTAATCTTTATCTGTTTTTCGATGACTTTATCTTGCAGCGAAGGGTTCAGTAGATCGAGGCGTGTGCGCAACTGCCGTTTGAAAATTAATTCTGCAGGTGAGGAACCGGTTGAATCGTTTATTGTTATGCGGTAGCTGAACAAAAAGCGCGCCAACTTCGTAGATAAGTCCGCGTGTGTCTGTTTGGCTAGTCCGTGTTTTACTGTCTGTACTGCGCACTCTGCAAGGCCATTTGAAGCCGCGTGGTATGGGGCAGTGGTTAAATGCCTGATTCCGTTTCCCTTCATGAATTCTTCAAATTCGGTGCTAATAAAGGCTGGTCCATTGTCTGAAACGACCATTTCGGGTATTCCAAAAGTAGAAAAACAGATCGTAATTTGTTGATTGTAGTAATTGAGGAACAGTTCCCGGTCGGAATGGCCTCAATCCATTTAGTGTGAGCGTCGACCACCACCAAGACCACATGTCCTTGGAATGGTCCAAAATAATCGATGTGTACCCTCTTCCAGGTTGAATCTGGCCAGGTCCAAGGCCTTAGAGGTACCTTCGGCGGCGCTTTCTGTGTTATTTGACACACATGACATGCTTTTACCATATTTTCAATATGTGCATCAATTTTGGGTCACCAAACATAGCTTGGGGCGAGAGCTTTCATTCGGACTGTATCAGGATGAGCATTGTGTAGGTCTTTGAGGATGACCTGCCTGCCTTGCGGTGGTACTACTACACGATTGCCCCAAAGTATGCATCCGTATTGGAGACTCAATTCGTTTTGGCGGCTGTAGAATGGCTGAAAATCAGGAGAGGCCGAGGGCGGCCAGCCAGATTGCAAATACCTTTTTATCCGACTAAAAAGGGGGTCTCTCGATGTCCACTGTCTAATCTGTTGACAGGTTACCGGTGCGCTGTCTAAGTTCTGCAATAGATTCAGGTCTCAAGAGCAGGTGCTCCGTTAACACCGTCGTCTACAATAGGAAGCCTACTCAAGGCGTCCGCTACTACGTTTGTACTGCCTGTAACGTATTTCATTGTATATGCGTAAGCGGAAAGTGTGAGTGCCCAACGTTGCATTCAGGGTGAGGACATTTGTAGTATCCCTCGCTTTTCACCCAAAAGACCTAAGAGGGGTTTGTGATCAGTGGTAATCTCGAAGGGTCGGCCAAAGAGGTACAAATGGAAGCGTTTTAGGCCAAACATTATTGCTAAGGCCTACTTATCTAGTTGCGAATAATTTGTTGCCACCTGTGACATAGTTCTTGATGCAAAGGCAATCGGCAGATCCTCACCAGAAGGCATTCGGTGCATGAGGACTGAACCCAGGCCGTAAGGAGACGCATCGCATTTCATTATAATAGGCTTTTCGGGGTCGTAATGAATCATGAAAGAGGATAAGGTAAGAGCGGTCTTTGCCTTTTCAAAAGCACGTTGTTCGATCTCCAACCAATTCCAGCAACGATTTTTTTAAAGTAATCGATACAGGGGTTTCAAAAGTGTAGCAGAATGATTTATAAAGTGACTAAAATGGGTAACCAACCCTAGAAATGAACACAATTGACTGACATTGTTGGGACATGGCACCATCTTCAAGGCTTTGAGCTTATGGTCAAGTGGATGGAGGCCAGTCTTATCCACCTTAAAACCGAGGTATTCTACCGAATCAGCCAAGAAAGTGCACTTATCTCTCCTGAGTTTGAAACCTGCGTCTTGTAGACGTGTTAACATTACATTTAGAGTATCCAGCTGACTATTTTTGGACGGGCCGGTGATTAATATATCATCGAGATATGCGCAAACGTGAGGTATGTCCTTCACGAGGTTATCCATCAAGCATTGAAATAAACCAGGCGCAGAACTTACTCCAAAGGGTAGTCTTTTGTATCGAAATAATCCCCAGTGCGTGTTGATGGTGGTAGCGTCTCGGGATTCCGTATTGAGGATGATCTGGTTGTAGGCGTGCTTCAAGTCCAACGTTGTAAATTGTTCACCGCCTGAAAGTGATGCATACAGGTCCTCGATGCGTGGGAGAGGATAAGGATTTACTTTGGTAGCTGAGTTGATAGTCAGCTTGTAGTCCCCACAAATACGCACGGAACCGTCGGATTTAATAACAGGAACTATTGGGGCTGCCCATTCCGAGTACTGTATAGGCTCAATAATGTCAGCCCTTTGTAGTCGATCTAATTCTTCTTCGACCTTTGGTGCCACTGCATAGGGAACTGAACGGGCCTTGAAGAACCGTGGCTAGAATTCTGTTTTGAAATAAAATTTGATGGGTGGACCACGGTAGTGCGAGGCAGAGTCGTCCTGAAATAATTCTTCATGACTCATTACCAAGGAATCAAGAGCGGGGTTAACCACAATTTGATGTACGTAGGATAGCACAGAAGGCACACATTTTATCCAGTTCCGTCCTAGGAGATTTGGTTGTTGGTTTCCTCTGACAACGTTAACCGGCAAGTAATGGAGTTCGCCATCATGTTCAACTTCTGCCGTAAAGACCCCTCGAATGGCTACGCCCTGCCCCGTGTAACTACGAAAAGTGGAGCGAGCTGGAAGGAGATGGGGAATTTTCCTAGGAGAGGCTTCATTGATGACCGTAACGGCTGAACCAGTATCGATTTCAAACTGCACTGGATGGTGATCCACCGGAAGTGTGATGGTGTAGGGTGACTGGAGCGGTTTGTCTGCTGAAGACACTTGAAGTATCGCTTCGTAATCCTCAGCTGAGTTAGAGTAGGTGGCGTGCATTTTTGTGTTCGTCCGTTTTTTGGAAAAACAGACTTTTTCTGGATGGCCCATTTTCTTACAAAATCGACAAACCATCTTTTGGTGCTTACAGTCAGACCAACGGATATGGTGCTGACCACAACGGTAGCAGGATGGTAGTTGTTTTGAAGGCGCTGGTGGTTCCCGTTTAGATGAAAACCCGGCCGTGTTGACTAGGGAGATCGCTAAATCAGGTTCCAAGGAGGCTATAACTCCCGTATTTGATTGATGCAGCTGCTGGAGGTTTTGCTGTACGTCCTCTTGATGACGGATGATATCCCAGGCTTTCTCCCATGATGAATCGTCCTTCACAGATAACACCTTCTCCCGGGCCTTTTCATCCCTCAAACCCACAAGCAACTGCTGCATCAGCATCGTCTGCTCGAACTTGGATGCCGCAATCTCGGTGTATCTGCGGTCCTGTACGGCGAGTGTAAGGTTTGTGATGAAATTGCCAATGCGTTGGCCAGATTCCTGACGCAATTGATAAAACCGATATCGGCTCAAGAAGATGTTGTCCTTTCCGCTCCACATTGTTTCGAGCTTAGAGAATGCTGTTGGAAGATCAGCAGATTCTTGTAATTTAAGTGCGTGAAAGTAACGCTGTCCCAGCTCTCCGAGATGGGTACGGAGGAGTTTCAACGTCGAGGTAACGTCTAGTTTAATAGTCGGAGACAGCATTGGAATAAGTTGAATATAATCCTCAAATGTCTTTTTCCATTGTAACCACGAGTCATTTGAGGGTTTCGGAACGCCTTTCGGCCAGAAAGGGGACGGTGTAGGTAATAAAGAAACCATGTTCGTTGCACTTGCGTCGCCAATGTTATGTATTCAAAACAGAAGGCAGTTTGTAGGCAGAAGGTTGTATAGGCAAAACAGAAGGGTGTCCGTCAGCAGGAGGTGTGCTGTAGGACATGTACAACATTCAAGTATGCATAGTGATGCTAGGTCTATCTCCCCTTGTTGGGAGGATTAAACACGTCAACCAGACAGTCCGAGGGCACGCCAGACCAGTCAACCTTGGAACGGTGAGCAGTGTTAGAGGAGCCGAACACGTCACCCAGACGTCAGAGAGTACGAGGTCACGTGAGGCCAACCCTACACAACGGTCGAGGTCGTCTGACCGTCGAAGGGCCAACTAGACTAGGACAAAGAAGTCAGGCGGCCACTGCTGCCGTAGCCGAGAGCCGAGCAGAGCCGAGAGCCGGGCCTACAGTGAGATCACGCCTAGGACAGATGCACAGGCGTGCGCTAGCGGAGTGTGCACGACCACTTGGAGAGCCAATGGAGAGCAACGACGATTGTCCCATAAATAGCCAGGCTGCCAGCAGAACGGGACTCTGTTTTGGACACGCTGCTTAGACGAGACCGACGACATGAGACTGCTGCTGGAGACGCGACGGCCAGACGAGACTACTGGACACACGGAACAGTGTTGCTGTCCTTGTACAAGTGACAGTAAAGTAGCATCAGTTATCCTATCCTGTCTTCACTTCCTAACACGCACTGGGGGAACATAACCAGTGTTGACACAGAAACACACTCGGTTACAACAGTGGCGACGCAGGTGAGATAACCAGTGTTGACACAGGAACACACTAGGTTACAACACCCCTCATCTCGGAAGCATAAGCTTGATAGCAATCTCTCCGGTCATCTGTCTAGAAAGCCTGTGCCGGCATTGTTTACCAACATAGTTTAAGACAACCCCTTCGTAAAAGAAAACCTAACGCTTTGATAGAATGTACATCGGGGGATCCGACACTTCAATATAAAATCGGCAAACCATATGCTATTATAAGGAACTGCAAATCATGCATCTTTATCCTACGTAAACGTTGACTACAGTGTCCGCCAGAATTTTATGAATGGTTTACTGGTGAGTCTCGGAATACGAAAATGCACACCGTTGCTGTCGCTGAACCCCTGTCCCTTTCCCGGCGTCGGCTCCTTTTCCCAGACATGATACGTTGTCAGTGCGCATATCTCTTTTGATAAGCATCAGATACCGATAAACAGATTCCGAAAAATCGCCAAATCGCACGTTTTTGTGTCTGCGTGTTGGTGCACGGTTTTCGTGCACAACCCTGTTCATCTGGTTAAGAGGCGTTTTTTATGTCAAAAATCGTAAAGTGACATTTTTAAAACGAAATTCTCCTCACTTACTGTCTTGACTTCACTTGGCAATAAATTTGTCAACGTATTTGGTTTTTTTCTCGACTGTTTACTTCTTGTTTATATTACTTCCCTGAAAGTACATCTTTTCGCAACCTGCCAGTCCTACTACCTGTCAATCAACAGATTTTTAATGGGTTTCGGGTTCTATACAAATTACTTACTGGAGATGGCAATGGAAACTATGCATAGCAGCTTAGTGCACATAATGGAAATGTATTGTATCAAACGTTAGGCACAAACACATAGTCTTTATTAGATAGGCTTCGTAGGGTTTCCCTGTACAGTTTATAAGTGACTCACAATACTTATTAACACTTTAAGCCGAACTTACTTCATGTTGGTTTGTTAGCCGTTGCTGGCTCGGATGATGAAAGAAATATGAGCCACCGATGACTACGGTTAAACTCTTTGCGTCTACGGTTGCTTCTAAATAGCATTCAAGTACTAGACGCCTTCAAAGTGCTGAGACGATTCACACATATTATTCAAATATGTACCGAATGTATATCTTTGCGTGTAAAAACTATGAAAAATGCCAACGTCGACCACTTTTGGTGATGGTTAGTGTTTTCAGTCAAACGTATCCTGGGCAGATCTGATTCATAACTGTCGGAAAGGTACACAGTCTATGTCAAGTTTAAACAGTAGATTCCTTGAATAGCTAGTTGCTAGAAACTTCTCATTTCTGATACGTCTGAAAGGCGATGCAAATATCAATATTTTTCTCCCTGAAGAAATCCGTCAATAAAATATCCTGCTTGATTTATCCCAAATGGCTTTGCTGAACTCGGATTTAGTTCACCGAATGTCTTTGATAGCTTTCGTTGAGGAACAAACTCGGTGATATTAGGTCCTTCCACACGAGCCTCACGCCTTTTCCTAATTTCTTACTGACTCTTATCCTAAATGATGGTTGTATGAGGAGTTCTGGTGCTGCTGACATTGCACTTAGGCAAGTCTGAGCAACTAATCAGCAGCTCATTTTCTTGGTATAGTCCAACTTGGCTCTTGGATATAGGATTCCTAAACAAGCGTGAAATTCCGCAAATATTCCCATGGTTTATATTAGAAGTCACTTTATGGCAAACAATTGCTTTCAGCAACTCTTCATCAGACCAAACGTTTGCAAGGGAAATTAACGCTGTACATTACAATTAAAGTTTGAATAGGTAGAAAAATCCATAACTATCTAACACGGATGCTGATTGGCCAACGCGGACTATGTCAGTTTGCGCATTTAGGCCATGTCAGCGTGTTGGTTGAGGGACTGTCGCTAGTTGGTAGGGTCGAAATCCTATCGCCACCTGGTGTCGGTTAAGGCCATGGACTCGATACGAACCATCGAGTCTATACTAACAAAGCCTTTCAGGTGGTCAACAGGACACCATCTAATTTTTCCAAAGGCCTACGCCAACGGATGCTTGCAACAGCCGAAGCAGTAGCTATAAGGCTAGCAAATCCAGTGCTGTGTTGTCAGAAGACTCTGACACAAGCTCTTTTAATTCCATGGCCTAAACCGACATCCGGTGACGATAGGATTTTGACCCTACCAACTAGCGACAGTCCCTCAACCAACTCGCTGACATGGCCTACGTGCGCAAACTGACATAGTCCGCGTTGGCCAATCAGCACATGTGTTAGATAGTTATTGATTTTTATACCTATTCAAACTTTAATTGTTATGTACAACGTTAATTTCCCTTACAAACGTTTGGTCTGATGAAGATTTGCTGAAAGCACGTGTTTGCCATAAACTGACTTCTAATATTAAGCGTGAAATTGCTTCCAGTTATATGGATTCTTCAGATTATGTAAAATGAATTTCACGAAGTCTGAATCTCACAGTTTTTGTAGAACAAAATTATTTTTTTACGGAAGGGAATTCGAGCAACTTTAAGATATTGAGCCCAAAAACTTCCGTTAGAAAAAAGCAAACGACGTTTAATGTTGCAGCCAATCGCACGCAGAGAACCAGAGCAAGATCCCTGCCCGTAGTGCCCGACATTTTAGAACGATATTGTTGTGTGGAACAAATCTATAATCTTAAACTCCTACATCGGCCTCTCCGAACGTAACCCTAGTGTCGGTCACCGGAGAAATGACTCTGTCGTGCTGATTTCATCCAAGAAAATGGTGGCCTTAAGTAAGGATATTAACGAAGTCTCGACTGAATCCGCCCTTAAGGGTTGCCCAAGTACGACTGACTTGTCTGTGTGTTTGACTCTTATAACTAATATGGTACTTTTCTGATTTCTTTGTCGGTTAGGTAAGCTTTCGCGAACTCTAATTAGTTCAAACGCGTATGATATTGGTAGCAGCGTATGAAAACGTCTGGGCTTCAGCAGTTCGCGCTTCTGTGATCTCTGTTTACCAAGAGCCTATCCGTCCACTCACGCTGATTTTTGGCTGGGGAGGAGAGCAGGTGAGAGTGCGCTGACCACAGGGCGCCCGCTCCGTACGTAGGACTCGAAAGCAAAGCTTAACCCAATTTCTAGCCACGCCCTCAGTTCGATACACCCACATACTAATCGCCGTCCGATCGATCGTTCTAAGATGTGGGAGAGCGCATCGGGGAAGCTCTTAATCGCCTACAGTTAACGTTCATGCCAATCCGCGGCTGGGTTCTTTCAGTTACCCATCTACCAGGTGTCTGTGCCTGAGCCCTTTTGGTCAAAGATGGTGGCTGATTTTAAAATTATACCTTTCAAACAAAATGAAGATCGGACTTTCTTATGGCAACAATAGGCTAATTCATCTTTTTAATGATGAGTAAATAGCCAGTAAAATCTTGCTACAGTAACTCATAAGGTGATGTATACAGATCACTTATTGGGAAATTCAATTGACAAGGCATCAAAGCATTTCATAGGTATCTCGTCCAAGACTCGGGAGGACTAAATATCCAAGGCCAGATAGGCTAGGGCCGAGATATCAAACAAACGACCGATGAGGATCGCGGTAAGTTGTGGCCACCTGCTCAAAATACATTCGGATTAATGTTTTACTGACTCCCTAAATAACGTTTCGGTAATAAGTCTGAATGAGCTAGAGCGTTCTGGAAACGAAAATGTGGTCAAGGAGTGTTTCCTAGATGAGGATTGGATGACCTGTTAGTCTGAAATGTCAGGACCCAGTTAGTCCTCTTTTCTTTTGGGATTTACAACTTATCCTTCGTGACAAGCTCGCAGCACTTTTCTTCGTGACAACCTAACACCGCTCAAAAAATCGATTATTCTATCTGAAGGACGAAGCAAGTAGGGTTTTGGAAACTTGTAACTGATTGTGTTAGGGAAGTGAATAATGTGTCAACTAGAGAGATAAAGGTCTATATACAGGAACATTTGCAAAATATTGTAACGTTATGTGTACTCGGCGATAACTCTGCCAAAGTGTATCGACCAAACTCTTCAAGCATTGGAAAAGGAAACTACGGTCTTCTCACTTTATTCGCCCAGATGAATCTTGGATATATATTTGTCTATGTAAACCCATCATAGCCTATATGACAAGTTTGAAAACCCCAATTTCTTCTTTTCCGTGAACTCAAAATTGAGAGCAGTTTCCTCACCTAAAGAATACCTTCCCGAAGGCACTGTCTTAGTGGTCACAGAAGTTGTTGGATCAACGAGGTACTGACATTTTGAAGAAGGCTGTTGCCTGTTTCTTTTAAGATATCAATGTTACTATCTTTCTTTATATCCAGATACTGTATTTAGTAGGAGGACATTCCACCAGAATAAGTAGTAGTAGCATTGGAAATATACCAAAGAATAGATTTTTTAAATTCAATTACAACCATGATAGAACAACCCTTATAAAGTGGTCGGCACCTACGATTTATCGACTATGCAATGTTTGTTTTGCAATGAGAAACGGCATCAACTTAAATGCGATGAACTACCCTGTGCGAATTTAGCACGGTTCTATGGATGCCTTCATACCTCTTTCTGCCAGATCCCCTGCTGTGAACAAAAAAATAAGGCCAAACGCATGCCCAAGCGCGAATATTTGCCGCTTCTCTGTCCCTCACAGACCAGTAACCTCTCTTAACCCTAAAGTTACATCCTATTTTGTTTGAGGGAATAATTAGTAGCACTTGTGACATGAGGCCAGCAAGGGAAAATTTTCCACGGGCAAGATGTGTCTGCTTTTCAACACCGATCATGCGCATTTAGTCTAATAAACAGCTAGGTGAGGTTGCAAATATCTTTTGGTACTTGTGATTGGGAGATGTGCTTGCTGCCAACATAAAATAAGCAACCGATTCTCAACCCAGTTTTTCTTGCCTTGGGCGAAACTATTTCATAATTAGACGTTTGCAATCAGTCACTAGTGTACAGAAATCAAGGGGAAGCCTTCTTCCAAACCACTGAATATATCGGAAATCTGAATCTGGCCACCTCGCTACTCTTTCGAAGGCCACAATTTAAGGTTCCTCAATTCTTAAGAATGCATGTGATCTCGTAGTTTTCTCCGTAGGTCTTGACTCCTAAGCTGCGCTGTAGTTGCGCCTTATCTATTTTTGTCGATCAGTTTCGTCTCTTTGAAACAATTTACAAATAAAAATTTGCTGTTTGCCTCTATTCCTAGGACTCTCTTTGCAACCTGAGTGGTCTGGCCTCTGCACTGCAGGATGAAAGAGAGGCCATACATAATGCCATACAGGCCAACGCCAAGAGCCTGTACGAGTACATTGATCGAGTAACCCTACAGATGCAAGCCAACCTTACTCAGGTGTCTGAGAACGCGATAAACTCCTTACATCAGAAGGCCTTCGGTATACTACTATTCCTGGGCTGCAGCGAATCCGCCACCCGGTTTGTGCAAGAACTGATGGAACATGGTCGGTCAGTTTGCTAGTTTAATTTCAATTTCTGCCAATAAATAGAATGCAAATGGAATTCTCTAGCCTAAATATATTAACCGTAGTGCTTAATTTTGGCTTCCTGGGGAATTTTGAGAGGCAGTCACATCTTATGAAGCACCGAGCGGGGTGTACGCTTTCTGCAGTTTTTGTCCCTCATGACAATGCGTGTACTGTGTGTGCATACATTAATTAGCACTGCCTCCCTCGACGTTAAACGTGGAAGCTGGGCAGGAAAAATAAAGCGATGCTCATATTGTTTTAGTAATTGTTTGTGCTCTCGATCCAGCTGGAGCTACTTCATTAAGGCACCTAGTGGCATGTCTCGAACTTTACATAAAAGCGGACGATCGCTTCAAGAAATCATTGATCCCTCGAAATGGGGTTTTACGTAACTGAATCTAAGCTCAACACAGAGAGCGGTTTTTCTCGCTTGCAATAGAGACGGGCTAGAGTGATTGTAGAACTAGCATAATTCTAAACCATTGAAAGAAGCAGACAAGCGAGTACTGGGAAGCAGATCAGAAGGAGATTTGATCCCTGAAACAATATATTTATTGAAAAGCAAACTTCTCTTCGGTAAAGTTTTAAAGTTATCCAGCAGACAAGGTAGAAACTGAAGTCTAAGGACTACTCCGGTGAAGCAAGATCTTGACTGCCAAACTGAAACGAGCCAATGAAGACGTGGCCTCATGTGTGGTTATAGTTTATGCGAAAAATGGTCTTTAAAGCGCAGTAGACGAATATAAAACGCTGAAAAGTACGACATATGACCTAAGCATTCAGAAGTTTGTGGTCTCCTGTTGAATTGCTTCCTTTTTGTGATCGTTCTACGCGTTCATTTCCACTGCTTACATCGATTTGCACGCGCAGAGTACCCATTTAGTTCGCCCTCCAGCCTAACTTTTGTGAACTGCAGACCGGCTTTTCTTGCACTTTTAGATTGGATGAAATCCTCTCTGACAGCAGTGTCGTGATTGCCCGTTTAACGAAATTGTCTCGTCACAACTTCCCCTCAACTGCCTGTGAGTGTCTAACAGGCGATAAAAATCACAATTTCTCCAAATACTAACTCAATCAGTAACTGTATAATAGCAAACAGGTCCTGGTAGAGGAAAAGTGCTACAACTTTAACTCACATATAGAAAGCGATAGTGGGAATACGTGGAAATAGCAACCCCCTCCCGTTATACTTTAAATTCTAGAAAGGGCATAAACGCCCCTGTCCTTACTCGATCAGTCTTCATAACTTTGACCTTAATGTCTCTTAAATTTAACTCAAAGCCATATGCATTAAAGGGGGCTCCTATTCCTTAAGTCTACCGCAAACGTCCCTGATCATTGTGGTCCACCGATAGGTTCCAGCCAATCCTTGCTGTTAGAATATATTTTCGAATGACTGATGGGTATGGTTTCAGTAGCCTTCGGTAGAACTAGCTTTATCCCTGTAGTATTCACGGCGGGGTTCTGTGGGATACGATGTGCTCCGGTCGGATAATAGGCGATTGAACGTATCCCACGTTTATAAGCTAGTGAATATGATAAGGCTTAGAAGGCCAGATTGTTATAGATGATTTATTGTAGTGTTGAATGAGTAGTGTATAAGAAATGAGCAAATGACTCCCAGACAAGTGACGTTCAGCCATAAATAGGCCGGAGTCCAGAGGCGCGGTCCGGCAAGTAGATCACCAGGTCCGGACAACAGCAACCGAACAGTAGATCATCGGTTCCGGGAGTGTCTGAGAATAGGAAGTCGCCACCTTATGGTCCGTTTGTGACTTCACCTAGGGAGGTGGTTTGCCAGTTGGCCAGACAGGTCCGTGACCCTAATCGGAGATTTGACCGTCTAGCGTACACGTACCGATAGGCAAGAAAGCTAGACACTCGGGTCATGCCCCACAGACATGTGAGCAAAGCACGGCTTAGAATAAGAGGTCGCTACAGTTTTTCACCAACCTTTAACCAAAATACTGATTTCCATGAACTCTGCTAGTGGCCAACGCCACAATTTGCAAATTATTAAGAGTCAAGCATTATATTTTCCTATTCTAAAGCCAAAGGTCGGCCTGGCAATTTTTCCGTTATGAAGCAGCGTCAAACAAACCTTAAGTGGTCCTCATGCGTAAATAAATACCAATTTAAATAAATGGACGCAACTGCTGGAACTGGTGCTCTGTTTACTGTAAGCTCCGTAAACTATCCACTAGTGCCGCGGTCTACTCATCTGAACACCATTTATCTGCTAGTACCAAGAACTATTTATTTTCTAAATTCGTGGCACGTGAGGTCAATAAAAGTCATTCTCCTGTGGGACTTCATTTACGAAAGGTGATGTCCGGTGATCCGACCAATTCGAAATTTTGATTCTGATCCTTTAGTTCGCGATTTTGAGTTGGAAACCTATGTTTTCCAAAACTGAGCACGTTTTAACCCACCATATTATTTTCTGAGCCACAAGCTTGCATAGGCGCCCGACTCTGAATGATGCATGGGCGATTATGGCAACGACGTCTCGTTGCCCGGGCGAGGATGGATTGGATTATCGGGTGGCTACCATCGCAAGACAAAATAACGACTACAGAATAAAATTCCCTTTTAAGTTAACCCTTTTTCATTAGGGTTCAGATTGATTAAAAGAATGTAAATAACTTATTTTCAGGGTACTCCGTCAGACCGAAGACTTGAATTTTGAAGACTTGTGAAAACTTAAATCCCCAACCGATTGTCATGAAGTACTAAGATCCCGCAGTCAGAAGCTGTACCGTAATCGATTGCACATATTAAGTCACTGTGAATGCTTTAGTTTGGGCATGATTGTACATTTGCTGACAAAATGCTGCTTGTGTTGAAGTAATAATTTGACTGTTTATTAGGGGGAATTACTTTTCCTACCTTTCGGGGAACGGAGAAAGCACCAAATGGCACATACAGTATGGGCCCTGACTCGTGTAAAATACTGAAGTCTGAAAAAGACTAATGCTCACTAGCAAAATTATATTAGCGCATAGATGGTAAATGTGAAATAATAGTGAGCAACCTTAAGAAAATGTATAACTTGAAATATAAAATATTAGTTAATAGACTAATCAAACCGTGTTGCCGGCAAAGACACAGAAAACTAGAATGGCCATTTTTGGCTTATTAGCCGTCGTCAGCCAGTCACAACAAGACGCAAGTGGCATCCCACCTCAGCCTCGAACTCGTGACTTCTTCGATGAGAGTCAAATGCCCTAACCATTGAGCCACGAGCTCGTTATCGTGCCGGGTTAGGTCGAGGGATATTGACACTTATTGATAGACATTCATCCGACCGATATCGGAACTCATCTGTCCCGTTCTGACAGCCGCAGCAGCTGGTCGTTTAGGCAGACAGTATGGCCGGTAAAGGCAAGGGAGACGGAGATGGCCCCTTTTGGCTTATAAGATGTCGTCAGCATAGACCCTAGGCAGAGCTGGACAGATGAGTTCTGTTAGCGGTCGAGTGAACGGTCATCAACGAGTGAAAATACTATTTGTTTCTTGAGAAAAACCAATTTTTTAAATAAGCCTCAAGTTCCGAAAGCGGGACGAATCACTATAATTGTGACCAACAAATGCAAATATCATCGTCGGGCGAAGTCATAACCATACCACTTTCTATTAAAAGAAAGATTCCTCATTTGAATTACTTTAAGTATTGGATTACAATCAGTTTCAGATCACCTTTCAAATTCTGGCGAATTTTCCACGAATTTCAGTGTTTAAATCTTTCTCCCCTAAATGTAGATTCTGTTCGCCATGTTTTCTGTGTCCAAGTATGCATTTTCATTTACGGTCCAAAATATTCCATGCGTTAAAAAATGCGTTAAAAACTATATTCGGGACGACAAACTTCAGAAACTGGCAAAAAATGTTTTCAAAACTGAAATTTTTCCTTGTTTCTGAAAAGGAATGCTATTCCTTATACTTGCCTGCAACTTATTTTCATCAACTAACTACTCGATATTCCGGTTCTGGAAGGGATATATTTTAAAGTTTACTTGTTTATATTGGCGTTTTCTTATAGCAGTAAGCACACAAACAAAAGAATTGGTTCCGTCTTTCTGTTCTGCAGCACATTACATTTCTTCCAGATCCAGCAACCTCCGATTTAGCCAAAATCCTGACCCTTTTCCTAAAATTAACTAAGCTAAACATGCGGTTTTAGTTACAAAAGGATTTTCTAAGTATAAAATCCACTCAGCAGATTAAAATCACGAAACGAAATGTATGCTAAATTACCAAAGCAAATTTTGATCTTGACTTTGCATGGTTTAGGTCACCTAGTGTTGTTTAAATCAATCGAAGTATTTAAGGGTGATAAAAAGGCACGTGAAAAAACTATGGTCAGTAAATTTTTAAAAATCTTGTTTAAGACTGCGTGACTGATCATTTTACCACTGTTGTGTTCCCTAATATTGATGTCTGCAGCAGTTATTTGGCCGCGCTACACCTTACCGATGGTTGACTATTCCCTTCTGTCGGCTGACGAGGTCACAGAAGCGGAAACTGCGGACCTGACAGCCTTGTTGTACACCTTCCTCGGACGACTTGACTTCGAGGAAGAGTTCACAGGGCAGACGCCCAAAGCTTCGGAGAAAGTGAGGACTGTGGGACAAGTTGCGCCAGAGCCTGATCTCCCGCCAGCTGCATCCTCTGTGGAAGATTTTAGTATTTGGTCCAGAAAGGACATACTGATACCTACGCAGGTCTCTCATCCTCCAGGACCGAAACTCGAACCTGAGCTCCCCTACGATCAGCAAGTCCCACGAGTTTTCTTAGCGTTAGGTTTTTTGCCTACCTAATTTTTTATAGTAGTGGTCCAAAAGTTATGTTTATAACGCTATGCAATTGTTCGCGTCTGGGCCTTTGCGATAGGAATACTGCCTAAGACTTGTGGTGTAAATGTAGGCAATTCGATCACCTGCCGAGATAATCGAATTAACTTGCCATAAGCACGTTTAATGATTACCATGAAGCATTAAATATAGCGCTATAATACCTTTATAATTTGTTCATGACATTCGCAGGCTTGCATGCTGGGATCAAAGTAGAATTGCTGAGCATACTATGTGATAACAGAATTGAATGATATTAAACTGTCCTAGGCATAGATGGATGACCATTTTTGGGTTGTAAGGAAGCCCATGGAGTAGACAGAAAGGCTAGTGCCACCCCCTTTCCATTTTCGCATTGGTTATGTGAGCGAAACCCGAATAACGCCTACCGGACCCTATTCTAGCCGCGGGCTAGTCCAGTGCATCTACCATGCGACCACTTTAGAGGTCAACAATACTCAGCCACCCATTATGTACACACTAACCCGAAACGTCAGGTCAATAAACGTCTTGTTCCAGCGAGCACTGCTTCGCCTTTTGAACAGGACCTACTCAATTACCTAGAACACATGTCTCTTGGTGTAGTCTAGTACCTTATTCGGGGACCGAGTCATGTGCGTCACACGTAGACGGCTTGTTCAGTCTTGTACACTACTCTACTCAATCTGACTGGCAGTTTATTGACAAGCTCAAACAATTGACTGACGCATGTAAGAGGGAAGGATTATGAAGCTGATAAGAACGAATCAATCCCTACGACAAATCAATGCATTCTTCCTTACGATAAGTCTGACGCGCCTGACCCCTTTCCTTTGCAGAACACCCATTTAGTCTTCTGAATACTTCGCAATGAGGGATTTCTCTCCTTAAACTTTAAAGACGACAGAATTTCACGGTTACACTTTGCTCTAGGCACGTCGTGAGACTGTTGCATTGTGTGGGGAACTCAACTTCTTTGGTTTGGTCAGGTGGGGTGGGGGTGGAAGGGTGGGAGGGGCCGTAACTAGAGGATTACCGGTAATTTTTTCACTTTGCTGTTGTGTTTCCAGTTATTTTTACTCGGAGTAATCTCCCATTATTCTCAGAAACGTGTGCTTCAGTCACATGGCGCTCTTTTATGCTCCTCCTCTATTCGTAGCTGACTTAAAGATGGTATTCTGGATGGCTCTTTTTATAGTGAAGGAAGTAAACATATAATATTACCATTCTAAAATTAATGCCGTTGCTTGCAGCCCTTTTATTATGGCCTGTTTGTTAGCGGTGAGGTATTTTTTATAGGTCGTGGACGATAAAATAGTTAAGCCATGCTCACTGTAATAAAAGAAATGGCTTTAAAAACGAAATCCTTTCTAATTGCTATGCCCTTCAAAATGATTTATATCAGGGATGCATGCAGGCTGTGATTGCGTGTTATAAGTGGTTTTATGGTTTGCTTAATTTTTTTTCTATTTTCTGCCTTCTTACAACTGCTAGTTAAGTAAGCTGCATACCCGGGCAAATAATTTTTTAAAATCTTCATTGACCAATCAAGACTTCAGATCCAGGTAGTTATTCGGTGCCTATAAGACGTCTTGGGATGTCCGTCTCATTGACTTTTAACGATTATTCTTGTTTGTGAACTTTCTGTTTACAGTACTCTTGTTGACTTAATTACTATTTTTTCACCATAAGCTTTGTACTGTGAACTAACTTAACAAAGGAGGGTGGGTATTTGTCAGACGACCTTAATTTAAAATCTAAATTGATGACAATTACCGTGCGCGTTAAGAGGGCTGCTATAGTCAAAAACTATCATTACTGCGCAGAGGTTCAGTTTTAGTCTTGCGGGAAGAAAAACATGATTGCGCCTTTTAAGAAAACAAATGAACAGATAGCCCATTACAGATTCTGCATATGTGTGTTATACCATAAGGCGCACAGAAGATCAGACGTTTGAGGAAATGGTTTGCCATAAGGGTACAGAGTAAACAAGCATGACTTGGTGTCAATTCCATGAGTAATCCGCGACTTCAACTCATCACAACTCAAATATTCTAGAGTCTTGTTACGATGGAAAACTACAGATCCTGAAATAGTAAACAAATGTTAAAGAAACAAGCATTGGAGCGATGGTTTAATTATGTGCTTTTGCGAGAAAGAACCTTTCTAGTACCAGAGCCCTCATGGACCCTGTTTCTGCATTAACGACCGCCGGCTGGTATTACATCGTTTGCAGACTCCCGCTATACTCTCAGTATTGTTATCACAACCAACCCCATGTAATATCATAGGAATGTCCTTTGTATTTTTGCTTAACTTTTTCACAAGCCTTAGCTGGAAAGAGTAGGACTGTCCTCATTTCAGTATATCTGTTTATATCCACTCATTTTTGTGAGGTGCCCTCAGTAACAGGGTAATTTCCAGACCACGTGTATTTTTATTCCGCTCAAACTTGTGTTTACATTAACTCGGTAGTGCCCGGCCCGAGCCGAAGCTGATCGCGTCTGTCGCCCACAATTGAGACAAAACATGTCGTACCCAACATTCTTCATGACATCTACGCAGGAAAACCCTTCTTCTTTGGAGTCGCATTCTCAACTTTGGTGCTTTTCGTAATTTTGGTTGACAAGGACATGTTTACTCGTAAAACACAAACTCGATGTTACGATGTTTTCCACGGAAACCATGACACTATTCTTCCTTGCTTTCGATAAATAGTGGGTCCTTGGAATTTAGTTCGTACTGTTCAAGGTAAGGCATAGGAACAGGAAGCCTCCTCCACACAAGAATTGCAGGAAGTGTACCAATCCCCGCGTTCTTACGCTAACCATGACGTTAAACCTTTCCCAGTTCTTAATCCCAACCCAAGCCCTAAGCTAAGCTTTAGCCTAATTCTGATCTGATGAAATAGATCCGACAAGGCAAAGGGAGACCGGAATGGCCATTTCCGGCTTGTTGGCCTTCATCAGCTAGTCATACCCAATCTCAAGGGTTGGAACCCCCGATATTTAAACCCGACACCTTTGGTCATTGAGTTCAATACTCTACCACGGGCTCCTTGCTTTCGCGGTTGAGATCGGGAATATGATGAATATATGTGCTTCGCCGATCTATTAGAGGAACAATTAGGTTCCACTTTGCCCAGGAGCTCAGAACATGAACCCGCCAGACCATCATATAGTGACTTTGCTGATATAATGATTTGTCGGCTCCATTTACTCATTTTATCATAGGCACTATGTGACGGTCTGTTGGGTTCAGGTTGTGAGCTCCTGGGCAAAGCGGCACTTACTTGTTCCTCTACTAGATCGGCGAAGCACTTACATTCATAATTCTCATGTCTCTGTAATTTACCGCAAGGCCACCTGTTTGCCGGTGTCATACCCTGTTCATATCAACATCTGATTCGCTCTGTTCCGGGACACTAAATTTGACAATTTGGGTGTTGACTCAGTGTATGCACAGTTATTATCTCCGTGCAAAATTTCCGGACAGCCATCAATTCGGTTCGGGTCTGTCACCAGCAAATGCAAACCCAATTTTACCGGTGAAGTAGGAAAGGTGTTTTGCACCTTCCTCTACCTTGCGTTATGTTATTCATGCTTTCCTTGGTCCTGTAGGCCCTTGCCTGCTCATAGGCTGGTAGAGAAGTTTCAGTTGCCGGACAAAAATAGTCACATGCTGGAGAGGGAGAACGCGGAGACACCGGCATGTGATAGGAATTCCGAAGAGCCGGCTCGAAAATTGAAACTCCAGCGTGAATTTCAGGCCTCATCACCAACAGATAGCAGGGAAGTATGGCCTACAGGACTTGCAGTCAACCAGCGCTCTGGGGATATTTTCATCCTCGACAGAGATAACGCTCAGATAAAGGTAAGTGCTCTTTTTATCGCGTGACTTTAAGCCTCCTCGTCAACGGCACATCTATTTTTACGGTTACTGTGAGGGTCTATTCTGGTTAATTCTTCCCACTTGAAGAGGATTATTTAATTCACCCAGGTGATTTAAAGGCCGTAAATCAGAAATATGTTTCCAAAGGTGGTGGAGTATTTTAACAAGTACATGCAGCTTAACCGTAGCACGAAATTGTTTGAGAATGTGTGGTATTTACTGTCTTAGAAGATTAACGGACAAGCGCGTTCGGAAGCTCCTATTTGTTTTTGGAACCCATTCCTCTGGACAAGTTTACAGTTGGATTTGAGATACAAACGCTGCGGTACTAAACCATTGATATTGCACCAAATAGCTCATCTGTTTTCCAGCTTACACGACATTTATGGAAATATTCTCTGTGTTTACATACCGAACCTAGTCTATGTGCTAAGTTGATTAAAAAAAGCAGTTTTTGGAACTAAGGCCCGAAAGTTGACTTCTGTTCATTAATTTTAGCATGATCGTTGTTGATTCTTAATTAAATAGACGGATTTACGTAAATGTATGCATATTTATAACATCTCCGATATTTGGAATCATATAAGACAAGTGACAATCCTGCTTATACGGTTTGCAATTATCTACCCATAACTTGAATGGTACTTTCGGCAGGCCAAATGTACATTGCGTCTGAATGACGAAAACACTGGTGATCTATAAAAACTTGCGATTCCTTCTTAGGACTTAGCTCGCGCTATCAACTGAGGTGGACTATCATTCCTCAAGCTATGGGGTATACCAACAGTTCACCGGTATAGACATGCTGCCTTGCATACTTTTTTAGGCTGCCTTGAATCTAGCAGTTAAATAGAACTGCCTTGCTCTCCCAAAAGTCCTCAGTTTACTAGTTTAACGCCTCGCTGAGTAGGTCTAATCAGGAATTTCTCCTCTTGGCTATACGTAAGGTACATGGAGTAAAAGATTTAACATCCGCACAGACACAAATTGCGGTGGATAGCTGTAAGTCTGACCCTGTTTCCTCTTGATTGAAACCTATTTCTATTTCAGTCCTTTCCCCGTGTAAAAGCCAAAATTATATCTAAGAAATATGGGTAAGATGAACATCTACCATGCTTATATCCAGTCTGCAGTGTTCCAACATTTCAAGAGGTTCTTGCGAATTATGGCTCCATCCCAAATGGATTTCTAGTGCTGGGAAGAATACTCACTTACCGAGTAACTAAACTCCACTGCAAACTTAGCCTATTTTTCCAGCAACTACGTAAACCACAAGCTGATTCGCTGGCAATTTCGGTTGCCTGATTCTGCCCTCATCCTATCCGAATGATCGGGGTTGTTTGAGCTAATGACGTCAGTAACAGGAAGAGAAAACGATTTGGAATTAAATCTTCTTAATGGTTATTACTTCGTCGCCTGCCTGTAGCCACCTGAGAATATGCGAAGAGGATGCGAACCAATTTCACCAAAAGCCAAATTAGCCGAATTAGATCTCGTTAGTGGTTTTTATTTCGTCCCCTGGCTGTGGCGAATTAGGGGTATGCGTAGCTGTTACGAGCCAATCCAAACAAAATTCGGCCTATGTATAGCTGCCTACAAAAATATAAAACAATGGAATTATCGCAGGGTGGTAAGTAAGTAAAACCCTGGCAACAACGATCCTCAGTCCCGGTTCCTTAGGACAAGAGAAGTCATGGACGACCAGAGTGGAAGAAGCAGTTTATTCTGTGCAGAAGGAATGGAGAATAGGCAGAAGGAAATTGACTGAAAGTCGACCGCACACCCGCAAGCTAGCGGACGGCGTCTGAAGGGATGTCTGCTCGGCAGTCCTCACATGAGGTCTTGTGCGACTCGGCCTGTGATTGGCTGTTCCAGAGGTCGGAAATGGCAGGGGTTCATAAATGTGCGTTTGACTGAAGTAAGTTACGACAAACGTTCGCAAGTGCGTTTCGCGTGGAGTTATTCACTGCAAAATCTCCTGTTCATCCAATTATAAATGCTATGTTCGGGGCTAATTAAGTAGTCTCGGGTAGATTGAAAGTTGTAATAACAGGAGGTCAGCGGATAGGTCGGTGGAATACGATAGGTGCCGCGACTGAGGAAACTAATTAGATAGATTAATGTAGTACGGGAATTTTATGGGTGACTTATAATGGGAAAGCGAAAGGAGACCAATGGAAATGGCCTTAAAAGTAAGATGCATCATATTCGGTTGAAGTGCGTAAATAATCAATTGGCGTGGATCCGCATATTTCAAAAAAATTGCAATTGGACGCCCACAGAAAAGGCTGACATGAGGAAGAAATTTGATTGGCACACAGATAAAGTCAATCTGAGCAGAATATAGGCCAATCCTTATATCTATCGCTCCTAACGCCGAGCGCAAAACTAAATTCCAGCTTTTCAATTTCCTTTGAAATTGGTGTTCATCAGTATATTCGAGCTCTATAGACATAGACTGAAACTGGATGTAAATATTTGAGCCGAAGTCCATCAGCTACTGTGAGATAACCATCGATTCTTAACATGCTGCCAACAGGCAGACAGTAGTCCAACTTTTAGGATTATTTACCATACTGGCGGCAAAAGTTTTAGCTAAAACCTAGTTAGCATTTGTGCTGCCAGTAGGATAAATAATTCTAAAACTATCTCCCTAAATTAACACCCCTTTTCCCAACCCAAGCCTGCATTTCTCTAATCAGCTTCAGATGTTGATAAGTCTTTTGCCGTTTGCCAAAATTGTTTATGCAGTGGCGCAATGTATTGATTCGTTGCAAGATGTTTTACTATGTGTCACTGACATTGAAACCGACTAGCCGACTGATGAGCACTGCGGACAAGGCTATCGTCGACGTAAGGCACTTTCCGTTTGGTTTTTTTTTCAATCGCCAGAACGCCTACTGAACATAAATTCAACAGTCATGTCAAAACGAAATTCACACACCGGTTGTGCCTATTATGCTTCCCCTGGTAGGTTAAAATTAAAATCATAATGGGTTAAACAAGGCAGAAAGTGAACAAGCCATCTTCATCATGAGGTGAGGACAAGGCGGATAAGTCATTAAAACAGGGCACCGATTATTGCTTATATGAACCACACTGAAGAGTCGCTGAAAATACCATTTTCGTGTGACTCTAAAAAGACAACCTCTCCTAAATGTACACTGAAGGTGGTCGCACTCGGAGAGACCGCCTGGCTGTTAGATGTGCGCAAAAATGGACACCTCTGATGCACAGTAGATTGGTCTTTAAGCAAATTCCTAAAAACAATGAAAATTAAACACCGACGTACACATACGACACCAGAAAATGAATAAATCAGGAAAAAAGGGAATCAGTCGAACATCTTAAATGAGAGATTGAGGACCATAGAGGCGGGTTGGACAATGGGCCTGCCAATCTTAAGGAGCAATCCGAAGATTGCAGGAATACGAGTTGTAGGCACAACCGTTTGATGATAATCACCCTCCGCTTTATGGGTTCTTCGTGAAAGACTGGAGTTAGTCAGGGGAAAAAATCCGCGACCTCGTGACCTAACTGCGTATAATACCAACGTAGGTCGACTGATTGTCCGCCTAGTCGTATCTTGGTACTTTTAAAACTAAAGAGTAATTAAGACTGAGGAATGGTTCTAGACTCGAGCCTGTGGCGGCTCCAGTGCAGTGGATAGTGTGAAGGGTTAGAACGGTTGTCAGCTTGTTGTCAACTATACACATACAAATCCAAACAATAAATTATACAACAGAAAATAAAATAAATAAAACAAAAGCAATCTACAGTAACATAATGCTAAAAAGAATCTGTGAAAACAAGGGCATATTTCTCGATGAAGCAGCCAACAAACGTGCTACATGACCGTCAACTAGGAAACGTCGCCCCGTCCGCCTACTAGCCTAGGTAGTTCAAGCCTATCCCTCTAGTCACAATATCCGAGAGGAATGCGTACTCGGCACGTATGAAGCAGTGCTGTGTTCTGTCTAAAGTACGAACGGCGTAGGCGAAGAACGTTGATCACGTTGCAAAAAAGCGCGAGTCTACCGGGCTAGCGCAACAGAAAGCAGTGCACTCATAAGACTGCGCCATTCGGGGGGGGACCAAAGGTACGGCGTGGGCAAGCAAAATCGATAACGCTCGCGCGCCGTCTGCACGTGTGAATGTCTGCTCATAAATCTTGCGAGCCGTCTGTCCCACGATCTTTGTCGGTCGTGCTTAGACGTCTCGGTTCTAGTCTATCCTGTTTGACAGTAATTAGCTGGTTGCAAGTTGGTGAGGGTTTTTTGAGTCCGGACAGGGGATCGGGGTGGGTTACAGCAGTAGAAAGCGTGAAAAGATGCCACCAGCTAATTATTGTCAACCCCACGCCCCCTCCCTTATCCCCATGACTAGTTTGCGTTTTGTGATAACATAATTACCAGCATGTTACTTTGTACCCCCTCCCTATATAAATGTAACGTCCCGAAGAGGATTTATCGAAAGCTACGTATGCTCGCCAAATGCTCTTCTGAATAGTTTATTGTGTACACAAAGGGACGGAGAACAAGGAGGAAGAATATTGACTACGGAGAGCACGTCCTTCCGCTGGAGTGGCGTGATCCGAAGTCCGGGAATAGTTAGAGGGACGCAGAGCGAGTATTCAGTGAGCTAGCTTCAGAATGCGGATTGGCTTGACCATTTTCGGGTGCGTGCGTGTGCCCCAGCCGCCCGAGGCTAAAGGTCACGCCTTGCATGCAGACATCGACCATCGCGCTGGGTCGAGCGACTGGGCGACCAACATTGTCCCCGCGAGAATACACTAGTGGCAAGGAGATAGGCTGCAGCACCTCTACAGGCCTTCAGTCGGCCATCGATGCAAATACATGCTGGACTGACTGTGCGGTCCGATTTATCCCTTCAGTTGGCAAGCTCCAAAGTCATGGATTTTAGCGCACCGTGATAGCTGCAAGCGTGTCAGATTGTTTTACATGTGGAAAGTGCGCTGAGCCGTTTAAATCGCTCTCCATTCGCCTCAACAGACCTCAATCCCAGTTCCACCCGGTGAGCTTACTTGTGTGGTCAATAAACACCGCTGTTGACGTTTATAAGGACGTCGTATGCGCATATCCAGTAAATGTCCTTGTCCCAGCACACAAGTACCAAGAATGAATAGAATTATTTATAATATACAAGTAGCGTATGTAACGGACCACTGTGAAAAATTAAATCAATAAAAAGGTGTTGATGACAACAGAAGAACTTGACTGGAAGGCTTAAGTCTACACATCAATTTTTAGCCTCAGTGCCTGAAGCAACGGTTCGCTAAATATTAACTGGCTTCAGATTACTTCTACAATGGGGTGCGTCTGTGACAGTGTAAACTTCCAGCTGCGGATGGAGAAACATTCTGGGGATGAGTGATTACGTACTAGTGGGTCGTGTAAGCACACTGAGCTTCAAATTAAAGACGACTCTTTTGAAACACGTGAAAAGGGGACCAAATACCCGGTCGCTTGGGAAGGCATGTGCTACGACTAATTTTAGATGGGTTTGCTGTGGTGAACATATTTGGACAAAACCTTCACTCGCTGTGTTGGTGGAATCCCTGGTGGTTGAATTGGGCCGCTGCTGCTGTTCGGATTTTGTAGTTGTGCCGTCCAACGTAGTCACCAACTTCGCAGGAGGAATCCTCTTTCGAGCATCCCCGCACCAAGCCCTCGTGCGTGCGTGCGTGTGTACGTGCGTGTGCATGCACTTCCGACCTTTCGGTGAATGTTCGTCCTTTAATTCTGCTATTTAACCTTGGGTTGCTGCACACGAGGCACGTGATAACTTAGGGCGTGACACCAGTTCGTGTGTGAAACTCCTCCGGGCGCGAATGTACAGCTTTTGTCTGCCTGGATCGGCCTATTTAATGGCCAGGAACCCGTGTCACATGATGGAAGATGCGAAGCGAGGCACCACAGCCAAGTTTTGTTATTGCGGAAAATTACTGCCTTTCAGTTTTTGATGCTGCAGCAGTCTGCAGGCACAAAAATGAAGTTTTGCCCCTCCAGGGGTAAAATAGTGCCTCATAAATGTTTTGGTGCAAGTGCTGGCTAGGAAAACCCGTGACAGGTACTTTACTTATCCTTGACGTTAGACAGTGGTGCATTTAAGTGGCAGCTCTTAAAACAGAAGATAACCATTTCTCGTCCTCCAGTAAGCTATCCGTACTACTGTCGGACTATAGCGCGAGTTTTTGTTTCACTATAATGGATTACATTGTGGAATGTGGAGTTAATTAAACGTCGGGGTCACCAACGTGGGATATGGAGTTAATTAAACGTTGAAGTCAACAATGTGGGATACGAGGTGGTCCAGCCAGATACTAGACGAGAGAACGTATCCCAACATGTATAAGCTAGTGGAATAGGACAAGGCGTGAAAAGCCATAGTGTCAGGGAGAATTTACTAAGGTATGAACAAGCGTAGTATGTAAGCACTAAGAAAGTGACATCCAGACGAGTGCAGGCCAGCCATGAATGAGCCGGAGTCCGGACAGCTACAGCCGAACATTGAGTCGTCGGCTCTGGAAGGGAATGAGCGTAAACAAAGCGTCCGCATCTCGGGCACTGGTCTAACCTTGAGAAGTGGTTGGCTAGTGAGACTAGACCACCTTAAGAAAGCCAGACAGGAGTGACCTTGAACGGAGGCCTTGACTATGGTGTCTTGCGGACGCGTGGTGGTCACGCCAGACATGACCTAGTCCGCGCGGCGTCCGAGGAAAGCATGACTAAGAAAGAGGGACGCTACAATATCCTCGTGGGCGTCGCGTAGAGTTTAGTGTCTACTGATTGTGCGGACGCCGGTGAACTGCGAATTGAGGGATTCAGTTTCAAAAAGAGGGTATCGGCGACAACTCGTTAAGGACGCCCTGCCATCTGGAAGCGCCTGATTTATACGTCTTCATTGTTCTGTTCACGCCTGCAAATTCGCAGTGAGTAATGGTTTCAGTTCGGAAGTTGAAGCCTAGTCCCAGGACAAAAGTAGCACCTGCTGTCAATAAATTCGAAACTGCAAGCAGGTACAAAATACAGAAAAATGTGTGTGCATTACAGGCAAATTGAAAAGAGACAATTTTAACACATGAACAGTCTTCCGAACTGCGTACAAACGCGAATTAGAGCGCTTTATAAGTGCGTAGTCATAATCGCTTGGCTTGCATATACAGTGGAACCCCGGTTAACCATGTTACTTCGATTCGGCAACGAGTTCTTCATGTGAAACGCCCATCTTGCAAAACGTAGCCAATCAAACTGCTTCAGTTCACTGATTGGTTGCAGACAACCGGGAACCTACGCCCTGGGTGCAAGACTCAACGGCGAACACACGCACAGGCGCGCACTGACAACTCGTTCACTGAGCGGATGCTTGTCAGCCGAACCAATTTTTTTCTGTTAGTAGCTTGCTCGTTACCTGAAATTCCCTTACATGGGGCTGCTCTTCATCCGAGGGTCCACTGTAGTAGAATGATGCTCATGATTTTGCTGTTAATGAATAAAAATGAGGTAATTTAAATATTTTGTGAGCAAATTCAGTCCAACTAAATAAAGACCTTTTGGATATTAAATGACCCGAATGATTTTGGTACCCATATAAAGTGGGGTAAAATATAGTCTTTTAATTCGCACTGGTCTGCAGTATTTGTTTGGTATCAATGACAAAGTCGGACTCCTACGACTGATGGCTGTCCTTGCCGCACAAAATGCAGCATCGGACAGCATACGATGGTTTCGGCCTAGATAGCCATGTAGTCCCGGTTATTATCGTAATTGTCAGAGGTAGACATTCCCATACTTGTCAGTTGCGCTACCACCGGAATATTAAAGGAAGGACTAGCGACTGTCTTTTTTTATCAATTCCTAACAAAGAACATCTTGTAACTTAGGCTGACAGCTAAGTAGTCGCAAGCCTTTGATTCCTTTATTGGATCCCGTCAGTTTCACATCAACTTTTATCGAACACCTTTAAAAGGCTAGCCAGTTTATCGCAGGGGTTGAAGTAAGTTAAACGCTAGCAACTGCGATCTTCAGGCCATGGTTCTTTAGGAGAGAAGAAGTCGGTGGAGGCCAGAATAGTAGGAATGTATTTTTCTGTAAAGAGAGGAACGGAGAATAAGCAGGACGAAGTTTGACTTCGTAGCGCACGATCAGCCAGGAAGCCAGCTGGGCCCTAAGTGCCGGTTAAGTAGCAGGCATGCCGGCGGCCAATGGTCATTGACTGGGTATGCCTACGCGCGCGGGCGTGTGATTCGTTGCCGGGACAGCTTTGCGGCATCTGTTATTGGCTGTTCCCCTAAATCGAGAACAACAGCAGCAGTGAGCTTTGGCAAAGTTCGCTTCGACATGAAAAAGTCACCACAAGTTTACTCAAGTTTGACAGTAGGGAAAATGGGAGTGATATAAAATGAGGGCCGAGGCGTAGAGCGGTAGAAGTGTAGTTGTAAGCTAACATTTGGGTAGGTCAGGTCAGGTTCATTAAGCAAAATTTGGGCAGATGCCTTTGAACTCCCCCTATTACGGGTTCTATTATCTCGATTACCCATTTTCAGGTGCTAGGGGATCGTATGCATAGCTTCCATGGTATAGTCCGTTGGTTGCTCGCGCATTCTGCCTGGCTCGTTTATCACCAACGCTAACTATGGGTGCTAAAGGGACCACGTAGTCCTCGGTCCCCTACTTCTGGTTAACTTTAGCGATAATTGACGACCCCGACGGTTTCACCCCTTTTCATCCGACTGAGTGCACAATGTACACAGGGCAAAGTGAAGGATGCGTCCCGTCAGGGCAACATGGGTGACCACCTCCAACTTAGGGTCCAATCACCTTACGACTGTTTATTGATCCCCGTTCGCAGTAATGGAATCATTTCACCGACGGCGTTTGCATCAATGTGCTGCAGCGCAGTGTTGGTAGACAACGGCTACCACCTCCTGGTTAGATGTGGGACTTTTTGGTCGCAGTGCACAGGTCATGACTATCTGCCAGCCACTCAATCGACCACTACGTAAACATGCATATTTTCTGGCCAATTTTAGGAATCTGCCTGCCAGACAGCAGCGAGCACCTAAAAACCTCGGGAGCATCTATATGTGTTAAGGCTAAGATGGTTAACCCTAACACCTAAGATCTTCCAGGCCCGGTTCCTTAGGAGATGGGAGAAGTCTTGGGAAGGCAGAGTAGAAGGAAAAACATATTGTTTACAGAAGAGGCAGGGGGGAAGTTGCCAATTTGTCTTGCTGGGCGTCCGTCCTTGAGGTCAGTGGGAGAGGGCGACGTCGCCGACCACGCCGCGCGGAGTCGGAATCCACAGTATTTGTCGGTGCATGAATTGACTAGAGGACTGGAGAGCACCGGGTCTGAGCTGATTGGCCACGAGTGCTTCGAAACGCTGATAGGTCGACCAATTTGGGATTACTGCTAGCGTATAGTTTTTTTCCGTACCGTTACCCTAGCCGCATTATTACTGTTAAACTTTCCTCTTTTAGGTTTATAGCCCCGATGCTCTGTTCCTTGGGAGTTTCGGCGATGTGAAGCAGGATGGTTTATATTCTGATAGATCTGCCAACTTCGGGAGTGCATTTGACCTGACAATTGCTAACAATGACACCATCTACGTGTCGGATTACCAACACGGGGAGGTGAGCACTTTGATTACGTTTGCTCTTTCTATTTTGTGGATATTTAATCGATGGACCTATCCACATCAGAGGAACAATTATCTAAATTCCGTGCAAAAGAGTTACCTCCAAGTGCGGTATCCGCGTCTACATTATCTTTACTGGCCGCTCACATGTGCTTCTTTGAGTTCTCCCATTCGATGAATTGAGAATTACTTCATAAGAGGCTAATTTTAGATTTGCAAACATCGACCAAAATGATATTTGAGGATAATTTTGCACCTCTGGTCACTCAGTTACTTTTAAGGTCAAAATAATTCACACAATGCGCCTAGTTTGCATGCTACAAATGCTTGGGATCTCCTTATTTTCCTTTTTTAGCTGGACATGCCTAGATAGACATTTTTCAACCAGACGACTGTGTTTCTGGCAAGTGGCAGTCTCGTTTCACACTTGAGAATTCTTTAAAATTGTTCTTAATCAGGATTGCTTAGAGGTATTCCAACGTTGAGCACGCTCGAAACACAGAAGAGGTGGGTATGCAAAGGCTCTTACACCAGAAGAGCAATTTGCTAACCTAAAGGCCAGTGTTAAGGTTGTTAAGTTTTAACCCTAATGGCTGCGATGATCTAGGCCTGGTTCCTCAAGGGAAGTGAAAGAAGTCTTGGGAAGACCGGAGTATTAGGAACAATAAATTGTGTACAGAAGAGTCAGGAGGAATTTGCCGCTCGGTTTGGCATGGCATTCAACCTTGAGGGCCGCTTGAAAGCGTGGCGTCGTCAGAGTGGCCAACGACGCTGCCTGCATCCGCCCCACTCGGGGCGGAATCCTAAGTGTGGTCTAACGGCAGTAATCCCGGGCGGCCACCGAATGTTCTTTTTGTCTCGACAGCATTGATGGTGATTGGTTGGACTGCGCGAGGGTAGGCACCGGCGTGGGTTGTCCGCGTCTCGCGTGCCAGTTTTCGCCCGGCCTGAGTTATGCCAAAAACTGCCTTCGCGCAAAGGTCTGGGCGTCAAGAGTTAGGAGGGTGTCGAACAGCAGCGACCACAACAAGCCTACGTAATCTTTCGATAAATTCGCTTCAGGCCTATACATTTCTATGGAACTTTATGGAAGCTCCGCCCTTAGTATGAACAACAGTCACTTAGCTGCACGCACATTTCCATATTTTCTCTCCCTCCTCCCCCTTCAGCAAACCCTCACCGCCGCGTAACCAGCCGCCTCTTATCGACTCCCAAACCCCCCCCCCCCCTCCGATATTCCGACGACTTACTTCTGTGATAAGGCAAATATCGCAAAAGGAGTTAATGCTTAGCCGGTTGAACCCTAACTACTGCGATCTTCCAGACCCGGTTGCTTAGAAGATGATAGAGGAGTCTTGGAGAACCAGATTAGGAGGTTATATTCTGTACAGAACAAGTAGGAGAGTAGATAGAAGAAAGGTGGTTGACTCAGCCTGGCGTTGAATTCGACAATCAGGACCGTAAGAGAGCACCGCAGAGTCGCGTCCGTCTCGAGCCGAGGTGGAAGGCCGAGTGAATAGCCTTAGTGTGAAGTTTGTTTCTGCCAGCGCTGAAAACAAATCCAGCGCATATCAGCGATCAGCTGTACGCAAAATCGATTCACTGATTAACTGATTTGCGGAGACGAGTCAGTGTGAACCAGTAATCAACGATGCACCAAAAATCGATACGCTGGCCACGTTGCTAGAGCAGGCAGATGAGTGATCACGGCAGTGCTGGCGGGGTAGGCTCCAACACGAAGACTTCCGACCGCTTTTTTAACTTGCACCTCATTCCTATATAAATATAATGGCCGACAGTAATATATCGAGGGCTTACTTACGGTCATCAACTGCTCTTCTGAATCCTATGGAGGGAAGTTTTTGCAACACTTATATCAGTCTATTTTAGGCATGCTTATGCTATGCACCGCTTCTTTCAAATCTAGAGTCTTTTCCGTTTTTCGGATAATTTAATTTAAGTCGCGACTAAAGCCAGGCTTTTGGGAGCTTTTTGCACTGGTGGGAAAATTCAAATTAGTCCTCAAGGTCCTACCTTGGGTCCCAACTTATACTTTTCATTATTAAGATGCGTGCTTGTTCGCAGCAAATTTCCTTGGTTCTTGAATTAACAAAAACATTGTTCAGTCACGCAATCAGATTATGGATCTTTACGGTGATTATTCAGTCGGCAACCATTTCTTCCAAAAGAATTCTACCTTATGTAGCTTGGATTAAGAGCTTGGTTATCGAATCAATTCTGATAAAATTTCGCTTCCAGCACGGGAGAAAGCCAATATTACTTTCGAATAAATGCTTTAAAGTGGGGTTGAATTAGCCTGTTTTAAGTTTTTTATACTTCACGTCATAGTTTCATATTCATCTGGGCGTAACCATTTCCATTTTCATTGGTTAAACACGCCCAAAACAATGCTTCCTTTTAACATGGAAAACATATATTTCTCACACTCTAAGGCCAGTAAGGTTACTACTAGGCAGCTGCCTGTTTTTCCGCAAATACGGCAGAACATGGCACTTTAGTGGCTGCGCCTGGCTTAGGTCCGAACTGAGGGGAAGGAAGACCTACCTCTGGATAGAACGAAAGAATGGTACGCTTCCGCCTGTTTCTCCTTTATCCCCAGTAGCTGATCACTTCCTAGCCTTCTGCGGACCACAATAGATGCAGAGGAATTTCGTGCGCCAGAGAGCCTAGCTTGACAGGAGTCCTTGGTAGCTTCGAGGTAAAACGGACTCCAAAACTACGACCACAGGAAGGCCGGCCCTGGCAAAGTTAATTTGGTTAACGTATATGTGCAACTTTCTATTCCATCCATTCAGTGTACTTCGGGCACCACTGATACATATAACAGAATTTCCTATTTAAAGGAATGCAAATAGAAACCACCTAATCAAAAAATTAATATTAAGTACAAGGGCTGCCATTTTTCAAACGAGGCGTTGGTTTGTGCCATAACCTTGTGTGTTCCTGTGTCCACACCAGTTATATCCCCTAGTTGCGTGTTAGGGAGATAAAGCAGACATGATAGCAGATAATACTTTACTGTAACCGTACCTGCTTGTACATCAACGCTGTCTTCTGCGTCCGGTAGCAGCGTGTCTTCTACTTTCGGTCTCAACTTGGCAGCTTGTCATGTGTCCCCAGCAGCAGAATCTCGGGTTGTCGGCAGGGAGTCTCGTTAACAGAGTGCGCCTTCTGTCCGCGGCGTCGTATTGAAGGGTCAACAGCCTGTTCCCTATTTGCCTCTCCGCCAGTGGCCCATGCAGGCAACCATGGTGGTGTCCTCAGCGTGACAGCCCGGTGGCTGCGCACACGTGGCAGACCCCGGCCTTTGTTCTTGTGCCCTCAGGACGTCCTGGGTTATGACTCGTGTGCTCGGCCGTCCTAGCAGTTTGAACACAATTAGCTGAGTGGTCCACTTAATATACATAGCTGGACTTCCGTGTACATATAGTTGTGGTCTGAAACAGCTGTTTGACATGAAAACTGAACTGAACGAAGCGGGTACAAGGTTGAAGATATTTTGGCTTATTGAGAAAGGCAATCGATTATGCGATCCCACACCAAGAACACGTCAAGCCTAGCCGCGTCGTATACCCTGAATATTTGATGAGTGACTACCTACCCCGTCTACTGAAGAAGACCGATAGGAGGAAAATGTCCGCTATTGAATCAACATGCAAACGAGTTCAAGTGTAGCGGGAAACAGTTGCACGCCAACTTGAACGAAAGGTTATACATGCAAGTTACAGAAATGCGTATTGGCAAGAGTTATTCTAGAAAGTTGTGTACAAATAAAAATACGACAAAGTTGTAAATGCATACAATTTTGGCAAATGGCTACCACAGATGCTATGCGTGCGTAGGTGCCAATGGTCAAGCAAAAAGTGTCTGTGAGCCTCGTTTCAGATATAGTTTTGAGGACATCTATTTCCAATGGTAGCTGCTTATTACCTACGCTTCGTATTGCGCGATGTTCAAATTTGTTTCTCGTATGAACAAGCTAAACTAGATATTTTACAGCCAAAAATTTTCGATTTTGCATTGGTGGATGGGCGCCCATCAATCGGTTCCAGGACTCGCACATCCCGTTGTGCCTTAGAGCTCACTTTCGAGCCCCTTTAGCAGCCACATAGCGGCTAGTGCAGGGGTCGGCAACCTTTTTAACTCAAAGAGCTAAAAAAGTAAATATTCGGGAATATATGTCAGTGATGAAATTCAATTAAATGCGAGTAAAATAAGCCACCGAATTTATTCTTTCGAACAATGTTCTTATAATACTCATTGCTAATGCGCCTTCTTGTGCCGCATGGATTTGCTGGTGGCTTTATAGACTGGTTGGTAGTTGGTGAGGTTAGACTTCATGCAAGCGTTGAGGCTTTCATCCATTAGACGTTATCCTAGGGTGGACTTTATGTATCTCAGATGTGAGAATAACTGCTCATATGCATACGTAGATCTAAACAGGGCAAATACGGCAATGTTCGCACGCTGCAGTGCGTGCTATGTGATCGGAAGCGTGTTCCAAATTTTGATTATCACCTGGTCTTCGGGTTGAAGTTTGTTTATTTCTGTCCACATGTGCTTGCTTGCAAACTCCGCTTTATATCGTGAGATCCTTTCCAAATCTTCATTGAGTGACTTGAACTTATTCACCCACATGTCTGAGGCCTTCAGGTCAGCCAATTCTTCTTCGAAATCGCTGTGGGAGACACCAGGAATACAACTTATGTCGGCTGCGTTTAGTGAACACTCGGTTGGGTGGGTGATTAAATTAATCGCACAAGTTTGCTCTCGAAATTCTCTAATGCGTGGTTTGAGCGACTGTAGAAGACTGGATGTGAAGCCAACTAGCTGGTGGAGACAAAAGTTTTGGGTGGACTCGCTTATTGTGCATGCATCTTTATATTGTCTCAGTTTTTCAAAATGAAGTATACGATCTGTTTCAAGATCCACGATCAAGAGTTCCAGCTTGCTTTCAAAAGCAAGCACGGATTGTTGGAGGGAAAACACTGTATTTCCACTGCCTTGCAATTTAACGTTGATTTGGTTCAGATGTTCGATCATATGCACGAAATAGTAAAAGCTGAGGAGCCACTGAGCTTACGATGCTCAAGGAAAGTCTGGGGTTCATTCAGGCAAGCTGCAAAACGGCTAAGCACCTCCGCAACCTGGGACAGCAATTCTGTACAGAATAAATCACTCCTTCCGGTGACTTCTGTCTTTTAACTTCTAACCTTGGATTTGGCCTGATGATTGTTGTGGTCCGAGTGCAACCCACTATTTAATCCCCTGAAGAGTAACCACAATCACAAAATCTGAAGTTTCTAAGTGAGCTATACGCAATCGTCAAAAGAGCCATATATGGCTAGCGAGCCGTAGGTTGCCGACCCCGGGGCTAGTGTAATGGGCATGAGGACATCACCAACAAAGGCAAGAGAGACTGCAATGACTATTTCTGATTTATTAGCCATTGTTTAGAGTTTCTTGCCCCCTCTGACTCTGTATCCAGTAGCAACGCGTACGTCAAATCTCAACGATAACAACGATCAGTGTAGTACGATGCTAGTAAACAAACAGTGAAGACGCACAAACCGTAACAATGGATACATGTAGGCAAGAACGAGGAAAGACACGTCCAATAACGCCACACGGGTGCAGGGCGAAGCCAGACTTGGGCGAGCGTATATGGTGCGAGAGGGGACGACCGCTACTTTTATGTGACTTCGGAGCCAGTTGATGTGCTGTCTCATTGATGAGTTGCATTGCCCTAGGGGGTGTCATATGCATAGGCCTATGCTGCGTCGGCCGGGGGGTAGGGGGTGTTCAAGTGGCCCTCGGAAAGTGCGAAGAGAAACTGAGTCAAAAATATTCAGGTTAACAAGGCGCAGCAACTGCATATCAAGGCGACTTTTCTTGAAGAAGTGGGGTGGGGGGGGGTGCATAGTATGGTTGGCTACGAGGCGACGTTTTCTAGTGGCATTTTTGCAGCCGCTATTGTTTTGAACAAGTTTGTATATTCGAGTGGAAATGCTTTCAGGCCAGTCAGGCGCAAACGGCTTCCTGTGCGCAATCGCTTGATGTTAAGAAAAGGAGCCTTCAACAAAACAGGAGGAAGGCCAGCATTCATAGGGGAAGGGATATCGCAAAGAAGTTAAGGCTAAGGCGGTTGAACCCTAACTACTGCGATCTTCCAAGCCCGGTTCCTTAGAAGATAATAGATAAGTCTTGGAGAAGCAGAGTAGGAGAAGGTTAGATTCGGTACAGAACAAGTAGGAGAATAGTCAGTAGAAAGGTGGTTGACCTTGCCTGTCGTTGAGTTCGACCATCAGGACCGTGAGAGAGCACTGGAGCGTCGCGTCCGTCTCGAGCCGAGGCGGAGGGCCGAGTGACTCCAACGTCAGTCGCCGAAGACTTTTGTCTGTCTGATGGCCTTGATGGTGATTGGTGAACGCCAAGGACAGACACCAGTGGGGGAGTCCCTGTCTCGCGCGATGGTTGCCGAGTTCGCGGCAAACAAAGGCAGACACAGTGCGTAGGAGTATAGCCGGCGCGCGTTGCCACTACACTTTTGCGACTTTTGGCAAGGAAGCCGGCATGAGTCAGCGAGGTAGACTCCCACAGGGATTCAGCCTCGGGGTGGATGGGGGGAGTTACGGTAGGGGACAACTTTTAGAAGAGGAGAACAATCGTATGTAGGACAGGCAGAATTTCACGGGAGATAGACGTTGAGAATTTATAAAATTGTTCAGCCAATGATAACAACCGTCTTCAATGATTTCGATCTGATTTTATTCTGGGTCTTCTGAAACACGCCAACCCCTTTTGCTGTGGCCGCTAAGCAGCGCACTGGACTTTGTCGCTTTACTCAGACATGTGCACATTATCGTAGAGTCAGAAGACGGGAATACGAACATCCAGATAGACACGTTTGTGATCCAAATATGGTAATATTTAACGTCAGTTAAGATAACAAAGGTATTAAGCTCGTGTCGCAAATCTTCAACAAGATCCTTAATTGATGATGGTTGGTAAGCCATAAATGACCATTCTAGTCTCTTTTATCTTTATCCATACTTTTTGTCTGCCTATAAACCTTTCACTTTTGACTGACTGCGACAGTCACCATAGAGTTCGCGCAGCCAGCCTCTGCACTTCATCCGCTTTCTTGGTTGCGGTTTCAAAGCGGTGCTTGCAAGGATGCCGATTTTATTAAAGAAGTACTTTTTTGAGTGAACCTCGATTGCCATCCGAAAAAATACGGTCTTGCAGCAGACATCCTACAGGAATAAAATGCTGTTATCTCTAAATAATCTATTGTGATTGACCGGCCGTATTCACTGTAGTTAGAAAAGGCCCGAGAACAGACAAATACTGACTTTCTACATCCTTTTGGAAACTGAGTGGCAATAAGCTTCGATAATTCTTCTCCGTGTCCATTAACCTGATTCAGTTAGAGCAGAACATGAGTTCCTCCTGATAGCTTTCTGTTGCTGGTGCTCATGTATGATTGTGTATTATCAAAGGATTACCTCTCTCGCCCCTGAAACAGGACACGGGAATAGAAGCACCCTACACTGGTAATAAAGGCGGCCCAGCGCATTATTCGAGAAAGCTTAAGTGGTCCCGTACCCTAGCCCTGTCGACAGTTTGACGGTTGTATCCGATGAAGTCCACCGTGTGCTCCAAAACATGCCGGCGCAGGGACGGTAACTTGCGCGTTAAATAGTTTAATGTGATAGTAGACTTGAACTGCATATCCCGAACTTTTTCTCTATCTCTCTTCCCTCACCCACTTGTGTCCGATGTGCAGACAGAGTCAAGAAGACCGCATACGGGATCGAGCGCAGGCAGCTGGCGCGATGTGAGCCTGGCCTACGCTTCTAACTCCGCCCTAAGACCTGCCATTACACTTAACGCTAACGCTGATTTACCTTCACGCTAATCATAACCTTGAACTTAACACTAGCAATGAACATAATCATATTTTCCCTGCAATTCGGCCCGAAGACACCTGTTTTAGGGGTGCCTCTTGTCCTCATGTCTTGTTAAGGGGACCATATAAATCATACTTACCGTGTGTTATAGTCGATTAAATTGAGCCCAATGCGTTAACGACGAGCGACGCCGTGCGTTTTGCGAATGACCGTGGGGAAGCACCTTTTCAGCCGCTGAGCCGGTTCGCTTCGCTCACTGGTTCCCGCGGAATCTTACAGCACCATAAACAAACTCACCTCACTCAGAATACGACATGTTCTCCTTGAAAGTTAGAAGAAAGCATGGCCGCGACAGTTCAGAAGGTGATGATTCTGAGACTTTCAAATACTGGTGCTTCTATTCCACCTCACAGATAACTTCTTCTCGTCGTGTGAATCTATCGCAAAGGTTTTAAGGCTATGAATGCTTTACCCTAACGACTGCGATCTTCCAGGCCCGTTTCGTTAGAAGATGAGAAAAGACTTGGAAAGCCAGAGGAGTAGGAACAATATATTGTTTACAGAATGAGTTGACGAATAGTTCATCGGAAGGTTGACTCGGTCTGGCGTACCTTCGACCATGAGAACCGTTTGAGAGGACAGCGGCGGTGCATCCGCCCCGCGAGGGAACAGAAGGCCAAGTGAGTTGTCGCGTCAGTAACCGGGGGCGGCTGCCGAATCCCCACTCTCTCTCGCGGCCTTGATGGTTATTGGTTGGAGCACACGAAGGTAGACACTGGCGTGGGTGGTGAGTGTCTCATGCGCCAGTTCGCGTCTGGCGGGGGCAGACCGGAAAAGTACATTCGCGCAAGTGCCTGCTCTGAGTGTCCTTGGCTGTTACGGCAAGAATTAGGTAGGCCTCGGGCAGCAACGACCACTACAAATCCTCATTTCTCGCGTTATAAATGTTAAAAGACCTTTACTCAACTTTTCCGTCTGTCCTACAGGTAGTTTTCTTTACACTGGACGGTCAGCACAAGGGTAATTTAAGGTCGCGAGGCCTCAGCCAACCCCGTGGCGTTGCTGCTTTAGGAGCCAACATGCTGGCCGTGGTGGATGGTCGCAAACGCTATGTGGCCCTCTTCGATCTGCGATGCGGCGACATCTCCACCCGCGCTCCAGTGCGGCTCTTCGGACATGGGGTTTCAGGGTCATCCGAGGGTAAGGCTGCCGCTGACCAACTGGAGGAACCTCACTATGTGGCTCACGTGGACTGTGAAACAGAGAAAAGGAGTGGTCTGCTGGCAGTGACCGACTGGACGGAGCCGAGCCTGCGCATGTTTTCGGTCGCCAGCGGCCAATGCGTCGCTGCAGTAGGACACAACGACTCAGCCGAAGACCATGTCAGTTACTTACTAATCTCTCATGGTTCTCTTTCCATCATGACCGTTAAGAAACGGTATATCTGTAGCAGCCTTTTGCAGCCACTTAGAACCCTAGATCAGCCGCTGACGCATAACGCCTTTAGTCTGCCTGCACGCCCACTGCCTCCTGGGGCTAGGCGCTAACTGTCCTTGACCGCCGCACGCATACTCCTCAGCGTGACCACTAGCTCACGCTAGCCGGCCATCTCAAGGTTGCGCCCCCATGATTGTCTAGAAATCAGTTCTGCCATTGGCCGTCGTAACAAAGCATGCGCCAGCGATTCGTGACGCTCTAGTCACTCAGGAATTGACCCCCTGGCAGCTGGACTGCGGTCATCCGAGAGTCAAACTCTTTTCATCTATTCTCCTATCCTTCAGCAGAATACACTATTCATAACACTCTGCCTTTCCCAGGACTTCTCCAATCTCCTAAGGAACCGAGCCTGGAAGATTGTAGCAGTTAGGGTTAACCGTCTTAGCCTTAACACCTATACATCCGTTCTTCGGCTGCTTAACATACGGAACTGTTATTGTCAGTGCAGCTGCTCCTTTGTTGACAGAGGAAGAGGTAGACATGATATTTACCGTGTGAATTTGAAGCGGCGGTCAAATACTCATTGGAGGAGCATAATTGTGAGAAATAGCTCAAACCAAAGTCTTCTTACTTATTCCAGTGTCATGCGAGCTGGAGAACTGGAAGTACACCCTAGCTCAGTTGGCCCTTGAGTTGGGTGCTATTGTGGCGACAGTTGAACAGTGGATCCGCGTTTTATCGGCTACTACCGGGATTAATTCAAAGTCACGCGACAGTAGCATCAGTGAATGTAGCCCATCGCGCTGGGGAACACCCATGTTCTATTCCGCAAGCATGGTGGATTGACTTTGGGCACGCTTACACAAACAATGCCTAGAACTATTATCCCTTAACCATTTGTAGCCGATTAATAGTTATATTCGACCTCATTTATGGTTTTCGTTGAAATAAGATGTGGTTTAAGGAAAGTAAACTCTCCAACTGAACGAAAGTTTAAAACGTCATAGAATGACAGTATTCACAGCCTCCCCAGGAAAACTTTGTCCCTTTAATAATTTAATTGTTTTTTTCCATGACAATTTAGCACCACTGTCGCCAACGCTTTGACGTCACCACCAATAATTTCTCAAGGATTAATTACTTAACGTTGTGGAACACTAAAGGATCCTACATCTGTCCCGTGTACTCATCAACCTTATAGTTCTTAAAAAGAGAAGGACTGGGCTGCAGGAGCAGAAGGTCTGTTCGAATGACATTTCCAGTCCACAATGGATCCCAACGCCGGGTTTGTGCACCTACTGAGTGTTACTGATGTACGTAGAAAAGGTGCCTGTCATACGTCAGTCACGACAGTTCCCCCGTCGATTTCGACGATGGGCACCACGCGCTCCAACAGGCCGCAGCAAACGTTGAAGCAAGCCGCAACTGACACAAAGGCGAGCTGGGCAAGCAACACGAAAGTGACAGCTAGCAGGAGCAACGCAGAGAACTGGCGCGAAGGAAAACAGGAGTTTAGGCAGACTTGCACAGAATCTACCCACTCGCTCGCCACTCCCACCTCCGTATCCGGTGTAAAGACAAAGTCAATAAGACCGGGGATGAGGGAGGGTGTAGATAGCTGGCGCGATAAACACTCAGCATGCGCACACTTGACACAGCCATCTCGCTAGGTATGCTCCCGACTGCGCGGGAGCGCCATAAAGGCCACATTAAGAGGGAGCCATCGCAGCCTGACTCTCAGTGCCCCCTCTCCTCCCGTACGCACACACAGACACACGCGTACAGTAGGAGCAGCTACGTAGGGGGCCCGAGTTTTCCCGTCAGTTGGCAGACCCTCCAAGCCACGGCTTTTAGCGCACCGTGATAGATTCAGACTCATTCAGATTTATTATAGTGAGGGAAGAAACGCGCCGAGGTCGACCTCACTCTCTCCCCCACCGCATGGTGACCGCCTAGCTTTTCGGGCACCCGCAGTGGGGCATACGTCAGTCACAGATGACTACACAATCAGTGGGGATATTCGTTATTAGCAGGCTAAGTACTTGGTTGGTTGTCTTCGAGTGGCCGATCTCTGGACTTCTGTCACGGTTTTTTATAGATAGCTTTATAATAACTTGCAAGGTTTTTTTGTTGAAGTTCAATAGTCGGCAGCGTGGACTTTCTCAAAGCAAAGGGCAGGGAGCCACAGCCAGTCAAACGACCGCCGATACAGCAAGAGAGCGTACAAGTGGAGCCTCAGACAAGAGCACTAACAGCCCTATCCAACTATGGGCCAGCTGTTAATCCCTGCGCGAAGTACATGCCTGTGTCTGGGCTTTGTCCGCCGACAAGCCGTTGGTAGACGGAGCCAAGTCAGGTTATTTCCACGTCGGAGCCACGTCGCACACGCTACATGTGCCTGATTGGTGGACCGCGTTAACTAGACCAAAAGGCAGCAGACGAAAACTGCCGCGCCAACTACCACGGCCGCAGACACTAAGAGACTAATAGTCATTGCCCAGGATTTTGGCATAGTCGGCTGCTGCTGAGGGAGGCTGCATAGTTCGCAATTGGGTTGCGGGGAGCGAGGCATTGGGGAACATATCAGGTACCACCGCTTTTTCGGGATTTGTTGGGTCGGAAATAAGTTTTGCTTTGTTAGCGGAGATTTGTGTAGTAATCCCCTCCATTGGACGCCTTTTACGGAGAACCAAGCTGAAATTTGTCCTAGTTTACCGACACTTCCTTCTAAGCGTTAACTCGTTAGCAGCTTAGTCAAGTGGATCGAAGGCATGTTACTGCTTTTTCGTATTTGCGCAGCCACTGTCGCCTGGTCGGATAGTTGTTTCACTTGGCAGACCACTAAGTTAACGCAACATCTCTTTCCCTCCATCTGCTTTCAGTAATTGTTGTCGCTAGCCATCGAATTGTGCCATTGTGTTGTACGTGAGTTTAAATTTATCCTATTGTTTCTGAAGTCATTCAAGGTCGGTCGCCGTTCCTGCCTTGTCCTGCACTGTTTGTTCAGGTCCTGAATAAGGAGACTTGCGCACCAGATATTACTTTTTGTTTCATATCGAGTAGATTGCATATTTGATGAAAAGTGAAGAGCAAAATTTGAGTGGGTGTTTTAACACAAATTTTGAGTTGTTTATTTTGTTCACTGGGTTGACTTGAGGTGCAAATTGCTGTTTAGTAAAAACGGGTTCGTTTCAGCTCAGTATACTGGGAGCAAAATGGGCAGAATGTGAGCCAAATTCAAAGTTTGTATATGTCCAATGAATTTCCTACGCTATTAAACGCCGCGGAAAAACTCTTCACTGTTGAGTGCTACACTATAAAAGAACATTAAAAAAGCGGAAAATTTTTGAATATTTATGTTCGGAGGGCATACAATTTTGTTTTGCGTTCACGAAATTGAGGTTAGTGTAATTATTAAATAGCGCATCATTTTTGGGAAAAGAAGAGCAAAATAAGTTTCAAAAATTCTATTTTGCTCATCTGCCAAGTTTTGTGCCATAAAATTTAGTAATTTATTTACAAGACTGTTATTTGCTTTAACCCATATTAAATGTATAATCTAGATTTGAAGGGCTAAAGGCAAAGAATGCGTATGAGAACTTTATTGGTATAAAGTAACCAAATCGATTGTACAGTCAATATGAGTTTGAAGGCAGTAAACATATCACACATTTGGGTGAGTTGTCGCGAGACATTGCGAAACAATTTTACCAAAAATCTCCGTTCATATCATCGCCACTCTGCTCTGCTTATTATTGTAGAACTGAGCCTAGAAGTAACCAAATGTACGGAAAATTGTTCAAGTTTACATAGAAAAGTTAGCTATTTTATTTAAACTGAAGATGTTTCCCCAATTTTCAGGGAAATAAAAAAAAACTGGCCAAAATCTCCAAAAAAATAAAGTACGTAGATATCCGACGCCAAATATATAACTCAAGCCCTTTTTATAGGGGTCAATTGTTCTGGAAATTTTTAAAATCAATTTTAGGCATATTCACTCGCGACTTTTGTTGTGGGCGTTCATTTTTCTCGGCGATGAGTTGGCACGTTTGGGTTGTTCGGAAACCATGACATAAACAGACAGCTGCACAAGAAAGAATATTTAAAAGCTCGTTATTTAGATAAAAGCTTTAAAGAACTATTATTTTGAAGGTTTTGGTAAGCACGTAGAATTTAATCATTATTTATGGTTAATCAACTGAAGCCAGGGAAATTCGTAAAGCCTTAATTAACATTTCAAGGAAATTTTGAAACTCTTTGTAATTGAAAGCCCAAAACAAAGGAATTTGGCGGAAGGAATTTACTCTTCGTGTAGAAAAAATGGTACGTTTAAAATTGCACCTGACAATTCCAGTTAAATTAATTAGTCACTGACAGGCATATCCGCATGTGAGCTTCAGAAATATATTTTTCCTGTGATTTCCCAATGGGGCATATCAAACAAAAACGTGGTTGCCTCAGTCTAACATTAGTCAAGCAATGCATAAACGAAAGAAAGAACTAACCATTCTCGTGATATCTTAATAGAATACATTCTCCAAATTTTTGCTGTTGGGTAATAGCCACTCACTACATTGTACGTATTATGAAAGAATATGCATTCGAAAACTTTGCGAAAGGATTATTTTCTAACGTAATTTTACTTGTTCTGCGTTATTCAATCGGTGATTTTGCATGAACAGGCTTCATCTGCAGGTAAATCTTAAGTTTACCTATTACGCCTAATTTCCCTTTTTTCGGAATTTTCCACTTTACTTCAAAAGATGGTATTTCTATAAAACGTTATTTTCCTTCATGAATCACAATATGCCCTATTATTAAGAAAGACCGTTACTTTATTAGTGTAAGACCTTGGGGACCGCAGCTTAGGTTGTGTTTTTAGTAACAAGGAGTTATTTGTAAAAATCCTGGATGTCATGAGTTAGGTAACCTACTGTACTTCTATACCGACTTTCTTCTAAGCAGCTGAGGGGTTATCAATACTCAGCGTCCCGATTTACGCGGTTACTCATTGGGAAAAGTCAGGATATTAAAAGAATTTCCCATGTTTCTTCCATTAACAGTGATAAAACGAGAGTGCTCTATTTACAGACTATTCACTGTTACCTAAAGATTTGCTGATGATAAAGATTGAGAAACTGTCGGAAGACAGCAGTTTCTAGATGCATCTGGTAAGACGGTTCACTAGCGTATAGTGTACGATATATGTTTATACTTTTGCCACATTATGTTCACCAGATACGCTGGAGCAACATGGGGACTAGATCAGCGCACGACAGGCGTTATTCAAGTTGCGCTCCCATGACAAACCAATTAACACCAACTCAAATTAATACTAACTACTAGGCTCCCTCTGGGGTGCAATTAAATCGTCAACTAGGCTTTCGTGCACCAACTTTACGAAGCCTTCTACACGGGCTTTCACCTCTTCAAGATTTTCGAGTCTGACTGTATTCCATTCAATGAATTTAGCGAGGTTGTGCCGTCTTCTGTATACAGCCACCATTAATCTTTTAACGGAGGCCTTACGAATTTAGATTTTCCTGAAATACTGTTGGAAGCTGCAATAGGGCAGTTGGTAGCTATACAAGGAGAAAAAGTAGTTGAGCAAACGGTACCCAACTTATTGATTCTCTCTTTTTTGCATGTGTTTTCGACTGTGGCAGCAGCGAATCCGCTGGTGCCGATGGGGCGCTGTATACGGTGAACAAACCAGCAGCGTATACAGTGCCGCGCTTCATGTTTTTTTCACCCTCCCTCAGTATTATTTGCGAGAAGCTGTGGGAGAACCAACCGTGCTTGATTCTTCCCCGGGTTACATTAAGATGGTTATGCAGCTGGGCCTTTCCTTCGCAGCTCTGACCTCCCTCTATGACCCGGCGCACCTCGGACGCATGCTGTCTGAACCAACCTCTCGCGTGCTGCGCGCCTTTCCTCTCGTCGTCCACCGCAGGCACCGTGTGTTGTGACGCCAGTATTGCTGCACTGTTAGTTGGCATACACGGCTTACTGCCGAACACTTCAGATCTGCTACCACCCAACAACTGCTGCACTGCCTAACTTACCAATGCCTCATTAATCATTCAAACAGGTGCACCAACTAGCTGGGAGACTGGGAGAGACATTTCGGGTTGGTTTATCGCCGGCGGGCCACCGTGTCCCAATCAGCAGCGGGAGGACCTCATATTGAAACTGAGTCCTGCAGTTAGGCCACTACTTCGTTTTGTTTTCAAAGAGACCGACTATATTTCGGGTTGAAACCTTCTTTGTCTGCGATTCGAATATTGCTGACTGAAGATGGTGAGAAATCGCAATCCCAGCAGTTCAGTCTTTTTTGCCATTATCGGATCGTGTGTGTGGGTGACATTTCGTTTCCCACGCATTAATTTCGAAGAAAGGAAACACTGCAGTCCTTACGAGGTGTCCGTTCTGACTGAGGCTGGCAAACAAACGCGACTGAAGCACTATTAGCTACACACTTCCGAGCATTTCCCAAGATTACCCGAGAGAACATGTAGTAAATTGCAGGACTCCTCCGTAAACAGAAGTGTATTTTATGTCGGAAGTTGGTTTTGCCGGAAATAAAATACGCACAGTCTGGCTGCCAACATGCCAACCACACTCGCGAAATTAGCAGTTAAAATGCGGAAGTTAGTTTGTTTAATTTAACTAATGGCTAAAACTACATAAGCTTTTACTGCTCTACGGCCAGTCCGACGTCCCCCAATTTAGATCCAAATTGTTAAGGCCTACACACTTGTGGAGCCAAACCCAATGCAATACAGAAGGCAGATAAAAATGAATACTAAGGAGGATGTACAGGGAAACGTGAGAGGGGCTAATTCGTTAAATGTGATTCTGTAGGTGCCACCTTGCTCTCGATCAGTTGGGCCGAGTAACTCCCTACTTTTTGCTAAATGCACTTTTCTATGCATCACGAAGTACGAAGGTCCCTCTCAATTATTTGTTCCCTCATGAATATATTATGTTACTCATGACTCCATTTCCTTTGGTTTTGCTAAACAACTCACTGTTGCTAATTTAAAAGGGTATTTTCATGCCGTCAGATCCCTTCAACCCTCATTAGGCAACCTATAATAGATAGAACATCATGGCGCAAACCAATTGATGCATTAGTGTGATTACAATGTTGGTTCAGAATTGCCTGCATATCCGCCGCCCCTGTAGCAACAGAAACACCCGTTCCCCGTCATACAGGTGGTCTTGCGCCAAACTCCCGGGTCCAAATCTCAAACCATAACTCAACTTTCCATGGAATTTAGCACAAAACCACTTGTGCGGTCCCTGTTACCATGACCTGCCGGAGTGCATATGAACTATACTCCGCCATACTTCGCTATACTCCTATGTGCGTACGGCTTGCAAGCTTTCTAATGGTTCATCATGTGCCTTCTGGAACTAACTCAGTTTTCTACGCTTTATAAATATTAGGTAAGGGATTGATTGGAACTCTCATGCTCACCGGTTAAGCAAGAAGTCACAACTGACTTTCAGATTAAAGGCCGTTGGTTATTTTATTAACCAAGCCGTATTCATGAATTGAACGGGTCACAAATAAAGTGGCTTACTGTGGGCTGGAATTCAGGCTCAGTGGCTCCTTTATGGCGCTCCCACGCGGGCGCTTACCTAGCAAGCGTGTGTTTCGCGCACACTGCCTGCGCCCTTCCCCATCTCCGATCTTCTTGCCTTTTTTCTTGCCCTCGGGTTCAGGTGTGGGAAAGGTCAGGGGGCGTGGTAGATCCGGCGAGTCTATTTTGACTGAAATCCAGCCGAAGTCGCCACTTCTGCCTTCCGTTTGCTGAAGCTCGTGGTGGACACCGTGGAGAGCGACGGTTGAACTGTCGGGTCACTAATATTATGCATCTTACTTAGGGATAGGCATTAGGGATTTCAAATAAGGTGAACATTTTCAAAAATGACCTGATAATCCACACATTTTTGTCTTCTTAAAGCGTCAGTTCCCGTTAGAGCTTGCATTATAAATTGGAATTATTATTTCTACTTGTCCCGGTCTATTTGTGTAGACCCCTTGCATTGGTTTGGACACTAAAGTTAAATTATGCTTTTTATAGCCGATAATTCTGCTACTTCCCATGTCCTATACACTCGAACAAAAGTCTAGATTTGCTAGTATTTGAAAGCTAGTTCTATAAGTTTATTGCCGTTGTAGTAACGCCTCCCACTTAAGCATGCCTGCTTGGCTCACTGTATTTATTGGCGGTGGTGTACTGGAATTTATTCTGCCATACGTGCGTGACTGCTAATTTCGCCCCGCTGTACGGACAGACGATCGGTACTATAGAGGTAATGACGCCCAAGCTGTTGCGACTTTCGAAAATGACGTGGGCGTATTTTTTTAATTTACTTATTAGCACTCAGACCACTCTTAAACAGTGCAGTCGCTATTGGCGTTCGCCAACAAGGTGAAGAGATATGATGCAATACAAACAACAGACTTCCCTTAAGGATCTGCTGATGAGACTAGCCACTTGGTATGATCTCGCAGCAGTAATCTACGATGCCAACCGGATCACCGTTGAGAAGACTGAAAGAGTGCCTTCCAGCTCTCAATCGCGACCAACAGTGCGGCTTCCTTATCTCTAATTGTAAACGTGAGTTGGATTTGCCCGACATTTTCCGACCTAATGCAAAAACTATACTCAAACTTCACTTCCTGCCTCCACAACTGCACCCACTGTTACACCTCCTGGAGATCCAATGACGACGATGATGACGATCACAATCTTCCGCACCGATGAGAACAGTCCTGATGTCCTGCCGCCGCTAACTGTCATCCCCATAATCACTACCATAAACCCCACGGCGACGATCATCGCTTATTTGAATCAAACCACCGACGAAAACCCTTCCGACAGTCATACCCACCACCATCATCACTTCCAGTACCAGAAATGTGAACTCAGTTCCAACCTCTTTTCATTGTGATCGCACCTTCATATCACGCATCGGCCTGATCGATCATATGCGAATCCATCGCATAGAGACTAGCAAGCCAGTGCCAGGAGCACCAACTTGCGTTTGTCGCCGAGCATCTCAATTGCCGAAGCAAAAGCAGTTGCCGCATGAGCCCACTCAGTCATATGCGCATCCAGTAAAAGTTGCGGTAAAACCCTGCCGGCCAAACGACATCCCCGCACATCGCCTTACCAGCACATGCACCACTGGCAAACTCATCTCACATCGCAAGTAGGAATTTGGCATCTGTCAGATAAATGGGAGGCGTATTCGTGGGATTCTTCTCCGTCCGACCTCTAGGACACTGACACATATGCGATCCGAGCTCTTAACCCCCTCTGTGTTCAAAGCAGGCCAGGTGAACTGCTTAGCGCTATCCTACTATCGTTGTAAACGAATTCCTACGAGCGTCTCCCTCTCTGTGCCTAGCTCTCCGAGGGGCGCTGCATGGACCGAGTCGGTAACGATAGTATAAACTTTCAGTTCACGTGGATATGCAATGAGGAGCACTCTTATCCGGAATTCCCTGCTCGTTATTAAGAAAACGCACCAAAGAGGTAGTAAACATCATTAAAGACCGTTTACACATTTTCTGCACAAAGGGTGACTTGTACTGCCGCCAAAACAGGAAACGGGTACAACAACCACCCTCAATACATTTGGCTTTACGCCGAATTCTGAGGAAATTATGTTAAGAATTATGGTTAGGTTTAAGGGTGGTATTAAGATTACAGTTGGGGTCAGGGTCAAGATGATGCAAAAGGTTTGGGTTTGGGTTTGAGGTAAAGATTGGCCTAAAATTAGGGTAACAACCTCGTTTTTGTTAGGTTTAAGGTTGAGATTTAGGGTTAAGTGTTAGTGTTAGGGTTAGGGTTAAGAGTATGTTAATGGTGAAGGATTGGGTTCGCGTTAACTGTAGGACTTAGTGTAGGGCCGGGGTTAAGATTAAGGTTACAGTCTAGTTTTATGTTAAGGTGGTTAGGAATATTTAACCTTCGTTACATTTATCGCAAAGTCACCTATCTTAAGGTGGGGGGGGGGGGGGTTCCCTATGTCCGAGTTCAGTTTAGGCGGCCCTACAAGTCATCCGTACTACGAATTCTTTTGTAGATGTTTCTGCAATTGATTGGGTTAGTGGTACAGAAATGTCCGCTTTTTTGTAGCATTTAATAAGAAAAAAATATACACGCTAAAAAGACAAATGCCGGCCCATGTAGCCTTAGGGTTACAAATTGTGGGAATATGAAATATTTTCCGCTGTTGCGTTTCTATGCGGTGGTAACATATGATAAACGGCCTCGAAACGATATAACCATACCCTCGAAAATGGGACGAATAATGAAGTCCTTCTTACAAAAACGGCCTGTGTTGCCAAATTAAAGATCGAGGAACGGTCCACGAGAGGACCAGTCGGAAGCGAAGAATGTTTTCGCTTTTTTGGTAGACAGGAGAGCAGCGTCTATAGCCTGCTTTTCTTCGTAGATTGCGTAGGAAAAAATCGCTTTCGCACGACCCATTACGATGTGCGCATTGCGAGTGATTAGATCTATGAAACGTGTCAATATTCATGAAAGGGCCCCATAGGTAAAGTGAGCGCATTGAATAAGCAACTTTATTAAAAAAGTAAAGATATTTTATCAAAAGAAAACTATTAACCATGGAAATTAGTACCAATGTGTTTAGAAATTTTGTTTTTATAAGAACCGTCAAAATTCCGATACTACAAAAATGAGTGTCAACGGAAGTAACTGAATTTTCAGGAGTATATCCTGAGTGTTTACGCTACCCAATGATAAAAACAAAGGTTAAAATTTTAAAAAATTTCAAAACACCGTCTTCGATAGTTTTAGGAATAATCGAGTGTGCAGTGTTAAAGTCAGCCAACTGCTCAATATTGACAAACGTGTTTTCGTATGATGCGCAAAATTACCTCTCGAACTGTCTCTTCTTGCATGGGTTGACTAAGGTGAATGTTATTTTGTCCACTTTCCTGGTCTGATAATTAAAGTTTTCACAAGATCACACTCGAAAGGTTGACTAACTTTACAGGACAACCATATAAATAGCTGGTGCAGCAAAGATCGCACTTTTCCATAGGTGAATGGTAATTATCTTAAATATACTGTGAGGTTTTTGGCGATGAATAAACGTCCGTGTATAGTATGCTGTTCTATAATTCTTTTGTCAATCGCCCCAAAAAGCCGTTTGTATATTTTAGTATGATGAGAAGTACCAAGATAAAGCAATTCTTTAAATTTTGCTCATGGGTGTGACTTTTTCTATAAGTGGCTGTTTGGACAGCATTTAGAATCTGACCCCAACGTTAAAATTTGTAGCCGAAGAACACCAATTTTCACAACAAAGGCCTGTAATGGGTGCTGGTTGGTTGAACAAAATAGCTACCCGTATCTCTTCTTATGATCGGTCACAGACGAGTGACTTCATACTAAAGTTGAAGGGCAAACTGTACTTTTTCTCCGTGCCCGCACTTTTATATGGTAAGTATAAAAGTATTGCTTTTGTACTTTTATATGACCCATTTTACATATCTTTGCTTACTTTTATGCCACGCTCTCTCAATAATTATGCGTCGTAGACTGTTCACATAACTCCAAAGCGGTTGCTGCATAAAGAAGCCCAAAACGTGTTCAATTTCTAAATTACATGTAAGCTGAAAATAAGTACCCAATTAAATACCTTAGATATAAAAATATGCGGAATTTAACTTGGCAGAGAGACGGTTGATGATTTTGAGACTACTTCATAAACATATAATCATGCCTGAAAATGGTTGTTGAAGTAAAAAGATATTGCTTGTTGATGTTATTATTTTGATGCACGGCAAAAGTTCGTTGTTTACGAAAGCCCAAATTCGAAAGCTGAAAAAGCACTGATCAAGGAAACTAGCTGCAGGAAAAACGGGAGACAAATCCTAGGAAGGTGCGCGTTCTGCGACTGATTTGCATTTTTAAAGGGCACGAGAATGAATAATCAGTAAAGCTTCTAAAAATTATAGGAAACTTTTAAGAATGGAAATGTTTTATTGCTGTATTAGGATACAAAGACATTTCATGTATGTGATGGTTGCATGTGCCGGCGGACTCTTGGCGCTTTGATCAATGCCCATATAACATAATTATACAAATAAAAGCAAAACTATCTCAACATATGATTTCGGCACAGCGAATTTTCACCTTTGAGAGCTTTTAAAGAGGTCAGACGAAAGGCACGTGCGGCTGGTTGGTCCATTTGACGATTTACCCCCTCATCTAATCCTTTGATTAGAAGTTCGATCCAAGGTAGTAGGAGCTTGCTGACAGCCAAAGGACTTCAGAGCGCTCCTTGGTTATACAGATGGATTTTTGCTAGATCCCAGGAGGCGTATCTATTCCCGTGACCTAACCCTAACCTTGGCCCTTATCTTAATCCTACCAGTACCCTAGCCAAGCTTGCAAAAACAGGAGTTTGATTTAGAATGATCTTCAAGTAGAGGCCTAATGCAGCTTCTAAAACCAGAAAAAATAAAGCCATCCTGTCGTCTGACGGACAAGAAAATGACTGTAAATTGGGCAGGAGGAGAAATGCTCCATTCCTTATTAAAATATTCTGAATTTTAGTGAAACATGCTGCCCAATCAATGCTAGCAAAATCAAACGATGAAATTTTGGAAAAAAAATCGCAGCCTTAATAATCTAACTATTAACACGCCAGTTCAATGTTTTCTACTGTATTTCCTTCTTATAAAACGTCAGCAATCGTGTCAGGGTAGGAATGACTAGTGGTTTACAAGGAGTCATGTGTCAGAGTATATTGCGAAAGCCACAGTGGAACGAGTATGGAGAAAATAGCAGGCCACTGTGCGGCACATTATATTTATTGCTGCTAGGATGCTCTGATTTTGGGAGGAAAACCGATTCAGCAGGTAATGGACGCCTACGTTTTTGCGATTGCTAAAGCCGTTCCTTACTTGACATTTATAGACAGACTACCGAATGCCCGTTTAATGCTTCGGGGAGTTTGACATCTGTAAATTGTAAATTTGCATTCAACGGTATTCCTTCTTGTTTTCCCAGCCATCTCTAACGGGATGTCCAAATGCCTCTTGTTGGTAAAACCCCGTGGCTAGCCAACCGGGGTAGAAGGAAGGCATATGGAAGACTAAGGCTTGATGCTTTTCTTTTCCTGTTACCTTTTCAGGTGGTATATCCTTACGGTGTCTCCTGGCTACCCTGGACACGCCAACTCCTTGTGGCCGACCATGTTAATCACCGCATACAGGCAACTCACCTTTCAACCGGTCAGCACAGTGGCGACACTAGTCTCGGACCCCTGAGTTCGATCGCAGACAAGAACTCTAGCAAACTGTGGCATCCGCTGGCCTTAGCTGTAGACTCTGTCCGGCAGCTAGTCATAGTGACGGAGGCGCTGGGAGGTGTGAAAGTGTTCTCCTGTGACTAACCAGAACAGCGTCCGCAGGAAGCCAGTTATTTGGATCTACATTTTGAAAGCTTACACAAATTCTCTACCTCCAAATCATATGTTTGCACATTTAAAATTTTCGGCATGCAAATTTAAAATTTGATATTTCTTTATAAGACCTGTCTTTCACCCGTATACGTTTCCCATACCGGCCTTTTGGACTGAGCGAAACTCCTTTCTCAAGTGAGTGTTCACATTATCATTTGGTTGTTCGCCAGCATGAACGTGAACTCAGCCTATGCAGTATGGGACCCCTATAAGGCAAGATGCCGAAATTTGCTAAAGATTGTTAAGCACGCGCAAACCAGTACCCAGTAATAAACCAAAGCTTTGAAATAGGAATAAACGACTTTTAGCGAATTTTAAAAAAGAAATCTTAGCAGAAAACTTATTTTGTTTCGGAAAGTCCAAAATTACGACGAAATGAGAATTCGCTGTAATTGGATATATGGGGTTTTGAATGTACAGAAAGCATGGTCATGTAACAACCGAGTAAATAGATCACTGCAAGTGGCAAAGCGTTCTAAAATAGTCCTTTCGTGAAGTTTTCACTTAAATTTCCATAAAGAATATATTCGAGGTGCAGCATAGCCTCTGGCCAACAGGATTTCACGCGAATTGGCTGCATTTTCTAGTTTTCCCTTGTGTGAGATACGATTGACGGTGACAAGCAGATTTTCGCGTACTTTCACTGATAGGAGCCTCATAGGAAAGAAAAATTTCATAAGATCACATATTGATAGACTGGTCAGTGAGTGCTAAATTCAATTAGAATTACCAAAATTCCAAGTAGGAAATTCAGAGAATCATTTGGTGAGGTTTCGATGAATTCTCAGCTTGCCAGTACATTTATATAGGAACGGGCTAAAAGGTTAAATATGCGGCCAAGGAATTGTCAAATGCAATCATGAAAAGGTATTTGGTGGATGTTAACAGAAACTGCATTCCGTAAACTTATTTTATGGGTATTTCTGGTGCCAGATTGCAATGAGTTTCCGATTGTGCTTAAAATATTGGTAAATATTTTACGATTTTGAGTATTTGTAATCGATTTTCCATAAATATAGATTCTGCTCTACGTGTTTACCAAAACCTCCAAAATGAGATGTTCTTTGAAAGCATTTCGCCAAGAAGTAGGTTTGTGGACATTCTTTCTAATGCGGATGACCGTTTAGGTCATATTTGTAGACTCAAGCAAACGTGTAGGTTCATAACAAAAATCGTAAGAAATGTGCCTTAACTCAATTAAACAACTTTTTTGAATAGGTTACCACTCTAGGAAGCATTTAAGTTAGGTATTTCGCTGTAGCATGCCTGCATAACTTACCTTTTTATAAGAAAAATTGGGCGAGTGACCGGTTTCTACACTTCCCTTAAAAGTTTTGCATTTTTTGCTGCTGCAACGTGAAGAACTCACATTTTATATTTATAAACATGTTCTGCAGGTAAAAAGGGCATCTACCATCATCGCGTTCCATGAGGTAGATGATTTGCTTACACTTTATTTATAACCATATTCTGCAAGCAAAAATGGTATTTTTCAGAATAGGCTAACAGAATAAATAAAATGTGTGGCAATTTAGTTGCCGAAAATTGGTCGCTTAATTTCCGTCATCATGTTTTATGGGATGCATTGCATAACGTTTATGTTAGCAAAGCAATTGTTACTTCCTATATTTAGCGGCCTTGAAGGAGTATTTTGAGCCAGTCGCAACAAGTAAACGATACAAATGTGACGCTGTGCCCTAAGACGTTCGATAAATAGTTTACCAGAGCGCACTTGAGTTTGAGCGAATCACATGGTCTTTCTTCATACTTCCGACCTATTGTGCTTATGATGGTCTTTTGAGCTAATCTGAAGAAGTCTTTCAATATTTATGTAAAGGTACGTAAATACCGGTAGACAGAAAATGTCAAATCCGATGGGCCAGCAATAAAATATTAAGTCAAGGCACTTAAAGCCAATTTATTAAGGAAAAAAGGCCTTCGCTCTTTAGCTCCCTATTTATGGTTAATATCGCTAAAAATTCAATTTTAACAATAGTACAGAAGACGAATGTAGAGTTAACATCAGCAATGTGCGTGAGCCATTTGCAAAGTGCTGTTACTGACACAATGTTCATTATATGTACCAGAGTTTCTCAGCAAATCAGAATAGAGTTTGCGCTTAAATATCGCACTGTTGGACTAAGTAACTCTGCTGTTCTTCGTGTATCGTAAAGCCCATCAAGTGTCTTTGACCTGCTCAGGGAAGCTGGCGCTAGGAGCCTGCTTGCTTTCTTTTCCCACGAGCTCTTGCCTTTTCCGCACATGAACCTATGCACTGTGCGTCTCTGATCGCCGATATCTGCTCTTTCCTTAGCTTGCGCATAGCGCTCGGATGTGGATCGACTGGCGGGACTTTACGCGCGTCAGGCGCTATCCCAGCCACCCCCACTTAACTAACCTTCATTCACAGCTCGCCGACAAGTAGTTGAGTCCTGCCACTCCCAGACTGCCGTCCAGTCTATTCGTTCTCCTGGTTCCCCCTTTTTGGAAAACACCAATGATGCAGACTCTACCCGACACACCCACCTGCTTTGCGTATGGTCTTCCTCTCTCTCTCCCTCTCTCTCTCTCACTCTCTCTCGCTCTCTCATTCTCTCTCTCTCTCTCTGCGTGGTTGCTTATCAGCGTCGGAATAAATAGCTACCAGTAAACACTCTGGTAATGGCCGGGAAACACTGCGAATTACCACACCATTCCTGATAAGTGTAGTGCCCATAATTTCAGATATGCACTTAAACGTGTACTGTTTCAGTCTTTGCCTCTGGCCTTTGGTCAGTTAGCGGATGCTGCTGCTATTATATACGTTGCCGCGAGGTCAAATATGTACAAACTTAACCAGCGTACTACGCGTTTCACTGGATGCACTTGCAGTGTAGGGCGAGGACGAAGTGGGTATACAAGTCGTGAAAACTAACTGATGCCACATCAAACAAAATACGAGGGTTTAAATCTAAGAATATCCCACGCCTATAATGGTGTTTTTTTCAGCCATTGTGAATTATCCTATCAGTAAAAAATGACATTGAATTGACCTATGTATATATGAACTATAAGTGCTTAAAGTGCATATTATATAGCTGTATAATCTTTGGCATCTTGGCGCTTTGCTCAATACCCATATTAAATAATTATGCAACGAAAAGCAAAACTACATAAACATATGATCCCAGAAGTGTATTTGTTAGATCCGCGAGACAGGCAATCGATACTGCTATCCCACATTAACAACACGTCAAGCTAAACCGAGTCCAATACCCTGGATATGACGAAAACAACTACGTACCCGGTCTAGTGAAGAAGAACAATAGGAGCAAGATGGCCGCTAGTAATTCAATATGCAAGCCAGTTAAAGCATTGCGGCAAACTGTTGTTTACCAACTCAAAAAAGGGTACAGAAAGGCGTTATGGCTAGAATTAGTCTAGGAACTTATGTAAAAATGAAAATACGAAAAGGTTGTAAATAAATGCAAGTTTGGCAAAGGGCTACCATTTATTTATTCCCGTGTCTTTACCCCAACCTTGGTCCTAATCATAATCCTGCCTGCACCTTAGCCTTAAAAAGACCCCTAAATGTAACCCTAACCCGCGTATTCAGCGACCGGGGAAGTGCTGATCAAGGTTTCCACATCCCTACTGGAAATTGCACTGATTCCTTTCTATAGCAAAAATTGAAGCTATTGAGAAGGAAGATTGTGGAGACAATCGCTCACCCACACAGTGATCAGTCGGCTTACTCTAAGCATCACCCCAGCAACAACGTCGCTCCGGTCTGTGGGCATGGTGTCCGCTTCCCAAAAGTGAGCCAGAATGCCATGCAAGTGGTCCATTGATACTGACGAAAAGTGCTTGTAGTTTTCCACCGGAAGGCAGATACATCAAGTGTTTTAAGTTGTTCAAGGGTTTTCCTGGTGAGGGGTGAGCGAAAGTCAAAACTACGACTTCAGCAACCTTGAACGGGATACCTGAGGGCCCGAGCCTGTTGGGTTCATAGGCTGGATAAAATACAGCCTCTGCGTTGCACAGAAATCCGCAAATGAGCTTTTGCAGAATTATCACGAGGTATGCAGTTAATTTGGTTTTAAATTTTACCAACATTGGCCTACTTTGAGCAGAGGTCCAATGCAGCGATTTTAACGAGCAGTTGACCATTCGCGCCACTTGCACCCCACATTACGCTTCCCTGCAACTATCTCTGATGCTTGGTTTGTGAAGTATCCCGAAACGTTCGGTTAAGAAATACCATTTTCTAGCGATCGTATCTTCTTCTTCTCAAATGATTCCTAGAATTCATGTAGTGGCTTACCCGGCAGGGATTCTCACTGCTGGCGAATTTGCACACCATGCGTACCCGGTCTGGCCAATCATCCTCAAGGCTAATTGAGACAATGATCGCTCTGACTGCAGGGACAACCGCCAGGCTAAGAAACTTCGGACTAGGCCTGTTGGCTTGCGCTTGCTCATTCGTCTGACAGTCAAAGTCTTCTGCCTATTCTACCACTTATTATGTATAGAACAAACTCTTACTACCAGTCTGGCCCGGGCCTGAAGATCGCAGTTGCTAGGGTCTTCTCTATTAAATTAACTCCTTCGAAAGTCATCTGTTAGCTGCTATCAGCTATCGCTTCAATGCCCACATGTCGCAGATGGACTAGGTACCCAATGCCAAACTATCAGCCAAGCTCTGTCATTGAGCAGTCCCTTATTTTCTGATTATGACTATTCTCCGTCTAACAGTTCTCTTTTTCATGGTCATGCGCAGAGATCTGCGCATGACCATGACTATGTCATCATCAGCTATGATTAAGGATTCCCGAGGGAATCCGAAACGTCAGGAAAATAAAGCCCTTGTTCCAGTGAGCACATATCCTTCTTCTGCGTTCTCTTTTTGGTTACATATACGCAACAAATTCTGCTTTTGTTCTGCGAACACAAGTTTAAAATCTCGGTTGGTTTAAGGGGATATTCTTTTGTGTTCCATATGTATCGCGTGTCTTTTTATGCAAGGGGGTGCATGGAGTGTTTTTTAAGTAGCTTCATAACGCTATCTTCTGCGGTGACTCAACAATTTACGTGCCATAACCTTAGCATTTGCGTACTCCGCAGAGCAAACATGCCATTGGTGTCGACATAATACATCTTATTGTTGGTTATTTAAGTTAAACTCGTAACCTGCAAACCTACGTTTAACTGACGGCTTTCTTGAAAAGTATGGCGTCTATGGAAGGTCATTTTTACAATATTTTATAACCACAGGTCCGAGGTTTTGAGGTTGAATAAAAGGACGGCTTTTAAAATTGAACAAACCTTTTAGTCGCTGTTTAGGGAAGTGGTGGCCATTGACGAAGTCAGGGCTGGTGCTGACTATGGCCGGTCATACCTAAAAGGGAGTAAGATAGCGGTGGCATTTGTTGAAATGGATTTTTTAAGGCACTTCAAGTGTTGACCTAATCTTGGCGGCAGCTTACGCGTCATTATCGCAAAGGAGTTAAGGCTACGAAGGTTTAACTCTTCCAGGCCAGGTTCCTTAGAAGATGAGAGAAGACTAGGAAAGCCAGAGGAGTAGGAACAATATATCGTTTACAGAATGAGTTGAAGAATAGTTCATAGGAAGGTTGACTCGGTATGGCGTACCTTCGACCGTGAGAACCACGAGTGAGAGCAACGGCGGCGCGTCCGCCCCGCGAGGGGGGTAGAATGCCAAGTGAGTTCTGGCGTCAGTAATTGGGGCGGCAGCCGAATCCTCTCTTTCTGGCTCGCGGCCTTGATGATGATTGGTTGGACCACAGGAAGGTAGACACTGGCGTGGGTGGTGAGTGTCTCATACGCCAGTTCGTGAGGGCCTGCTCTGAGCGACCATGTCTGTGACGTCATTAGTTATATGAGCGTCAGGCAGAAAGGACCACCACATCATCACTACGTGCACTGCAGTGGGCGAATCAGTAGTGTGGCTTTGGGGCCAGTCGCCAGAGCAGTATGCGAGCGACTCAGTTAGGACGGCCCCTAACGGGTGTCTGTGTGTGTGTGTGTGTGTTGCATTACCCGAAGAATGAATGTCTGCCGGCTTAGGCCGCATTTATCGAGGGGTGAACCGTTGGAGCAGCCGCAACGTCCGGACGCGTAGATGTTCATACAGAAGATGGTCAAGCATCTGCCAGTCAACGTGTTTTGAGCAAGGATGCCAAGGGCTCGGGTTATGGTAACGGTTAAATTTAGGATACAGAATACGCAACTCTCGAAGTTAACGTAAGGCACTTGCTATATGAGGAGGGGGTAGTTGCTGGAACTTTTTTATCGCCTCAGAAATTAACTGCTACCTGAGAATAAGTCTCTTGGATATTTAATGCGAATAGGTGAGTCAAAATGCATTAGATACAGTGGGGTGAACGCGTAATATTAAGTGACATCAGGCAGTGAGTAGTATACATATGTCTAATGAGTAGCCGTACATGTTCTAACCAAAAACCCCAAACGTGGTTTTCCCGATGTAGCTGCATATCAAATTTCGAACTGAGTCTATCATGTCTTATTTCGACAACTTAACTCCAAGTTAAAGGCTGAATGTTAAAAATTGGAGTGCCTACCAAAAGGCCATCGAGGACAACCGTAGGACGGACTGGTGAGCCGAAGCGCCCGCAACTGCTTCACTCGGCCACAGAATATCGACGAAGCACGTGTCGGCGCTTTTTGCTAACACATCTGCACTCACTATGGTTAATTGTACACAATATCGACGTTTGCTCTCATGGGCACGCCAAATAATGAATCATCTGTCTTTTTTCCGTAGTACGGGTGGCGTGGGTGGGTGACTTGCGTGGATTCTGCTGTGCAACGATTGTACGAATGAACTGCTTCCAGATCTCTGTGTTTTTGGAACCGTGATAGACTGGCTCGTTAATTCTGCCGCAAAGGTGGGTTGTTGGAGGCAGACAGCGTCGCCAAAGACTGGGATTAAACATATGGCCTTCTGTATGCCAGTTAAATAGTAGGCAGTAATTTAGTTGCATGACTGTTTCTACAGCTTTATCTGCGCTAGTAACCTACCACGCTATACGTACTGCAAAAAAACCGGCAGTTTTTTTAATCAGTTCGTTTAAAATAAATAAAGATGAATGACTTCGCAGACTGGATCATGGAACGGTAACACAGGGGAATGGAAACCCCACAGGGGAGTTGGCGCTAAATTCCAGGAGGGTTGTATACTTACAGGTTCTAACTCTAAACCGCATGTTAAGCCTTATTCAAAACGAAAACCTAACCTTAGTCCCAGTCTCCCTGGAATTTATTAAGAGGGGCCCTTACTCCTGTGTCCGACCCGTGGAACGCTCCAGCGCACCTTTTCTCGGTCCCTAAGATGCCGACGTGTGTAAACAGGGATAGCAACTAATAAGCAGAAGCAGGTGTGATCACTGGGACATGTATTTTATTCGCCTGACGTTTCGAAATTTGCTGCGGATCCATACTCAGAGACAATAGCGGACAAAAGTCTATCGCAGGGGTTTAAGTTAGTTAAACCCAGAAACTGCGATCTTCAGACTATGGCTTTTGAATAGAGGATAAGTCGGTAAAGGCTGGAACCAGAAAAATCTGCTCAGCTGACACTATTGAAGTGGAGCTCCAGAAACTCCAGGACGTGCTTCGAGAGAACGGATATCCAGACAAATTCATCATAAAGAATATCATGGAGAAAGGAACAAAGCCCACCACACCCACGGTGGAAAAGAAGACGCTATTCCTCAAAGTCCCTTTTCAAAGGGATGCAGCAGGCGAACTCTTAAGCAGACGCCTCAAGCAAGCCGTAGCACAAACCTTCCCAGCAGCGAAAATTCAGGTGTTATTTTCAACCAAACCGATACTGCACGGTGAGGGTAAGGATAAGCTGCCAACTCAGACCACTTCTATGTGTATCTACTCATTTACCTGCTCCTGTGGAGCTGGTTATATCGGTCGCACGAGTAGGCGCTTATCTAAAAGAATACGGGAACACCTCCTGGTATGGCTAGCCAAAGGCGAGACTAAAAGCATAAAAAGTTCTATCCTCGCACACATGGTTGACACCGGACATCGTGTGGACCCAAGCAAAGCCTTTAAGGTAATTTACAAGGTCCCACCAAACTACCCAAAGTCCATGGGTCAACGTCTGCTGGCAACTGCAGAAGCAACCGCAATCCGATTGAGGAAACCGGTTTTGTGTGCACAAAAGAATCTCGTGCAAGCCCCCAACCTGGCATGGCCAACTATTACCTAACTGGCTGCACATTTCCGCGCTCTGATTGGACCCTGCATGTAAAGGAAGACAAACTATCGATTTTTAAATTTAAACCTCCTTTGTAACTGTTTGGCCTGATGAGAAGTTACTGAAAGCGTTCGCTCGCCAAAATTGGGTTCTGAATTATCTAATGGGAATTTATGCAACTTTGAAAGGATAATAGATGGACAGAGGTTTGACTTGGACAGCATACAACCAGCCAGGCTAGCCAGTCGAGTCCAAGTGTGGTTTTAGTAGCAGGCATGCAAGCGGCAGCGAGAACGGGCATTGTCTGGTTGCCTCAAAGGTTATTGGCCGGACAGACTGCATCGATCAAGGCATGCATGCGTCCTACTCGCCGTTGGGCGAGACCAGCCTTTGCGGATCTGTGATTGGCTGTTGCCGAGGCCGTGTAGTGGCCTTGCTGCAGCCATTTGCAGCCCAAGACCAATCGCTTACGCATGGTGCCTTTAGCCTGCCTGCGCGCCCACTGCTAGGCTAGGCGCTAACTGTCTTTGACCGACGCGAACACATTCCTCAGCGAGACCGCGCGCTCAGGCTAGCCAGCGTTAGCCAACCTCAAGGTCGTGCACACGCGCTAGTTTAGACATCAGCAGCCCCATTGGCCCCCGGGACAAAGCATTCGCCGGCGGTTCCTGATGCTCAAGTCACTCCGGAATTGACGCCCTAGCAGCCGGACTGCGGGCATCCGCGAGTCAACACTCTTTCCATCTATTCTCCGTCCTGTGTACACAATAAACTCTTCCTTCTACTCTCGCCTTCCCAAGACTTCTCCTATCTCCTTAGGAAACTGGGCCTCGAAGATTGTAGGTGTTAGGGTTAATCGTTTTAGCCCTAACTCCTATAGCCGCAGCCAGTGCGGACGTACGCGTTACCAGCAGTGTGCCTTCGGACAAGCTCGCCTATGTGGAGTGAGTCACCACAAGTCGTCTTACTATGAAACCGGTTAAAGCCGCGCCAAGTGCATGAAGCCGTTCGGTTGGCTGTGTTTGATATAAAAAGAACGCTTTTCGTAAAATGGTGGTGGTGAGAGCGTACGAGTGTATACTAATAATACAGGGTGTCCCAAAAAAATGTATACATATTTTGAACAATTGTAACTTTGAGGTTTATTACAACTTATTATTTCAAAAACGCAAACGTATTGAAAAGTATCACTTCATTGTTTTTCCATTCAATTTTCACTCAATTTTAAATAGAGAAAGAGAGAAGACACCGAACATGAATGTGCCCAAATGCCAATAGAATTGTTTCATGGTGTGCGCAATTCCATTGCTTCGCATTGTCAGCAGTGTCTGGATTAAAAGGATATCAGTTTGAGAACATGTAGTGAGAAAACAATAAAATGATGCTTGTTAAGAGTTTTACACTTTCGAACACTTTGACTGCGACGTGCGCCACATGTGGTACATGCAGTGATGTCCCAAACTGCGACGTGCGCCATATATGGTACACGTCTAGGCCTAAAGTAATGCAGGTTTAAAAAACGTCGCCCCAGGGACAAACAGACTATGTTGAGAGTCGCAGTCAAAGTGTTAAATAATAAAATAACAATAAATACCATGTTTACAATTATTAAAATGTGTATGCATTTTTTGGGGACAACCTGTATAGAAAATGTCCCCAAAAATGTGAGGCACCCTCGCATAATACATCGTCCCAAAGCGCATCCATACTACCCCTGATTTTAAATTGAAATATTTGCTGCAAAAAGCATTCGCCATTGCAAAGTGTTAAAATGTAAAGTTAGGGGGATGGTAAGGTAGTAGCCAAGTCATATATCTGCAATTTTTCAGATAGAAACTGCACGCATTGGGATGTCTTACGCATCTTACTCTGGAAATTTCCCAGAGTGAAATGGCGGAAGAGGATCAAACCTGCATCAGCCCTGTAAAATGTCTTCCCTGCCTTTTCATAAGCTGCTAACTCGAGCAAGAAAAATGTAGTACGCAGCGAAATTTAAAAAAGGAAGTGATGGTTAATGATCACCAATGATCAAAACGATCGCCAACGGGCACCAAGAGGGATACTGCCATAAGGGTTCTTAGCATCTTGTTCACACGCAATCGGTATGCCCGCCTTTACAATTATTCTGCATCTGGCGAATAGTTTTCTCTTATGGAAAACATGGTAGGCTGTCTTTAACCGCTTACGAGACAAACGGCAAGAGTGGGATTGAAAATCAATGGCGCAAATTAAAAGTTTCTAAGCGCAACAATTTTTCTTGTGCCCAAAACTCTCTTAAGCCTACTTATTACGTTTTTGGGATGTATGTCGAGATCGGATTCTTAGAACAGAGTAGTTTGCAGAATTCGAGGTCCCTTCTTGTCCTCTGGACACTTAACTTGTTCTGCTGCATGTATCAGCTGGACTTCAAATTAAAAGTATGGCAAAATGGGCCTATAGAAGTCATGGGAACATCTATGAAATGAGATGTAGTGGAAGATCGGGCGCCTCTGCAACGATTGCTAAATGCCCGCAAAAACCTACTGGCGCTTGTTAATCGTCCACTTCCGATTGCTGTCACGTGACTGGCCTTTTTGGATATTGTAAGTGTGAGGAGCAAGATAACATGTTATACCGTTTAAAAAAATCGGTCCCGAACAGGATTTTGAAATTGGTCAGATTCATCGCGCAGTTCCCCTCTCTCTTAGCAACTGCCCAACAATATATATGTCCCTGACAGGTTAAAAAACTCATAAAAGATCTCGCAGTAGGTATGCCTCAAGTCCCCATTCCAGTCTTGAAATTTAACGGTGTTCAGTCAAAGCTTGTTATTATAAGGCTGAAAACCCCGACTCTTGAAGGAGCGAAATTTTAAATTCAAACTTTATGGTGAGGAGAGAGAGAGAGAGAATACGGGTGTGGCTGAGAGCCGCGATTCTAGAAGGTAAAAACTACCCGACCAGGTCCGTGTGTGACTGGTGTATGCGATCACAGTGGAGACAATTTTGCTTCCTATGCACTCTGCTGGTATCATCCTTCGTGTCCTGGTGGTGACCTCACTACGATTAATGCGAAGGCTTCTGGTAAGGACGAATGGAGACTGAAACTTGTTCATCCAGTAAAAGCAAGTGATAAGCGCTGCTCTAGGGGCGATGGCATTTTGTTGTGTTGGTAGGACTTCATTTCCTCACGATTGAGGCACGTGCGAATATTTTTTATCCCAAAGGGACTACACCTGGAGAACATGGGGACAAATAAGGGGACAGGAGTTGGCACATCCTTAAGTGGCACTCCTGTCACTCATGGTTCTCGCTGAGCCTCGCTTTTCTATGCTGAGTTGACGATCAAATTTTCTGTTTCAGTTTTTATGGCTCTTCGCCAGGCCTGTTTATCCCTCAAAAGCATGTTCCAGGTTTTTTGGCTGAGTTGGAATAATCTGACGGAGGTCCCAAATATGTTCTTGTGGCGCGCATGCAGTTTCACTTGGGCAGGCGTTCAACGTAGCAGATCCGTCAAATTTTGTGGCAATTTGAACTTGCGTTACTAACACGTGCCCCACAGCAGGGTGGACGTAGGGATGGTTACTTGTGCCTGGATTAGTTAATATCGATAGTAGACTTGGACCGCATATACCGCATTCTCTCCTCCTCTCACACTTGGACCCACTGTCATGATAGAGTCCGGTAGAATCGCAAACCCGCAGCTATACATATCACCACGCCCCTTGATCTACGCACAAATAACCAAAACTTCAGGTATCCATTAAATCTGACCCAACTGTTTAGGTTGTTGTTGTTTTTGGACAGGAGACCATCCCTGTATGAGCTTCGTTATTACTTTGGAGCAAAATTGCTCTTAGAAGCGTATATGGGCCCAAGCAAGTTCAACTAGCCTGCGCGGACCACAATCCCAAAACACGGTTAAGCCACAGCTTGGTGCACAGTGATTGTGGTGATGGTTTGATAAAAGGACGATTACCCCTAGATCCTGGATACAAAGGCGAATGGCTCAATACATACCTCCAGCACATCGACTTCATGTTCTGAGAATGATTTAGACTATGGGTTGGGTCTTACTGAATAGCGCACGGCAGCCGCCATGTTGTTGTAGCATCAATGCGTACGCGTGAACGTTAGCGTGGAGTGAGTCACCGCATCCTAGTAAATCAGAGAAGCTACCATGTGTCACTACCATTTGACACAGAAAACAGACCAATCAGCAAAAGTCCCCATTAGGATCTCTCCGCTTAACATGTTTGGAAAAGTTTTGCATTCATGCGTTTAACTTATCCGTCATTAAACTGAGAACAAGGGTAAACAAAGCAGAACCATCGATCAGCTTCCCTCTAGAAAGCACAGGGAAGTGTGAACCACCCCTTAACGTCGTGTCGCATCTCCTGACAAAAGCCCTAATGTAGTGAACTGGAATGGCCTACGGAAGTGGTAAAAATATCCACCTGTCCAATGGATTTTGCTTTCATTCTGACAATTACAGGGCAGTGTGGCAACCCGTGTTACTGATAACAGGCACTCCTGGGAAATTCACGAGTTTTTACTCGTCTCGCAGTACTGACAGAGACATCAGGAAATGGCTCTGGCACGGGAATTAAAAAACGGGATAGCTGGAAGCATTTCAATATACGAAAGTTGAAGCCTAAGCAGAGGTCTCGACAGAAGGCACTACGGTGCTATTTCCTCCGAAGATTACCTCCTAACTGTCGAACATGGATCTCCTCATCGTCAGACTAGTAAATGGTTGAATAAGACATCATTGTGAAAAAATAACCACGGAATATATATTACTTCCTACAGGCAATGTGTTCAGTTCCCACTTCGAAATACTAGGACTCGTCAGTCAACTTAATTTGTAATTACCTTGACGCTGCACTTACGTGCTCTAACGTGACGATATTTACCATTACTAGTGTAGTCGGTTGCAGGTTGGAGGTTCGAAGTATCACGGGCTACCACCTTTCGGTCGTGAAATGCATACTGCGCGGTCTCATATCGCAAGTTTCTACAGTTCAGACTGCCGGGGATGAAATACTTTCAAATTATTAGCGAGTTGAGCTGTTTCACCAAAGATTTAATCTGTGTGGCTATACCTGCTGTGGCGTAGTAGATCCTGTGAGATAGTCCAAAAAGCATGCTTCTGTTAGAGGCAATGTTTCCTTTAACGACCACGCTTTTGAAGTAACTCCTGCCTCCCTCAGTGCGATGAAACACTTGGGAACAGTCTGACGTCAGCAGATGTCCTGCGGCATATCGTAAAGTTTTTTTTTTGTAGGAGGCAGCGTCTCGAAGACCATTATGACCAGCAAAAGAGTTCGGGTTTTCAGACGTGGACGGATGTTTGGGATGCTACAAGTCTAAGCAGAAGATTTGCTACATCTGAGTATGGTGTATAAGTGTAGAATGTCCGACAGTGTTAAACAGATCAGACATCCAGCTGAACTGCTTTAGATGAACTCTTAAGGGAAAATGACAGTGAATCATAGATAGCCAGGCACTTAAATCTGATCGCGTGAGTATTTCCCACAGGTCCGACTCTGACAGAACGTTCACATTACCTACCTCTGTAAGGCTAAAGAGTTTAGGAGGTTTAGCTTAATAACCTTGTAGACAAGGTTTACAAAAATAATCACCAGCGCAACACTAAGAATGCCACTCCAGTGCTTTGGCGTCGAACAAGAGTCCTGGAAGGTTACTGCAAGGGCGAGTGGTTATAGTGGTTGACGTCCTTGCTGGCGACAGTCGAACTTTTGTTTGCTCCCCTAGCCCTCTATGTTGAATCTGCAAATAAGCCATCATGAGATTGTCCTAATTCAAAACCACTGCTGACCTCTATCATTCACCCCCCCCCCCACAGCGGATGATGGATGGTGTACTGCAACGAAGTTTAATGGAGATTTTTCGAGCGCCCACCCTCTACTTACCGAAGCCTACACTTTTGGTGGTCATTTACTCCTAAAGAAGTTATTTTCACTGCCTTAGAAGACTATTGAAAATATTGAACCCTAAGCATCCCGTGGACTCACCTCTGCAAAATAAAATTAACTTTATTTGACCCTATTGTGAAAAAATTGCGGCATCGGGCGAGGCGAGCCCAAACAGCAAGGAAGGCTTTTGCGCAGCCAGCGCTCTGTCATTAAGCTACGAGGTTCATCGTGCCCTGTGAATTTAATCACACCTGGGTCGATTTACCCACCCAGCCTACTGCTCGTGTGGAATCCACCATTATGCATACAGTAAACTGACTGCCCAGGCAGCATTTCCTTACCAATCATCTAGAATCCACCAGAATGACTACTAGGCTCATTTATTCATTAGAAGGTCGCGGATTTTTCACAATTGGGTCAACCGAATCATTCAAATCTCCCAAACCCCCCTAAGAAAATGACACTCCTGATCCTTTCAGCATCGTGAGCAAAATATTCTCGCAAACTCTTTTAAAGCACCTGTGCTGACCGCACCTTGACAATAGTCACCGAAACGGTGCACACAGCATCAAATACAATGTGTAATCAAGATGATAATTAACGATAACAATGGGAAAACTGTCAAGTTTGTGCTGGTGACCACCTGTTTTATACCTGTGTCCCACGGCTACGAAATAGTCATCATTTTTTCGGAACAGCAGCTGCGTTGTTCTTGCCTGCCATCCACCTCTCATATCTGTTCCTCATAGCAGTCACACTCCGGAACCTATCTCCTCTGGCCGGCGAATCTGTATTTTTAACCGTTATTGACTTGTAGCAAGAAAAACAATCATGAGGCGGCCTTTGTGGGTGGAGACCTTATAACAGATCAGTCGCCACGCCCTATCTAATTAGCAGTCAGCTTGGTGTAGGCTTGGCGCTGTGTCACAACAGGAAAAGAGAGCGTGTCGCAGGTTGTGATGTCGACAAACAGAAGGTTCCCCCAAATCACAAGGCAAACAAGACGACATAGGAGGGCAGAAACTTTACTGCCAGAAAATTGAGAGTACACAGGCGGAGTTGTGCACGCCGACTCGGTAAGCCAAGTTCGCGGCGAACAAAGGCAGACAGCGTGAGTCAACAGTGGCAGGCTCCCACAAGCGAACGTCGACGGCACTGCTGCGTGTCTTAGTAACCCACTCAGCACCACTGCGGATCAAAGCCCGACCCTAAAGTATCCAAGTCTCGTGGAGGGGCTGTGGTGGACCTTAACGCCATTGTTGACTCATCACGCCAACACTGCGGTTACGCTCACGGCCGACCCCTGGCCTGTCTATCGCTCAAGGTATGAGCGACTTACGGACACACCCAGTCTCGTCTGTGCCAACCTTGCGCTGTGTTACCAATCACAACCAGTCTACCGAAACAAAGCGCGTATCCGGTGGCCGCCCGGGATGACTGCGGTCAGAGAACACTTGGAATTCCACCTTCGCACGTCGCGGTTGCGGCGACGCCGCCCTCTCCCACTGGCCTCACGGTCGGACGCCTTGCAAGACCAATTGGTGACTTTCCCCTTCCTCTCTGTAAATAATATAATGTTCCGTCTACTCTCGCCTTTCCACCATCTTCTCTCCAATCTCCTGAGGAACCAGGGTCTGGAAGATTGTAGGTGTTAAGGCTATAACCGTCGTAGCCTTAGCTCCTATACACCTATATCGTGACTCGCTGGTCAAAAAATTCGTGTACGATGGAAAACATCAGTCTGGCCAGTGGCCAAGTATCTCTAGAAAGAAACCAAAAGTCTACTCGCAAAAAAGTCCGCTGTGAAGAGCTTTTACAAATAATGTAGGTTTTCTTCTTTCGGAGGATATTTCCGAACAACACAGTAAAAAGTTACCTGTCTGGGGCTCGTTCTAAATATATACCGACCTCATTAAGATACCCGTTGGGCTCGCTGCTCGTTACCCGGAGCGTTCATCTCTAGCGAATAGTGTAACGGCCTTCAGTGAAGGTTAACTGCAAAATAAGCAGACTCTTAAGACTGGCGAATAAGCAGTCGCGAATCAGCAGCGACAGTGTCACAGGCTACGGCGGGTTGGGTCTGGCAATCCAAAAGCCACGAAGCCCGACGACGGCACTGTGACTGGGCGAATGGGGAACCGCAATTTAATAAGTTCACTCGCCATAACTGCCTTGCAGTTAGGCTTTTGGTTCAAAGCGCTAGAGGAGACAGCCGCGAACAAACAAGCTGATCTGCTGTTGAGGACCCGCCCGTACTTACCATTACGAAGAAACTTCGGGATAATATGTTCGATTAGAGTACTACGATCCAAGCTACGGCGTCCGCGGGAATTAACTCACTCCGTAACCCTGGTCTATTAGTGCGGGCAAATAGTCTAAGGGTTGGACTACGCATGCGGTCACGGACGCTTGGTATTGTGTACTAGAATATGCGAAAGCTTCTTGAACCTGGTATCAAAATTCTCACGGTGCGCAGCCTGTACCAGTAAAACGTAGATGTTTGCTGCCTGTCTGAAGTCTGAATTCCTGACTCAGGCCCTCGGGAGCCAACTCACATCTCACCCTCTATCATGACGTCCCAAACTACTCCTCTGGTCGAAATGGTATGACAATTGCCCTCTCCTACCTAGTAAACCGTGCACTACTTGCTTCGAAGCCAATCAATGAACGGGGGGCTTACGTGCGAGTGAAAGGTTCCTTCACAAATGTGTTCACCATCTCCGTGTATGCACGAACTTCGTCTACCGCACAATGCAATAAAGGGACTTTTTACTGGAATGGCTGAACTCAAACTGGTGACTCCAAAAACAGACATATTATTGGCCCTTTGGGGCTTGGTTCTCGCGGTGCCAATAGTGAAAGATTGCCGAGACTTGCTGATCAGAACCGACAGTTCCTCACAAACACGTGAGTCCAGCCTCAAAATAAACATCTGATAACTTGGTACTCAGAAGGACGATCATACAGCCCCGATGCGCGGCAGGCCTGATGTGTGCGTGACTGAGTAAAAGTCATAGAAGAGTCACCCGGTGTCCTTTTAATCAGTTGATTCGGTGATAGTAGTTGGTAGGATCCTGAGATTTGCTCTCCTGGAGGCCCTTTTCGGCAGCTCGATAAGTTTTCTTTCGCAACCTTTTGCTCGGCTTGGGTGTGAGAGGTGGAAGAGACTACTCCACCACGCAAATGCCAACACTTGAAGACACCACTTTTATGCATTTCCCAAAAACTTAGCGGAGACACACTGGTCGTGGTGTGGACGCGGCCCCCACCCATATCTCAGAGAATGAATAGAAAATCCAGGGTACACTAGATTGTTTGTTTTAGAAGATGTAACAGGCATAAAGGTACTGTATATAGCAACGTCCGCATTTACTGCCAGTAGTTAGAATTGTCACGATGATTGCTTGCTCCTATACAGCTGAGTCGGTAATCGCCAGTTCAGTCAGTAGCGTGATGATGACTCTGTAATTTGGTTCGCTGATAATGTCCTTTCAAGCTGCTTCCGTCCGCACCCTTCCCATATGGCCAATTATTCTACCCAGGAAAATTCGTAGCACTTAATATGGAGGGTTAAAATAACTGTGCCAGTTTATGGAGGGTGACCCAAAGTGCCACAAGTGTAGCAGTTGTTAACTCCCATGGCCATCACATTTCGAACCGACTTTGAACGTACGGCTCCAACGGATGAGCAGTGACACGAGGACTTCATTCATCTAAGTTGCTGCTGCATGTTCGGCAATCCCCGCCAAAAGTGATACCCCGTTTCATTCATGATCTTGCTTCGTAAAACTATGCTAAATTTGGAAAGCGACTTTACACCTTTCCTGTCATGAGAGTGAGTTATTCAATATTATTACTTGACCTATAGTAGTTGCTTCCGGCTTATTTGTAACCTCAACTAAAAGTGGTGAGAAAGCTCTTCTGACTTAAAATAACTCATTGAAATAAGAGCAAGTGCTCTTTGAGATAAGTCGAAAGATACAGCCAGAACAGCAGGCAAATAAAATTATTGTTTCAGTGACTTGGCCTCCTTATTAACTTCTGTCCAAAATTCACCTGCTAGTTCATATCAATGTCACCGTTATTTACCTCCAAAGGCGAAAGAATGACTGGGTATCTTGTGATACTCGGCTGGAAGCATCTCGGTAAGTATCCTACTTAACCACCTGGCCTCATACTTAGCACAAAACTTCTTTCGGACATTTTCACTCTGTTTTGTACTGATCTCCATCTTTTTTATTTGGAATCCGCTAATTTCTCAAAATGACGAATTCTACTAAATGTCCTCAATGCAACTGCACTGTCATACGTCGGACGAAAGCCGTCCAATGCCAGGGCTGTTCCAGCTGGTTCCACATTGCTTGCTTAACTGTGACCACCAAACAGTACGAAGTTCTCAAAGAAGTCAATGTTCAATGCTGCGTAATATATTGTGACCCATGTAGAACCCATGCTGCACTCCATTTTTCAACTATCCATGCCAGCACAGTTCAAACAGTTGTGGATGAGGAGACAGTTCTACCTATTATAGCTCCTTCAGCTGCAGATTCTGCATCTCCAGATTTTGTTTGCCGGGGTGACACGACATGTTCCTCTCCACCTTTGTCCCTGTAACCAAGGGGCCCACGAGGTCTAGACGACAGAGCGCAACCAACCCGCCCGCGCCTGTTCCCGCCCCCGAATCGATTCCGGAGCAGACACCATCAACTGGTGTGCCGAAACGCATGAACCCCCCGGCTGTTGCTGCGGCTCCCACATCTATGTCGGTGAAACGACCAACTGCTGAAGTGAGACAACGTGACAGGTGTCTGATCATGTTCAACGTTCATGAAGCGACAGAAGGCGATGCCACCTCTCGATTTAACTTTGACAAAGCTCAGGTCGATCCCATTTTGCAACGGCTGTTGGAGAATGCTGGTGAGGAAATCGCGGGTAACCAAATGATTTTGCTTCGTGCCAAAGCAGAAAGCCGCCCACGTCCGCTAAAGCTCATATTCGAGTCATCTGTGATTGCTAAAAAATGGCTGTCAAGATATTATAAGCTCAAGGGCCTACCAGTAACAGAAAAACCCGACCTCTCACCCGAAGAACGGAAAAAACGCCGCACGGTCGTCCAAGAGCTCAAGCGTCGGACACTCACCGGCGAAACGGACCTGTTAATCTGAAATTTTCGGGTTATGAGGACACGCCGTCTCTTCACCGCACCACTGATCGTGAGGTTGCAAGACAACTCAGTCGAACAGCCTCTCCAATCGGTTTAATCAATGCCAGAAGCTTGCTTCCCAAGCTCGCCGAGCTCTCCCATTGGGTTAACAACCAAAGGCCGTTCTTCTTTGGAATAACGGAAACTTGGCTCCATCCTGATATTGGTGACGCTGAAGTTCACATTCCTGGCTACAACGTTTACCGAACTGATAGAGCCGGACCTGCGTATGGCGGGGTCGCATTGTACGTGAGACAGGACCTCCAAAACAAGGTTATCCGAAGCCTTGGAGGTGAAGGCCTCGTTGAACAACTCTGGGTGTCAGTCTCTAGCTCCCGCGAATCACTTGTAATGGTGGGGGTTGTGTACAGGAGTCCTAGCACTACTTCTCTGGCCTGGCTCGACACGTTCGCTGAATATGCATCATCTTCTCATGTTTGTTTTTGGGTGACTTTAACTTTCCGTCGGTTAATTGGTCTATGGCACCCCCAGTATCCACATCTCCAAACTGTCTAAACAACGATTTTCTTGATGTTGTTTCGGTCAATGGTCTTGTGCAACATGTACTGTCGCCTACGCGGATATCAGCTTCTTCGTCGTCGTGTTTGGATTTAATCTTAACTAACCAGCATGATGAAATTTCGAATGTCACCATCTCGAACCCACTGGCCGCTGGTGATCATTGCATCATTTCCGCGTACTATCTGCTCTCACGACCAACAGTTAGACCCCGCAGACCACCACGGTCAAATGTTTGTCGTACGGACTTTGACGGCATGCGTCAAGCTGCTCCACTTTTACTATCAGGGGTGCCTACCGCTGCCTCTGTAGAGGAAAAATGGGCACTGTTGAAATCTAATGTTACTGCACTTGTCGCGGAGTTTACTCCAATGTCTGTCCCTGGCTCGTCCCGGCTATTTCCACCCTGGATCGGCCGAACAGCTCAAGGCTTATTGCGAAGGCGCGACCGAGCGTGGAAAGCGTTTCGTTTACTCGGAACGCAATCTGCATTTGACCGCTGTAAACGAGTGCGTAATGAATGCCATGCCGTTATAAGGCAAGGTAAAAGGGATTACGAAGATACCATACTGGAAGTCTCCGACTCTCAGCCAAAGCGGTTCCACGCCTATATCAACCATCGTCACAGAGCTCAACCTGAAAGCCCAGAGCTAATTGCAGCGGATGGTCAACGCATGCTATCGGACGGGGAGAAAGCGCAGGCCTTGGCATCACAATACCGGGGTGTATATGCTAACCAGCAGCAAACAATAACACCAGTGTCCCTCCCATCTCAGAGCCCGGCGATTTTAACGAACATCGAGTTCTCGGTAGAAAAGGTTATCCGTATTTTGACTGCACTTAAATCATCGACCTCACCTGGTCCTGACAATTTGCACCCACTTATACTGAAGCATCTGGCAGATATCAGTGCTCCACTTGTTATGGATATTTTTCAAACGTCCATCAGTACGAGCACTCTTCCTCAAGATTGAAAGTTTGGTGTCCTGAAGCCGTTTTATAAATCCAGTGATAAATCGCTTCCCTTCAATTATAGGCCAGTAACTCTCACCTCGGTTTTAGTGAAGGCTCTCGAAACCCTCATAAAACAAGAGATCGACAATTTCCTGGACCAAACCAACGGTTGGATTCAAGAGCAACACGGAAAATCTTGTGCCACAAACCTGTTATTTGCCCGTGAGTCTTGGGCCGAATCGAAAGATAGTGGTTGCCCAACGCACGTGGTATCTATCGACTTCAGTAAAGCGTTTGACCGGGTTTCTCACCAACTGATCGTAAACAAGTTAGCAACCCTTGGTATTGGTGGCAACATTCTGAACTGGATCCGGTCATATTTGAGTGATAGGACTTGGAGCATCAGTATCGGAGGTGTTTTGTCTCCTGCCGAGGTCGCATCATCTGGGGTTCCTCAAGGATCCATTCTTGGCCCCACCTTGTTCTCAATCTATGTTCAGGATCTGAAACAATGCCGATGTACGCCGATGACCTGAAAATATGGCGTGATGTCACAGGTGCCAACGACATAATCGCCCTGCAACAGGACCTTATCCAGTTAGCCTCTTGGGCTTCAAGTAACCAATTGCCGGTCAATGCTGCGAAATCGGCGTTCATGACAATTGGATCTACTGAGGTCGCCTCACCATGCTCACTCAATGGTGTCCCACTCCGACAAGTCACGGAATTCTGCGACCTCGGAGTCATGATACAAGACAATTTGAAAACAAACTGTCACACAGCCAAAATTCGTGCGGCTGGGCTTCGGCGCTTATGGATGTTGAGAAGGACCTTCTCTTTATGGTCTCCCGCCACATTTAAAAAGCTTTTATCCATCTATGTTCAGCCTGACATCGAGTTCGCGGGCCCGGCCTACTTTCCTTGCTACGCAGGAGAAATTCTCGCACTTGAATCGGCGCAGCGACTGGGTTCTAGGATGGTCCCACAACTCCGTGGACTTCCCTATAAAGCACGTCTTCGCAGTTTAGAATTGTTTTCTTTGGAGTATTGGCGACGTCGAGGGGATCTAATTTTTCTGTTCCGCTTGGTTGTGCTCAAACACTACTTAGAGTTGTATTGGATCATCATTCGAAATTACGACACTCGCATCCGAGGTCACTCCTTTCGCCTAGTCCAGCAACGCTCAGACCTTCTGCCACAGAATTACCGGTTTTCCCGTCGGGTCATCAAAGACTGGAACTCCCTGAGAATATTGTCCACGCAATGTCGGTTCCCAGTTTCGAAAGACGCCTTGATGCCTTTTTCTTATGGCCGTGGATGACAAAATCTACTCAACCAGTCAGCGGTTCCCAATTCCTTTCGAGGATCGCCGTCCTGTTTGAGTTTATTTTTCTGTCTTGAACTATCTTTGAAGAGACTCCTCCGGGCCTTGGGCCTCTTATCTTCAATAAATTGAAATTGAAACGTGAATACCACAAACATCACAGAATTAAGAAGTAGAAGACAACTCGATCGCCGGGATACTATGTTTATTTGCCTGTGTACAAATAAACTGTTTCTGCTACCGTTCTGTGAGTATGTATCTGAAGATGAATCCGTGACGGATTTCGAAACGTCGGGCAAATAAACATGGTGCCCCAGCGATCAAGTTGTCTTCTACTTCTCAATTAGTTCCTGGGACTCGCATGCTTGCTCGTATTAGCAATCACAGAATTACCTGCGTGGTAGTTATCACTAGCTAACAATAATAAAAGCATAAACTATCACCTTCGTCGATTTAAAGAAGACGAAGAGAGCTAAAACTTGGATTTTGAAGACGTTCCAGAATTCTGCACCTGCTGAAATAATTAAATAACTGCCTATAAGTGCGATTTCTCAAGAACAGATCAACATCAGACATGTCCACCATAATGAACGCTGTGAAAATATGTTGTGTTCTCCCTCCAGCTTACCTAAATGGCCTTTTTTTCGTAATGCCAGTGGAGATCTAAGAATTTTCCAAACGAGACATCAGAATGCGGAATCGGCGATAACCGATTTAACAACTAAAATTTGCATAGGTGCACAGAATTCAGCAAAGACAAGACCCACGCCCCTTGGTAGACGATGACTGTGTACTCAGGGCAAGCGAAAGCATTTGAATGCAAAACTCGGAACTGACTCTGAAAAAAATAATGATAGCACGCTATTAGGTGTAGTGCCAACGTCCCTAAAGCCACGTAACAAATGTCTAACGGTACCTAGTATCCATTAGTAGGCTATGAGTGCCTGCTATCCACTATAAGTCTGAATCCGGGACTCGGGCTACTGCGGTCCCAACTCTTCTCTAAATCTAGCGCACAGAGGCCCACAAGACTCATTTGGTAGACACGGTGTAGCCATCTCCATCTTGAAAAAAGTGAAACATACACTGTTTGTGCCGAACCTTGTCAATGACCGCTGGCCCAAGCACTACTGTCTTCTTCATGTACGCACCGACACCAGCCACCTGCCGAGGATTGAAGAAGGTGGACAAGGTCAAACAAATGTTCTTGCAATCGGCATACTGCCACTTAAGGCTTGGCCTTTGCCATGAGAGCGGTGAGATCAAGTTAAATTTCGGCATACATAAACCGGAAATTTTGTCATGAGCACGTTCCCTCCAAATCAGAGCAAACACATGCTGACCTGATATTCAAACGATGACCACATGACCAGCCAGATGGACTACATTCTAGTAAGCGTACGAATATGTAGCTGAATTCCTGATGGCAAAGCCATGCTATTGGTCGTTAAAGCCTCAAATTTCGCCCCTCACCCTCAGCAAGACTAGGACAACCCGATTGAGTTGATGCACTCAATATAGGAATTCGGCCTCGCCTCGCAAACCAATTAGAAGTTAGTGGCAAATAGGCATTACTGAAATCCTCAGCGCACGGGGCACTTCGGACAAGGCTAAGGCGCTGGAGGGCCTCACAGTTGTCTTTTCAGATAAATCACACAGATAAATAAATCGTACTTCGTCCCGCCAACTCCGGAAATCAGCTAAGTGTATTGAGTGTCGGTGACCCCACACAACCCTACAAAGTCACTTATCTAAATTACTCGTGAGCTATCTACACCGAATGACTCAGACCGCAATTTGGGCTGCGGCTTTAGTGATAACCTAACAGGGGTCGGCGCAAGCGTAAACACTTCGAGCATCTTCAAAGTTTTCATACCTTATCCACTATTCTCTTTTCCTAGCATATTCTTATGCCTCTTTAGTCTTCGACAGCTCATTTCTGATGGCAGGAACTCGGCCACCATTTATCGGCCTTCGCGGCGTGACACCCCAACAGTATTGCTGCGTCGTTGTCATGGTTCACCTTAGATTTCAATGTTAGTGTTGGGAACGAGGCGATTCCCATGATGAGCCGACGCACTCAACGGCATCGCGAGAGCCGCTTGCCGTGAGCCAGTCTTGTCTGTTCAATCCTGATTGGCCCATTGTCGGAGGATGTCCCCTGCATTCCCTTTAAAGTGCATGCACCCTGTGTCTGACTTGAAATGCGCTGACTTGGACTGACGTACTGTAACATGCTGTGTGAATAAATTATCTCGCTGGCCGACGGGTCTTCTCCCTGTATCGCTCTTACGGGCTCTTGGAAAACTGGTTTATGCTGATTAGAAGTACCAGGTGCGGATAGTAACAGTTAGTCACCCCAGCAAGAGCTCCAGCCATGTTTCTGTGAAGCTGGGCATTGATTTTCTCATCACTACACATCGCCTGACTCTCATCACTAGTCCCCTTCACTAAAGCGTTCGATTCTATTACAGGTTCGTGTCGGGTCACCGATATAGGAAGCATACCAACAGAAATCACTATGATTAGGCCTACAACAATCTTCCATGGCCGATGATATTCGCTCCGACATCCGATAGGACGACATCCTGTCCAACTACGCCACCGAGTTGATTTTCAATGAACCTCTGCTGGGCTTTCACGATGTCCACTTTGCAACCTCAAGTGGGTTAACGACACCGCCCGACAGCTCAAAGATGTGACGGCCTACGCGGCGTAAGCCATGAGGAATAAGGTACCTAAATCAGTCCGTTTATTCAGCAGCATTACAAAGACCAATAATTTTCCAGGTGCATTACTGACCACCATGAGTACAATGGAAGGTCTCAAACACCTCACAGAGAAGCTGCTGTCCACAGTGAATAGATGCTATTCGTGTACTTCTCAGGTCCGACTCGACATAGGTTCATCGCCACAAGTACCGCATGATCCACACTGCCGTCCGGACACGCATTCTATGTCGTAATATACATTGCTGTTTGACCGTCGTTGTCTGGACCACCCTTCTAGTTAGACCTACTGACAGATAGAAGTCGCCGTGCCAACATGGTGAGGATACCCCAGATCACCAAAAGATGATTAATTGCATTTGGACATAATCTACGTCATCTATGGTTGCTGCCATTTACTTGACACGGCTGCCCACATAGGAGAGTGATCAAGAGCAGGTGTACAATCAGCGACATCAGCTGGGTTCAGTACTATTACTGCCGTAAGATGCACACATGAGAGCACTTGCATCACACTCCCAAGTCAAGCCTCTTCAGCTTGAATGACGCGCTTAGTATCAGTAGTCCGTTTCTTTGCAGCTCACCAGCAAGGAGGCGAACATACAAAGTGGCTGAACCCTTAAACCTCAGAAAGGGTCGCCATCGCACCTCCCCCACTAGACTAAGCTAACTGAAGTACTTGGGATTGCAGAAGGACCTAACACCCCATGCGATTCGCAAAGAACTCGTGATTGATAAAGAAAAAGGATTTAGCGAAGCACCTTTAAAACAGTCTAAAACATGTTTTATGCTCATCTTCGGGTAAATAAAATTATCGAAAAAATGGTTGTCTGAGTGTCCCTCCGGCCATGACGATCGCTGGAAATGACAAAATGGGGAGGGAGGAATGCGACCAAATCGCTGACCGCAGGAATGAATAGTAGTGCAAGTAGGGATCATGAAAGTCGAGGACATAATGTTGGTGAGAGCTTTCACCTATAGCACAAATAGCTTGATGCAAGCATAGCACGAATAGAACGTATTGGCAACGACAGTGAGAAGAACCCGATCCGATGGCTCACGAGGATCGTCCTCTGTCTAAGTGCTCATGCTTTGAGGTGGCGGAAAGTAATATGAAATGATGAGATAGAGGGGAGGAGGAAGTCAAGAGGTGGTTACGTTAATAGGTCTAGCAGATCGTCGTCTTCACCAACATCATTGTTACTGCGTAAGGATCACAGTTGGCAGAAGGTCTCCGGTCCTCTAAGTAGCCGTAGCCTTCGTCGCTGACTTGTCGGGGGATTCGGATGCTGGCTCCACGGTTTGCGACTCCTTAGCAAACAAATGCAAAGACGTCACGTCGGTGCGAGAAACCAACATGTTTAAAAGTAATATTCCATAGTAGTGCTACGTTAGGATAAAGAATTAAGAGCGAGACTCACCAGAAGAGAAATCCTTAATACTGCTCGTCTCGTGATGACCAGTAAGTCGCCTCATATTGTCACTACCCTGGTGAGGATCATAGGCCTTGATGTGTTCGTCGTGGGCAAGTGCTAGCTTCTCTATCGCAGCTGTGATGGCGCTAAACAAAAGATCGGGACTAAGTAGAGTAGAAGTCGGCAAATAACATAATTGTACTTCAGATTTTAGGTACTAACGGTAAGCTCTTCTAGTGAGCAGAGGCTAAACGAGTAAGCGCCAAGGCAGATTGCACTCAGTTTTGAACTTACTCTATACCTATGCCTTTGGTTCGCATCGAGAGAGTTGAGTAGTTAGTATGAGCACCAGCACCATTCCAGTTGCCAGCAACCGGCTTGGGATCGAAGGTGATAACGACGTTGAAGTCCTCGGCAACACGATGTAGAAGGTAACGCGCCATCCAGAGGTGGTCGGCGGCTTCGACACCCTCTAGGGGACCGACTTGGAATTCCCACTGCACGACGCAACAGAAGAAAAAAGATAAGTTTATAAACTGACCGAACTGATGCATTTGAGATGACCATTTCAGATATGTTTGCTGAAACGGTGGTCTGCAACTCACCTGAGACGGCATAACCTCGGCGTTAGATCCAGCAATCTTTACTCCGGCGTACAGACAAGCCTGATAGTGTGCCAGGACAATGTCACGACCGTACGCACGGTCCGCGCCAACGGAGCAGTAGTAAGGACCCTGAGGTGCGGGAAAGCCGTTCTTGGGCCATTGTAGCGGATAGCGATCAATATCCAGAATAGTGTACTCTTGCTCAATACCGAACCAAGGATGCTCATGTTCAGCCTTCTTCATAACCTCCACACAACCATGTCGCTTGTTGGTGGCTATAACAGTTTTGGAATTCGACGGTTACGGGGCGTGGCGCATAATGTATGATCATGAAAATAGTAAGATCCTAACAGTGATAATGTAAGTTAGTTTAAGGGAATAAAATGCTCACAGTGTGGCTTCTTATCGTAGGTGTAGGTTTCACAGAGAAGGAGCTTGTTGTTTCCGCGGGTGAAAGGGTCTCTGAAGATGCTTGCCGGGTAGAGATATACGTCGGAGTTAGAGCCCTCTGCTTGGCCGGTACTACTACCATCAAAGTTCCATATGGGGTAGTCTAAAGTTAGTATTTCAAATACGCTTAGTGTGGAGCAGAAAAAGGACAGGTCACGAACACTAAAGCAAGAACCAATTTTCAGAAGTGCACAAAGAAAATACAACTAGAAAATTTCGGGGTACAGATGGTAAATTTTGGAAGTATTTTATTACAATGCGGTCCAATAAATATTAGGTAAGCGGATACCTGCAGGTCATAACCCAATAATTGTCAAGCGCATAGCGAACACATCGCACTGCAACTACACATATTAAATACCGCAATACTTGCGCGAACTACACCGTAACCTGATGCCACCTCTGTGTGAATACAAAACGTCGAACCAGTAAAACTTGTTCCTTCTATCGCGTCCCCATTCCAACGCCTTCACGGGACTTATAGATGAAGAGACATTCCATAGACGTAAAATGCTACTAGGGTATTTTTGCATGCTTCAACAAAACACTTTTCCATTGGTGGTTCACGCGTGTACATTCCAGAACAGATGTGCTAAACAGGTCCAAAACTTACTACTCAGTGGCATTTACTTCTATGTGATGTATAGAGGCACATGACTTGACAGTAACCTACACACGAATGCATGGAACGTACCTTCAACCTTCGCTGGCTCCTCTGACAAAGTCATAGTTTTGCATCGCATGTGTTCGCCAGATCCATCAATCCAGATGTATGTGACCTGGAACTGTTCGCCTTTGTTAGGAAGTTCCAGATATCTGGCCAGGAGGGACTTCCTATCAGCAGGAGTTGATACGCCGCCAAGCATTTCGGGCGAATATGACCGACGCAGCTACTCTGAGTATTTAAGCTAACGGTAATGTGGTTGTCTGCTAAAATAGCCAATCAGAGTAGCAGCGGACGACCCCAGGACAGAACACGCTTCCACGCGTTGCTGTGTCCTTGAAATTCTAATCCGACAGTCTGGCTGCTTTTTTATTGGTTAGCCGGTTAACTAACGGCATTCAAGTACACGTTCTAACCGCGTGGGTGAACGATCCAAGCCCATCACGTGTAGACGGCAAAAGCTAACGCATGGGCAGCAAGACGTTATGAAATCGGACCAGGAAGCGTGTGCTCCATACCTGCAGGACTATTCGCTGTATTCGAAAGCTCGAGATGGGCTGCCGGTTGGCCTAAATACTGCCTGCTCGTCTTGGCTAGGATATTTGCCCTCGGCTAGTGCTTGCCGTGGAGTAGGATTGCTTGCAGCCCTGGCTTAGCAACGGTTATGCTGAAAAAATTTTTCTCTGGCCAATCGTCTTTCCTATAAAGTGCTGCAGAGTCCTGTGACGACCTTGTGACATGACAATGGTAGACCTCCATCAAATAAGTTAATTCGGTGCCATTGTCTTTCGGACTATATATGCTACCGCAATAGGAGCCAGGGGACCAAATTTCTGATCTGAGCTTTTTCTTCTTTCCCTTGCTCACTTAAAAAGTAAATTAATGCTGATAATAATTATTATATGACGCCAATTTGTAAGACGTATCGATTTAAAGATCATATGCCAGACGAACAGTGGGAAGGCAGTTGAGAAACGGCCTCGAATTTCAGCTGAAAAATTGAATTAACTCAGCTTCCAGTAAATTTTCTAGTAATTGAATGTGGTTTAGTTGCAGTGGTCTTATGAGAAGAAGGTCTGACAGTGAAGGGATAAAAATAAAACGGAATTATCGTTGGGAGTCTAGATATTTCTCAGCCTCATTCTTTGATGCAAAAGCATTTCAGTTGAGAGGACTCAAGCATAGACGCGAGTCTTGTTTGCGGGTAAGGAGGGAAAGAGTTTCCTTGCTAACCGCCTCATAGTCGCCGGTATAAAGGTATGGGGTAAGCCAAGCACGAACATCGACCAAGCCAAGAAGACCGGAGGTGGAGAGGGCGCAGGTGACCAGTGCAGCCGGAACTACGCATAGGCCTGCCACCACACTTAGCTCGGACCCCAAATAGTCAGAATGCCATAGAAGTCACATTAAGAAGGAGCCTGACGCTTAATCCGCCAGTCGGCCACATCATAGAAACACTAACTAGGCTGGCCAAGTGGTCGGAGCTATCCCGTCAGTTGGAAATATTCCAAGCCACCGCTTTTAGCGAACAGTGCTGGCTTCAAGTCCGTCGGCTTGTTTATATTGAGAAAGGCGCGCTTAGCCGTCGATCTCACTCTCTATTTCTATTACCTGGCCTTAGACACCTTCCGAGGCGGTTGGTTGACTGGTGCAAGGAGTGGGCGCATGGCTAGCAACCTCGTTCGCGTCAGTCGAATACATGTCCTGGTCTCCAAAACGCAATCAGGATTTCGTACAAAAGGGGTTGGGCGACAGGGCCAGGGGCCACGTTAAGGAGCCATTGCGGTCCAACACTCAGGCCCCTAATCGACCACACCACAAGAATGCACCTTGGATTAATTGTGAGATCTAATTACAGTAGTCGCCGGTTATTAAGCCCACCTCGAGCCCAGACCAAATTGGGCTTAATAAGTGGCGGGCGCACTAACCGGAGAGTCCTAGTTCTTGATTAGCAAACGCAGGAAAGCCACTTCACATTACATGCATGCTGTATTATGTATAGGCCTTGGTAAAGAAGAAATACCTGGAACGCGAAAATTCTCTTTCATTCGTGTAGAGCTTGGTTATGTACAAGAAAAGAATGCTGTTTGTCTGCATTTTACGTAACAACAAAAACAAAAAATGATTTTCGACGCGTTTAGAAAAAGTGGTCTAGTGTCAGTTGTTTTGGAGGAAACTTCATTGGCAAGTGCTCTTCGATGTCCTTCTCCAGGCAGCAGAAATCGCAGAGCGATGAGAATCTCACTCTATCCTGTTGGCAAACTGGGCTTTGTAGCCGGCGACTGGGCTTGTCAGCCGGCGGATTTCGCTGTGTAAAATCCCGCCCCAAGCTGATTTGGGCTTCATACGCGGTTTGGCCTATTAACCGTGGACTTACTAACCGGCGACGACTGTATAATTGTTATTTGGCATCCTCAGGCTCGGATCATATATGCAGCAGTAGATCCACCTGATGAAGCAGCAGCGAATCATACTTCCCTCCCAGGTGAGAGGTGCTGGCTAGAAGCGTGTGGTATGCTAGGTTGATCGAAGCCATGTGTGGTGTAGATGCTAGTAAAGAACCATGTGGCAATTTGGTATAGCCGGCGCTGTTCTATCACGGATTGTCATGGAGATGCATCTGACCTAATAGGCCCATGTGGTGCACAGGCGGTGCGGAACTTCTTAAAATTATGTGACTAGTTTCTTACCCAGTTAGCTCGTTGCGATGCAGGTTGTAGTCGGGGAAACACATAAATGACTTTTGACGGTACGCATGATAGTAAAAGTATGCGTTTACCGCAATTAATTGCCAGATCATGGCCAATATTTATCGGGAAGAGCAATAGCAGAATTATGTGATGAATTAAAAATATTAAGATCACAACATCTAAAGTTGCTGAATCTCTCACGAAACTTAACATCCTTAATCTCCAGACATTCTTACTGAAGTTACCCTCTAACACGGAGTCGGTTGAATTCATAGTAATAAACAAACGGCCAGGCAACGCATGCACAAGGGGCGCGAAGCTCAACGCAAGTCAAAATTGATATAAGCATCAAATTACAACTAATCTGTCCTTAGTATCTTTATAAACGTCTAAATTCACTTACTTACTTCAGTGCTGAAGTGCGAAATCAAAATTATGCGGGATTCAAAAAAAGTTGAAAACAAAGGCTCAACGTCCACCAAAACCAAACTGGAATAAAAATTGTAGAAAAACGCTGGATACTAACAATATGTATCTGATGATTATTTCAAAATAAATGCGAAACGTCAAGCGAATAAAGTTCATTTTTTCTAGCGATCGCGTCTAATTCCGCTGAATCTACGGTTCAGTTTCTCCCACTCCAAATTCTTCAATCTACTCTCTTTGTAAAATTAACACCGTGGGGGATCTGCAGCGACCCCCTTTCTTAGTCATGCTTTCCTCGGACGCCACGCGGACTATGTCATGTCTGGCGTGACCACCACGTGTCCGCAAGACACCGTAGTCAAGACCTCCGTTCAAGGTCAATCCTGTCTGGCTTTCTCAAGGCGGTCTAGCCTCACTAGCCAATCAATTCTCAAGGCGGGACCAGTGCTCGAGATGCGGGTGAGATGTTTACGCTCAGTCACTTCCAGAGCCGACGACGCACTGTTCGGTTGCAGACTATCTGGACTCCGGCTCATTCATGGCTGGCCTGCACTCGTCTGGAAGTCACTTTCCTATTGTTTACATACTACGCTTGTTCCTACCTTAGTAAATTCTCCCTGACACTATGGCCTTCAACGCCTTATACTATCAACTAGCTTATACATTTTGGGATACGTTAGATCGCCTATTATCTGGCCGGACCGCATCCTATCCCACAGATCTAAGTCTTTATTGCTCATTATATAATCCTGCGCGAAGCAGATCTATTCCACGCACCTTTAAAACCACTTCCATTCGGTTTATCATACAACCTTTTCCCTTCTGAAGCATTCCAAGTCAGTGGATGTCATTAACTTGTGGCTTTCTCGTTGTGCTTTGGTCGATGAAACTAATGCTTGTCAGATCAAAGTGCCCTCGGGAGTATATAGACAAAGAGTTCTAAATATGCTGAAGATGGTAGAGGGACACCTATGTACATTTCTAGATTAGTTACCGGAATTCGTAGAAATGTATTCCGCTCTTTATTTGGCAATTCGGCGCTATTTGTGACAGCATTTTTACGCTCATTTTGGAGAGGGCGACAAACCAAATGTATAGCATTTACAAGTAGTTACTCGGAAAAGTAGACAAACTGTGTCTAGTTGGATAAATTTAGTAATTGCACTTTAAGAACGCAATAATTGGAGAAATATACGCAGGAATTTCCTTCTATCTAGCCTTCTATCTATGAGTTGAAACTTTATGGAGTTTCATAGACTCATTTGGAACACGTATTAGAAGCAGCTGATGGTAAGTGTGATTAGTTTGGAGCGTAAAGGTAGGGCTCATACTTCAATACACCTAGCCGAATGACAATTAATCAATCATGGCCTCTTTATCTGCCAACTACCTCTCCCCCGATACATGTTTTAGAGGCCTGTAGATGAATACTGGAAAACGTTTGTTTGCTGTATCATCGCATACTATGCCAAGACCTTTACTAAAACATTCAAGAAATTTCAAAAGCGTCTTTATGTGTTAATTGTTTGTGTACGAGGACATCGAGACACAAGCAGAGGAAAAGTGGAATTTTTTAACAAGATCGCCTCCAAACATCGGGCTCTTGACCATGCGGTTTGAAAATGCAGACTCCTGATAATAAGCACTAGCCTGCAGTTAAATCTAACTAAAGAGCTTCTAACTAGACTTCCCAGTTAAGATGCTATGTGGGAAATGAGGAGGTATGCGGACCCATCAAACATTTACTCCGATTAAATGCCTTTCTATTTCATTTGGGTAAAGTTAAATTAACCGTTTCCATTTCGTTTGTCTCACTCCACGCCTCTCTTATACGTTAGCATTGCAGTTATGATGCGGCTTACTGATAGATATTACTGTTAGGACTAGGCTTGATGATAAGGACAATTATTAAATGCATGACATTCAGTTAAGTGACTAGGACATAACCTTTTACGGTCTGACCCAAAATTATTCCCTTGACTATTCTCTGGATTTCGTTTACCAGAAACCGCATAGAGAACGCTAAGGGACCTACTGATGAGCCGAACACCTCGCTACTGCGTCATGCGGCAGCAGAAATATCGGCGAAACACGTGTCTGGACTTTAAACTAGTATCTAGGTTGGGAGAACGGTATAACGTCTTCACCATCTATGTACACTATTCCAACGCGAAGGTTACCCGAATGCGCTCCGTAAACACACCATAGGCACCCCTCTGATGTCATGTTTTGCGTTCCTTCACTTAACATTGTGGGCAACCTCGATCTGAACTATTGTACTTATAGGCCGCTGTTTGTACCCAATATCACGTGCACCAGCTTCAGTGGCTGGCGTGGCGTTTGACGGATGGTCATGAATATGTGCAGGGAGTCCCTGGCTCGCGAACCCGACCACCGGTCGCACTCCGCCGACACGTGCGAACGGTATGCCATATATTACGGGAAAATCCCTTTTGCTTGTGCATTGTACACGCATAAACTGACCAATCAGGTACGTTACCTTGCTTAGTGACCTTGCCATCACGCCTGGCTCCCTCGCGCTGGAGGCAGAGGCGAGACTGTCTAACTACCGCATTTCATCGCCCATCTTCTGCGTGACAGTAAAGTACACTAGTACGGTGCATTTTCAATAACGACCACAATAGTCGTACTTCTGCGCCCTATGGACGCCGAAGATTCGCGCAGTTTGCCCCACCTTTTTCCGAAGTGTTCCTGAATGAGACGCTTCCTCTATTCCTCTTTCAGACTGAATCCCCTTAACCGCGAAATAAGGTAGTAAAATCGACAGGAAGTAGATTCAACAAAACTCGGTATGCAAGACTTAGTACTGCTACTTTTCAGGTCAAAACGTGTGGCCTTCGGCTGACGTGATATTTTCCAACTTGAATGCTTAACTATGGAATTAAAGGCAGGGGGTGGCAGGTGAGTCTTTGAAGATTTTTATCAAAAGTTACTTTGTAATTTAAGAAGGCAGTAAAAATTTACTGTAAAAAATAGATTTATACCAGAAAAGGTAAAAGGAATGCTGGGGACCTAGTGATGAGGCGAACTCCTAATAGTTGTGTCAGGTAACTGTAAACTGCCAGTAAGGCATATGGTACGAGTTCTTGTTAGTTTACTATAACGTAACTAATTAAACTAAAACCAATAAAACTGGATAATAAATTCAAAACTAAACAAAATCATAAGCTGCGATGAAATATGTCGTTATTTATGTTACAGTAAACTATGGTGCTGCGTCCAGGGCGCCCTTAGCAACATGTGCTTGCGTTTGTTGCATTTAAATGCATCAAGACTATGATATGAATATTTTTGAGACAATTGGCTTTTAGGGAACGCTAACATACGCTCTGTGATACCAGGCACTCAGATCGCGCCAGTTACTCGTAGAAACCCTTCTGATACATGTAGCTTTCGAGATATGCGAAGATGTTTTACTCATTGTTAAATACTTCTCTTAAAGAATGGCGGGGGGGTGGGGGACACGACGTGAGTCAACTCCGGGAAAAAAAAAGGTTCTGCTTGTGGAATCTTCCATAATACTTAATTGCCAGAAATAAGTCTGAATGGAACGGGAGTTTAATTCGTTTGATTCGAAGCCGGTTGAATTGCGCGGATACATTGGTACTTCCTAGGGAATAAGTTTAAAAGTTATCGGTGGTGCGGAAATCCAACGATCGTGCCAACAGTCCTTCCATAAAATTGCACTAAAGAAAGATTTTGTGTGCTGAAGATTATATAAATATCAAGCCATCGTTTATTAAGCATATTTCATGACTCTTTTCTACTTTCGATTGAGTTGGTGACCCTAACCCACCTCATCATCTGCTGAAAAAAACTGTCATGCTGTTACCCATCCGACTTTTCGGATAGCTATCGAACAACAGCCATCGAAGAAGACGATGTTCGCTAATATTTTTGCAGGAGCCAATGGATATATCACGGGATGTTAAGGCTATGACATTTTTAGCCCTAACGGATACGATCTTCCAGGCCCGATCCCTTAGGAGAGGAGAGAAGTCACCGGAAGACCAGAGTGCTAGGAAGAGTATATTCCATACAGAATAGATGGGAGTATAGACAGTATGAAAGTGGCTATCAGACGACCGCATGACCACAAGCCAGCGGACGGCGTCTAAAGTGATGTCTGCTCGGCAGTCGTTACATTAGGTCCTGTATGAGTCGGCCTGTGATTGGCTCTTCCAGGGGCCGGAAGCGGCAAGCGTTCCCAAAATGCACTTCGACTTGAGCTAGTCACGGCAAGTGTACACACGTGCACTTCGTGTGGAGTCACTATAGATACACAAACAAGTCGTGCTTCGATTTCTCTTAGAGATAACCTTTATATACTTGCGTACAAATGTATTTCACATGCGTTTATGTTTCTGCAACCACAGGTTATTCATCTGCAGGTATTTTTACCCTCGGTAATGCTTTTCAGGACCCAAATGTTATTGAACTTCCTCACAAAATTTATCAGAACCCAGGTGTTTCGACTGCATTGTAGGACGTCCCAACATAAGTTATCTAGGGCTGATCAGGGAAATAATTGACCCCTGCATTAAAGGTACCCTTGCGCTAAATATCTAGGGGGATTATCCACCCTCGAGTGTAACTCCAACCCAAACTCCGACCCTAATGTTAATCCCGATCCTCGGGAGCCCAGCCCACTCCCTCGTTCCTTCATTGAATGTAGCGCAATTATTCCCGTTCCCTACCGCTCAGCCCTCAGTACAAAATAGGGGAATAGGTTAATACACCTCTAATAGCCATTGTTCAGTTGCGCAAGGATTGAGAAAGCTGATGCGCCCACCAAAGTCCGGTCCAGATCCTAGGGGATCCCTTCACAGGTAATGCCTGACTGGTAAATAGCAGGCTACAGCATTTCGTCGAGTCTGAACCTCAATGAACAGGATACACTTTTATTTCCTTCTCGATAAACGAGGAGACGCCAGAGGGCATTAGTATGCAAGACATGCAACTCTACACTTCCAGGAAACAGTGTGGTTCCCGGATATATTTTTAAATACAAACTGACCAATAATCATTTGCCGACTGGTTTTGATCAGAGCTGCGGAGTTTATAATATTTCGTGGATGCCAACCTGTCCACAAACAAGGAAGACAGGATACTACTGCTCACGTACTTTTTAGCTACCCACTCCCTTCTTTGATCAGGGGATTTTTAAAAACATCAAACTAGCAAATTGGTGCGAAATCTGGGTGACTTCAGAAGCCCGCATTTCCTGCTGTGTTTTAGTTCTACATACAAGAATCGACCGGGAACGCTGGATGTCACTTGCTACTGTAAATCAGCTGCTTTCAAGTTCAACTATTTATCCACATGGTGATATTAACTGTGGATGTGATTAAAGCATAGTCTTTGTTTGGAAGAGAAATTTCGTCTGCTGCCTCAGAATACTTGGTTTAGAAGCGTAAGCAACAACACCACGATCACCACAGGTGATACTCTAGGTTCGCTGAGTAGGAAGACCTATTCGAGGATCAAATAAGATATGACTAGGTTTTTTTAGCTGATCAGAAACGTAAGTAAAATACCTCTGTACGCCCATTTCACCTGGAACATCCATCTCCCCGACGCACTTTCTGCAGAATGACGATTGGCAAAAAGGATCACATGGCTATCTATTGGCCAGGAAGCAAATGCTAAGAATCACCTTTCAGTTTAGTGGTCTAGCACTTTTTCTTTTACGAAAAGTCCTATTCGATTCACTTAGTTGAACTCTGGCGAGTGACCGGAAGCCATAACTTTTGATGTGGACTTTAGCGGAAAAAGCACTTGCATCCCGAGAATGACCTTGACCTTCAAATTCTAGCATTTAAGTAAATTTCTTGGGCAAATCAACGTGAATTGGACGACTTAGGACCACGCTCGTGCAATCAACACAGGCTGATCGGAATGGAATCTGAAGAATATGAAACCACGCGATGAATAGGCATTATAAAACGCTGCATACGTTATCTGAAATCCGAAAGAGAACATTTTCACCCTTTGGGAGGGCTACACGGGGTTTCTACTGAGTCCAGATATCGCCCACCCTGCAGCGTCGATTGTTGAAGGACTACATGAGGGTGTCTTATTTTTGGCAGTTGCGGCTGCCCAAAAAGAACATGTCTAAAAGGTATATGGGCCAAAGCAAACGAAACCAAGTTGCAATTTTCTGCCTCATTTACCATCAACAGCCAGTTAAATTGTGCTCCCGGGGCAAAAAACTTGGTTTTTGATCCTCGTCAGTATAAATCAGAGAATTGGGTTAAAAGATACACGGGTTTCGCCATGAATCCTCGCCTTATCGGCTATTGCCTGGATTATTCAGTCGCATGATAGTGGAGCAGGCTTGTCCCATTTAAGTCAGAACAGTGAAGCTTCCTGATACTGGCACCTGCCGACCAGCTCCTAAATGCAGAATCTTGAACTGACTGAAACGTAGTCAACCTGACTCTTTCTTCAATGAAGTCTTTGGACTGCCAGATCAAAAATCGGTTGCAGCAACGGTTGATGCAAGTTCTGGCAAGAAACACGATATTTTAGCAGGTAAAATTTGATACCATTTCACTCCTTCGGTATTCCGTACTAATTCCAACACGAGCGATTTGAGAGCTGCTTACTTAACTACTTAACTAGGTTCGCATATTCGAATCACCGACATTGGCGAGCTGGTGAAAAAGAATAGTGAGTTCTGACCAAAAAAATGTTGTGAATTTAAGCGTTTTTTCCGTAAGTTTTATTTGCTGAACCAGTGTGATTTTCTAATTTAGTTGCAACCGCAGCCAGCATTTACTTAATTGATAATTGGATAAGTTGGCTGAACATTCGGAGGAAAGTGGAAAAAACGAGGATGGAGGGTCACAGGACTTCGATCGGATGACGGATTTGAGCTAGTGGCTTAAATTTAGTCGCAGCTGGACGAACTGTTATCGGATTTTGAGTCATGAAACCACAACGCCTACAGGAAGTGTTGGAGTACTGCATTGAATGATTCTCGAACGGAGCAATCGGTAGGATAACTGCTAAAGATTAACCCTCCCCCGGCTTACAGCTGTCTGTATGGTTATGTTAGCAATTGCTTTTTTTCATTCTGCCTTCACCAACCTATTTTTTTTCACTCGATGTTCCTGCAGCTTCTTAGGGCTTAATGTTGTGAACCACACTCTGGAATGCAATTTCTATGAGCCTGACGACTATCAAAAACAATTATCTAAAAGTTATCGAAGTTAAAAGGGCAAATTATGCGTCTTTGCTCATTCCTCCCATATCCAGTACGTGAATATAGCTTTGGGTAAGACAGCTACGATAGTCTACTTGTATAATCAGATTGCTGGTTATTGCATACCATCGGATTTCTACTGACGATAGGACTTCATAGGATCGACCCCAATTGCATATGCAAACACCAACTGAAGCACATAATCTGCGGCGAAATAGCCGCAGTTTACCGCCTGGAATTCAACATTACAAGCGAGGAATTCTGGCCGACCAGATGAACCGAGTCCTCCGAGCTGCTTCGCGCGACCATAGTAAATCGGCCGAGTGCACATATAGGCATTTGACCCCCTCTGTGTCACGCGTTGGATGATGTATTTTTTCGCTGAGAACTGGTGGATATAGCTACAATAAGTGTCATAAAGGGAACAATGAGGCATTAATTGCTGCACTGCAGTCAGGGCATAACTGAATTTTATATTCCCAGCTCTGAGATCAAGAAAGGCAGCTAAGTTTACTAGGCCGCCTGCAGGTATCGCGCTAGTTGCACCGTAAACGTTGTTGGCACTTTTAACTACGGCGAATTTTTTCGCCCGTGGAAAATAACGAAAGGGGGATGGTGGTTTGTGTATGTCCTCGATCACGGCCAGGGAGATCAGCGCAACAGCCATCCTTCTCCTCCTGTCACACTTCATATGAACAAAGGGTAAACAATGTCAATTCAGTCAAAAATGTGATCTGGCTTGATCGTAAACTTACCGTGCTTCACCCATGGCGTGATTCGCCGACCCCTACAAACAAGACTGTAGCGGCTCGCGCCTGGCTGACTAGCTCGCATCGAAGTGCACTTTCCCAACGGCTCGCCGACGCGGTTTTTGACGTCTCGATCAGCCTATCACGTTCCCCGCATCTACGCTCAAAAACCAGGCAACGAATGGGGAGCTTGCACGCGTGCCCGACGCAAGTTGCCTCTCAGCCCAAAATCTCCAGGCCGACCTAGCCAATGAAAGCTATCTCTCTCTCTGTCTTCTGGCCCGACTACTCAAAGACCTGACTTGGAAATCGGCTCTGAGCGAGACGGGTTGGAGGCCGCGCGCTCATGCGCCCTCCGGCCGTACAGCCATGCCGGATGGACTGGCAACTTTCCCATAACTTTTCTGTAAACAATACACCGTTCCGTCTACTCTCACCTTTCCATAGTCTTCTCTCCAATCTCCTAAGGAACCAGGGTCTGGAAGATTGCAGGTGTTAAGCCCATAACCATCGTAGCCTTAGCTCCTATAACTGGTGACCCCAATCGTGAGATGAACTCTCAACTTAACTTCTGATGTGGCCGAGCTCAATCATCATCAGTCCTCCCTCGCCTTTAACTGAATTTCTCCTGTGTCATCTCATTTGGCCGCGAAATGGAGAAATTCATTACCGACACCCTGTAGTGAAGCCCGAGGGAGATGCTCAATCGCTCACAGCCTACGGACCTAAGGCTCTGGTTCCTTCCCCATCCCACGGAGCAGTTTTCCCATGTGAGTGCCAATACCCAGACCTCCTTTCTAACCTCAGATCCTTCTTCTACTGCCAACGGTACCCCTTCCTCCTCTCAGCGAACACTTACACGGCATACTGATTTGCCGTCGAAGTTCAATGCAGCCAACCAACCTCCCTCCTATGTAGTCGAGATGACTAATCTCCTACAAGATGCCCATGCACGCGTAGTCGAGAACTTTCCTCCTACCGCAGACCCAGTTGCCCACGCGGACGCGAGGTGGCATTTCCTCCTCCTAAGCGGCACTGGCGGCACTACCAACCTCTCGCAAGCCAAGCACACGAACACCAGCTGTTCGAACCCTGCCGTTGGTACGTATGTCCCTCACTTAACTATTCTTCCTCCACTCAGATTCTTTCAGTTTCCTCGTTACGGTCTCCGGGGGGAGTGATTGTAGCGGCTCGTGCCTGGCTGACTAGCTCGCATCGAAGTGCACTTTCCAAACGGCTCACCGACGCGTTTTTTGACGTCTCGATCAGCCAATCACGGTCCCCGCATCTACGCTCAAAAACCAAGGCGACGAATGGGGAGCTTGCACGTGTGCCCGACGCAAGTTGCCTCTCTGCCCAAAATCTCCAGGCCGACCTAGCCAATGAAAGCTCTCTCCCTCTCTGTCTTCTGGCCCGACTACTTGTAGCGGGTCGTGCCTGCCTGTCTAGCTCGCGTCGAAGTGCACTTTCCCAAACACTCACCGATGTGCTTTCTCGACGTCTCGATCAGCCAATCATAGTTCTCGCATCTATGAGGCGACAAATGAGGAGCTTTTACGCGTGCCCGACGCAAGTTGCCTCTCTGCCCAAAATCTCCAGGCCGACCTACCCAATGAAAGATCTCCCTCTATCTGTCCTCTGGCCCGACTACTCTAAGACCTGACTTAGGCCCGGTCAACCTACTGATCGGACGTATCTCTCCCAAGTCAATCTATTCTCCTCTTCCGTTGTGTACACAATAAACTCTTCCATCTACTCTGGCCTTCACCGACTTCTCTTCTGCACTAAGTAACCATGGTCTGAAGATCGCAGTTGTACTGGTTTAACTCACTTAACCCCCTGCGATATACTCAAAGACCTGACTTGGAAATCGGCTCTGAGCGAGACGGGTTGGAGGCCGCGCGCTCATGCGCCCTCCGGCCGTACAGCCATGCCGGATGGACTGGCAATTTCCCATAACTTTTCTGTAAACAATACACTGTTCCGTCTACTCTCGCCTTTCCACAGTCTTCTCTCCAATCTCCTAAGGAACCAGGGTCTGGAAGATTGTAGGTGTTAAGCCCATAACCGTCGTAGCCTTAGCTCCTATAAGACCTCGGCAAGTTTATAGGAAAAGCCATCACAGCCTGATGTAGAGACCCAGAAACAGAATTTTACCACCAAGTTTGACACTGTCACAGCAACACTATTATGGAGCTCTGATATCTCAAAGGGATATAGGATCCGTAACCGCACGAAAATATCGCACGGGCAAAGTCTCAGACTCCTATTCTTCAGAAACTCTCACTTCGTCTTCTGGTTTTCATTCAGCCGTCTGGGCCTGTGGACTGCTCGCCGCTAGGTGACCCTAACTGAAGATTTTCGACTAAGCTTCAAGGGCGAAAAGAGTAAACCATCAAACCAGAGCGATGTACGTGGCTTGCAATGGTAAAGCTGTTACCAGAAAAAAATTAACAAGATAAACCAGTATAATCTGGTGAAAACTCTAATCTGAGGCGCTTAATATATTCTTAGCAGTCTACTTCCAGCCACTGATTAAGATTCATTCATTGTACAGAAAGGGCTACAACTCTGGTCGCTCAGTAATTAACCATCTAAAAAGTGGATATTGCTTCTCTAAACGGGGACACCTGAAGTATGTGGATGTCGGATAAACCTTGTTCTGATTGGGTCGCCGAAAAGCAGAGCTACAAGAAGCTAAATATAATTACACCAACGAGAAAGACGTTTTCATATAGCTGGCCTGCTTGGTACAGAAATTCGTCTGATGACCACTAGGCTGTCATGCCACAGAAAAAAAGTAGCCGCCATCGTCAACGCCCAGGCGCACAACCCCATTTTAGCGATCAGCTGTGATAAAGTGGAGAACAAGTTCTAGAAAACCTACATGCCCTTCTAACGACTGTTCCGAAAGTAGATAAACCCACTGTTCTCAGTGAAGTAAATCTTACCTCCTGACAAAATTTAGCGAAACAACATAAGTCAGACCTAACCACACCTGCTCATCCGATGATTTTGACGAGGCCAATCGTGCGCTCCACAGGATGGTTATGGAGGGACGTAAGTTGCAAGTGGATTACTTTTAAGTTATATTATGTCTTCGTTGCATCTTCCGCAATCTAGCTTCCCTCGCCTCCCTTGTTCCCGGTGTCAAGCCAGAGTCAAGAAGACTGGACGCGGGATAAGACGCAGGTGGCTAGCGTGAGCCTGCGCCTACGAGTGCCACCCCTTTCCATTTTCGCATTGGTTATGTGAGCGAAACCCGAATAACGCCTACCGGACCCTCTTCTAGCCGCGGGCTAGTCCAGTGCATCTACCATACGACCACTTTAGAGGTCAACAATACTCAGCCACCCATTATGCACACACTAACCTGCTCCTCACAATTTACTGACAAGGTTGCCAACTGATTATGCACCTAAGTCCTCCTCAGAACCCAGGGTGAAGAGGCGAGGGATCATCATCTCTGTAGTCTGGAGAGCATTTCCACTTACCCGGGATCTGGCCGTCGGAGAGACAGAGAGTGGACGGAGCAACAACAGAGGGCTATAGATGCAACACAAGTTTGTGTTGACTATAGGAAAGTGCATACGTGGGTCACTAATGGTAGATCCACCTGGTAAGGCACCCCGTGAACTGCCTCCCTTGCAATGGTCGAAATGCCCCACTTGCGTATCTCCGTGTGTTTGTCGCGAGTTGTGGTCGATTTAACGACTGCCTAAAAAAGACAGATTAAGCCGCATCCAGAGGAAAAAACATCTTTGAAACTGAACAAGGCAACACTTTACAGAAAATATTCAGATTACTTCTTCGCGATTGATGATAACATAAAAGAAGCTGAAGCATTATTGCTTACAATGAAAGATTTGCATCCTAAGATCAAATTCACGACGGAACAAGAACGGGATAAACAGCTTTCCTTCTTAGACGTTCACATATTCAGACAAAAAGGTAGCTTCATAACACGCACAGTTTTGCATAAGACTACGTGGAAAGGACCGTACTTACAGAACCTGAGTTTTGTTCCCATCGAATGGAAAAATAACTTGTTATACGCTCTCTTCCACAGGACAAGAAACATCCGTTCTATGGAGACATAAGGAACCTCAATTATGCTATACTTTAGCGGAGATATCCAGCACGGTTTATCCACAAATGCGGCAAACCACTACGGTCAAAAATTACGGAAAAGTCAGTTCCAAAAAAACCTGCTTTTATATGTTTTCCCTTTAAAGGTGAACATATTTTAAATACTATTAAGCGACGCCTACATAGCACCATCGAAAGGACACACTTCATGAAGCTCGCATTTTATTATGTTAGAGATGGTGCCGCAATGAAGGAATGGCCTTTCCTGTTATAGATCAATAATACTGTTTCTTACTATGCCTCTACCAAAATCTGTGTCTTATGACAATTTATTAGAGCCGCACCACTTGTACTGTAAGCTGACAGCTGTTTAAAGAAACTGTTTTGATTGAACTTATTTTATAAGATGAGCAGGGTTAAAGTACACTTGAAAGTTTATTTGCAAGTGAAGCCTCCTCTTAAGTTTGCAGAACAGAAGGCGCAAATACGGTTCAAAATATATGACTTCACTCATCGTCGTTAGGTTCTTCTCATAAGGAGACCTTTTCTGATCCAGCAGGTGCATTGGGAAATCTTAACTGTTTTACCTTATCTGTTTAAAAGAGCAGCCAGGAACCTAGTTTATAAGTATATAAACTGATGCCTTTTCGGCATTTTGGAGAAACTTCGGCTCGGCATAAAAACGCAGATTAGTGTATCTGCCTATTTTCCTCTCTTTAAGATTTAGTTCGCCAATAAGGCGTGGTTTTAAGTACTCACCGTGGTATTGAGGTTGATACTAGTGTAGCGACCTTGTACTCTAACAACTGCATGTCCCACATGTCTGGCTTTCGTGTGCGCCAATGCGTGCGCACCGGCAGTGCCAAGGTCATTCTCTGTCTGGCTCACTGGCCACCCACTTCGCAAGGCCAGTGTAGGGGGAGTTATGAACGCTCAGTCACTTCCATACCCGATGACCTACTGTTCGGTTGCAGACCTCCAGAGCCGGTGATCGACGTGCCGGAATGCCACTCTGGACTCCGGCCCACTTATGGCTCGACTGCACTTGTCTGGGAGTCACTTGCCTGTTACCCATATTCTACTCCTGCTAACCTTAGTAAATCATTCATAACAATCTGGCCTTCCAAGCCTTATCATATCCACAGAGAAGATCACAGAGACTGGATATTCAGTGAACATTTGTACGCTGCCATTCCACAAACGCCTCACCTCTTCAACAATTCATTTTTCCAAATTATTTCTGTGCACTTTTGCACAAAAAAAGCGATCTGTAACAATTTTTGCATATTTCACACAAACTTATGCATTCCTGTACCATTTTAATGGAGTTTTTAAGAGCTTCGGTCATTTACTCCAAATATACTGACTGATACTGACTGACTCGCTTATAAATGTTGGAATACTTTCAATCGCCTATTACCTTTCCGGACAACATCGTATCCCACACTAGTATTAGTGTTGGGCTTAGGATTTGGTTGATTGTTAGAGTCGGGAGGGTAAGAGTTGTGACTAAGGTCAAGGTTTGTGTTAAAGTCAGCGTTAAAGCTAGGGTATGGGAATAGCCCCCCTGTCCGGAATTCAGCCCAAGGTCACTTATAGTGCGGGGATACTTTTATTCGTGTCCAGAAATGAGCGAGGAACTTATGAACCAGATCTTTGGGATTTTTGCCTTCTGCTCCAAAGTAAAAAAACGGCAACTTCAAACCGAAGCCACCAGGAACAGTTTTTTTTAAATCTGCAACAGATTTTAATATGGAAACGGTACCCTAAATTTTATCTGGTGTTGGCTTACGTTGCCGCCTGTGAAGTTTACATGTGGAACGTGGTAATACAGGTTTGGCATAGTAAACTTTATCTGACAGAATGTTGGTTCAGTGGGAACGGAAGCGGTCCGACTGGACCACGCGGGCAGACGGTTGTGTAAATATGTATTTGGAATACGGCGTGAAAAAAAAACATGTGAAAGGCTTTACACAGGTTCTACATCCGCATCTGTAGCACTATTGAACTTTCATAGAGATGATTAAAGTCTAACCTACATTGTTGATTGTTTATATTCTTGAGTCTCCACCCATTAATTTGATGTTTGTTTAATGTTACAAACTTGAAAATGGTTATATCTGTAAGATTTATTGGTACCATAAATTTCGGGAGAGCTCCTCAGTTACAACCCCTCGTTGCATTAAGGTTCATGTTACAAACACATTTTCTCGTAGCAAAAAGGGTAGCCGCCTACTTTGGCACCTTGTCCGGATGTGCTGTGTGAGATTAAACGTTCTGGTTGAAGTGCGATAAAAATGCATAGGCGGAATTCATCAGTGGATATTCAGACGTGACACAAGTATGTGTCACCGAATACAATCAAAGTATTCGCCGGTTATGAACCCCACGGTTAATAGGCCCAGCCGCGTATTAAGCCCAAATCAGCTTGGAACGGAATTTTACATAGCGAAATCCGCCGGCTAATAAGCCCAGTTTGCCAACAGGATAGAATGAGATTCTCATCTCTCTACAGGCCTCAGATTTCATAAAATTCGACGATTTCTGGTGCCTGGAGAAGGACATCAAAGAGCACTTGCGAGTGAAGTTTCCTCCAAAACAACTGACACTAGACCGCTTTTTTAAACGTGTCGAAAATCTTTTTTTGTTTGTTTTTGTTGTTATGTAAAATAAACAGCATTCTTTTCTTGTACATAACCAAGCTCTACACGTAATACAGTACGTATGTAATGTATAGTGCCTATCTTGCGTTTGCTAATCAAGAACAAGACTCTCCGGTTAGTGCGCTCGCCACTTATTAAGCCCAATTTAATCTTGGTTCGAGCGACTACTGTATTCAATAAATTTTACAAGGCACCAGCCTTCTGTTGCTTCTCTTTATCTATCGTAAGCCTAGGAGCAGTGTAGATCAGTAGAGGCCCTGCTGTGGCTCTATCTTCTCCGTGTGGTTTAAGACACATATTAGCAAATACTTTTCACCTCCTTTCCGTTTGTATTTTAAAGAAAAGCAAATTTTGTCACCTCCGCCGGCACTAGAATGATAATCAGTAACCTTGCTTACTGCACGGTGTTGAAAGGAAACATATCCTCGTCCATTAACCCGACTTACGAGTGCAAATGGGCGAAGTAGGATTTCTTGTGCAAACCTTCCGATTTTTTCCTTTCCCTTCCAGAAATAAGACACTGAACCAAACATTCTATTTCCACAGCTGCTCGTGACCTGTTGAATCACAGGGTCAAGAAGACCGGGGGCGGGGTCGAGAGCAGGTGACGGACACGACAGAAACCCCACATATGCGTACCACCAGGCTTGCATCATTCATACTGTTGGTTAAATACGCCCCCTATCTCTATTCTCGATAGATCATGCATAAAACTACTTCCTTATGCTGTTTTGTTCAGTATGCACAGATGGAACCTACTAAATTAGCTTGCGGTGACTCATTCCGTGTGGATGCTCACGCGGGAACGCTGCTTGCTGCTAACTTGCGCTCAGGTCCCTGCCTGCCTACGCGGTCTGACCAATCAACTTTCAATTCTGACTCACGTAGAGAGCGCCCCATGCGCCTGTGACAATTCTCGCGCTAGTTTCACGCCGGACTCGGCGTCCCAGCAGTCCGACTGCACTCTTCCGAGAGTCAACTTTCTCCAGCCTAATCTACACTCCTTCTGTACTGAATAAACTGTTCCTACCACGCTGGCCTCCCAGGTATTTGCTTCTTCTGCGGAAGATTGAAGCCGCTAGGGTCCAGCTTACATACCTCCCTGCCATAAATTCCTTTTCTAGTGAGAAAAGATGAGCATAAGAATCTCAGTATTGGAGAGGGGACCGCGAAGATGACTCGCTAATAGCTCAGATGACGCAATCTACGGTAAACTATTAACGCTAGGAAGCAGTGTTTGCCGTCACTCTCCCTCCCTCTCCTTTTTCAGCACTCTGAAGACTTTTCAGTCTAGAGAGAGAGACTTCTCCCATCTCCTAAGGAACCGGGCCTGGAAGATTGTAGCTGTTAGGGTTAACCGCCCTAGCCTTAACTCCTATACTTGCATGAACCTTTAAGCTTATTAAGGCAAGTACTGTAATTTGGGTTAGCTCGAAGGCTGGGCTTTATTGTGAAGTCAAGGGCAAGGGTTAAGGCGGCTTTCGTCAAGATAAGGGTAGGTTTGGAATAAATGCTAATACAAGAGTTAGAACTGTCCTCTACTTCCTCAAGCTCCGACGCCAGCTTCTCGATGCTACCATAGCGGCCGCACCGGGCAATTGACGGCAAGTTTATTAAAATATTTGTGGGCAATATAAGGCTTTGAATAGCCAATGAGGTTTTGACTTTTATGTGACCGGAAAGGCCTATTTATTTGAGACAACACCACGATCGTTCGCATTGACTCTTCGATTTTCTGTTCACTGCGGGGCTTTTGCGGGTTAGAACCAATGACCTTCGTTTAGTTTAAATACCCGGCCATGGTACTTTCTTTTTGGCGCAATTACTGCCATACAAGACGTGATAGTTATCGGGCATTTTTTCATGATGACAATTTTCGTCCATGATGAAAGTTTATGTTTGCTGTCTACAATAAGGATATCGTGTTCGAGGCAAAATAACGTGTGCGGTCGAAATGACAAATGCTTACGCACATCAATTACCGAGTTGTATGGCGCAGCGCAAATCTGTCTTGGAGTCAACATGTTAAAATTGATCGATGCATTGTTTTGCCTGTGGTACTTTTTGTTATGCTTGATAAGCGCTGGGCTAATGCCAATGCTTAATTTAGCTGCTGGCATCTTATCCGATTACATGCGTTGGCAGTCACATGAATTTCCTATTCGCCTTTTCTGCAGGCTTTGTTAACCGTCCGTCAGAGGATCTGTGCTGATAGGTTCTCTTATCGCGTAGGTATTAAGACTATTAAGGTTTAAACCTAACGATTGTTATCTTCCAGGCCCGGTTCCTCAGGAGATGAGAGCGAGAAGTCTTTGGAAGGCCAGAGTAGTAGGAATAATGCATTGTGTACACAGGAGTTAGGAGAAAGTTGCAACTCGGACTGGCATGGCGTTCAACCGTGAGAGCCGTGTGGGAATGCGACGTCTTCAGAGCGGCCAACGACGCTGTCTGCTGTGTTTGTCCCGCTCGGGACGGAATCCCAAGTGTTGTTTGACGGTAGTAATCCCGGGCGGCCGCCGAATGCTCCCTTTGTCTCGGCAGCCTTTATAGTGATTGGTTGGACCGCACGAGGTTGACGCACCGGTGTGGGTGGTCCGTGTCTCGCGCAGGACACTGACCATATGTGATTTCCGACGTAAACGGAGTGCTAATGACTATTTCAGATCCTGCCACTAGCTCGGATCTTATTTTCACTCTATTTCGGTCCTATGAAACTGCAATCACAAGACTTTTGCATTCGGCCCTGCAAAACACTACTGTTTTTTCATTTTCAAAGGCGTGCAAACAACAATTGTGTCGGAAGAAGGGATCGTCGACTACAGAAGTTTCCCTAACTCAGAAGTCAGTAAGACCAAATAGGTTGGACAGTGTATTCTAGGGAAGGAGCTAACAAAATGTTCTGCAGAAAGACGCTGCTCACAGAAAACAAGCCAGTTGATGTGTGTGTGTGTGTGTGTGTGTGACCAGCTCTGACGAGACAAAGAACAAGTTCTACGAGGATCTGCACGCCCTCCTGGCCTCTGTGCCGAAGGCGGACAAGTTGATAGTCCTTGGTGACTTCAATGCCCGCGTCGGCACAGACCACGCCACCTGGAGAGGAGTGCTCGGACCCCACGGCCTCCGAGGACTCAATGACAATGGCCTACTCCTCCTTCGCACCTGCGCGGTGCACCGTCTCATACTGACCAACACCTACTTCAGTCAACCGCTGCAGCACAAGGTGACCTGGATGCACCCCAGGTCTCGTCAGTGGCATCTTCTGGATTATGTCCTCGTGCGGCGACGCGACCAGCAGGACGTGTTGGTGACAAAGGCAATGCCGGCTGCCGATGGTGATACCGATCATCGTCTCATCATCTCCAAGATGCGGATCCGTCTTCAACCACGCAGGAGACCTCAAGGTAAGCGACCCCCAGGTAAGTTGAATACTGCTCTGTTACACTTGCCTGCCAACCGTTTGCGTTTCAGCAAAGAGTTGACCCAACAGCTGAATAACCTCCCAGTTGCAGAAGAAAACCCCTCCATGGAGACTCGATGGTGTCATCTACGGGATGCTGTGCAATCCACTGCCAAACGCATCCTTGGGTCCGCGCCCCGCCCACACCAAGACTGGTTCGACGAAAACGATGCAGCCATCAGTACTCTCATCTCTGAGAAGAATCGCCTCCGCAACGAATGTCGCTCACCCTGCCGACGCCACGAAAGCAGCCTACTACCAAAGTCGCCGTCTTGTACAGCAGCGGTTGCGGGAAATGCAGGACGCTTGGATGGCACGTAAGGGTCAGGAAATCCAAGGCTACGCGGATCGCAATGAATGGAAGAACTTCTTCGCAGCGCTCAAAGCAGTCTACGGCCCCGTAGTGAGGGGCACAGCCCCACTTCTCAGCGCGGACGGTACCACCCTCATCACTGAGAAGACCCAACTTCTGAGCCGCTGGGCCGAGCACTTCTAAAGTGTACTCAACCGGCCCTCTACCACCTCTGAGGCTGCATTTGAGCGGTTGCCGCAAGTCGAAATTAATGCTGATCTCGACCTCCCACCAACCCCTGAGGAGACCATGAAGGCTGTGCAGCAGCTGTCCAGCGGGAAGGCACCCGGGTCCGACGGGATCCCGGCGGAGATTTACAAATATGGTGGCCACCAATTCATAACTCATCTCACCACCCTGTTCCAAGAGATGTGGCGACAGGGCTAAGTTCCCCAGGATTTCAAGGACGCAACCATCGTCCACCTCTACAAGCGTAAGGGGAACCGCCAGGTCTGTGACAACCACCGCGGCATCTCACTGCTGAATATTGCCGGAAAAATCTTCGCACGCATCCTCCTCAATCGTCTGAATAGCCACCTGGAACAAGGGCTTCTGCCTGAAAGTCAGTGTGGTTTTCGACGTCACCGCGGCACCACTGACATGATATTTGCCGCGCGTCAGCTGCAGGAGAAATGTCAAGAGATGCGGACCCACCTATACACTACGTTCGTAGATCTGACAAAAGCCTTCGACACCGTGAACCGGCCCGGACTTTGGAAGGTTATGCAGAAGTTTGGCTGTCCGGAACACTTCACCCACATGGTTCGACAACTCCATGATGGGATGATGGCGCGCGTCACGGACTACGGAACGCTGTCTGAAGCCTTTGCAGTGACCAATGGAGTGAAGCAGGACTGTGTCCTCGCACCCACCCTCTTCAGTCTCATGTTCTCTGCCATGCTGATGGACGCCTACCGTGACGAGCGTCCCGGAATCCCCCTCAACTACAGAACGGACGGAAACCTCCTCAACATTCGTCGGATGCACGCCCCCACGCGCGTCTCCACAACCACAGTTCATGATCTGCTGTTTGCGGACGACTGCGCTCTCAACACCACCACCGAAGCAGACATGCAAAGGAGCATGGACCTCTTTGCAGCAGGTTGTGCCAACTTTGGCCGCACCATCAACACGGACAAGACGGTGGTTATGCATCAACCGCCGCCAGGTGCTGACCTCAGCCCCGCATGCATCAACGTCAACGGAGCCGTACTGCAGAACGTGGACAACTTCACTTGCCTCGGCAGTACGCTTTCCCGCAACACTAAAATAGACGCCGAGATCACCCGCAGAATCTCCAAAGCCAGTCAAGCCTTCGGTCGGCTACAAGCCTCCGTCTGGAATCGTCATGGTCTTCAACTGTCAACGAAATTGAAGATGTACAAGGCTGTTGTGCTGTCAACATTCTTGTACGGAGCGGAGAATTGGACTGTCTATGCTAGCCAAGCGCGCAAACTGAACCATTTTCACATCAGCTGCCTACGTCGCATATTGAAGGTGAAGTGGCAGGAGAGGATTCCGGACACGGAAATCCTGGAGAGAACGGGAGTTTCAGCATCCAGGCCATGCTCAAGCAGATACAACTGCGCTGGAGCGGACACGTGGTACGTATGAATGATGAACGGCTACCCAAGCGACTGTTCTATGGCGATGTAGCCGTAGGTACTCGTCGCAAAGGAGGACAGAAGAGACGTTACAAGGATACCCTGAAGAACTCGCTGAAGCGCCTCCAAATCAACACGCTGAACTGGGAGGAGCTTGCCCTGGACCAAACCGCGTGGCGAAGAGCGGTCAAAACGGGCGCCGCAATCTACGAAGCTAGTCGGATCGCCGCCGCCAAGGCAAAACGGACGGCACGCAAGTCTCACAATCCAAGGACGAACGCTGCCACCACCCAAGCCCTTCCAACGTGTCAGCATTGTCAACGCACCTTCCGTGCACGCATTGGCCTGGTCGGTCACCTCCGGAAGCCGTGCAACCCTCCTCCGACAGCATCCACGTCGACTGCACCAAACACTCCACCAGACCCTACTCCACCCTCCACCTCGACGGCAATCACCGACGCGAGAGATGCCTCGTTGCCCTCGTCCACCGACTCCAACTCACCCACAACTTCTCCCACTCCCTCCGATACATTACCGCCCGCAACAACTTCCACACCTGAACCCCCCACCAGCTCTGAGGGCCTGATATGCCCTCACTGCAATCGCACATTCACCTCACGCATCGGTCTAATCGGTCACTTGCGAATCCATCGCACAGAGACAGGTGAACTAGTGCCTGGAGCACCAACACACAGGTGAGACCGCCGCCTTCACTGCCCATACTGCCCCCGATCATTCGCTCATCGCATGGGCCTACTAGGTCACATGCGCATTCACGACAGCGGCACTGACCGTGATGTCGGCACACCCAGCACCTCACACATCCCCACCACCAGCCTCAGCCCCACTCACTAGTTGCCTCGCGTCACGATTGCGTCGTCAAGTCTCTCGGGAACACAGGTGAGTGCCTCCTCCCTCAGGTAAGTGGAGGCCGTTCTTGCTGAATTTGTCGTACACTGTCTTGCCTTTTCTGCCCCATAATAGCTCCTGTAGTCATACCACTCGCTCCATTACCGCAATCATACTCATAATAGCGGCGCCTGCAGTTCTGTCTTTAGCACAATCGTCAGCCTCAGTAGTTACTGAAGATTCTCTGCTGCAAGGTAAGTTGAGATTTTGCTCTCATTGTTTCTTTCTATACTTTCCTCCCCTCTCTCTCGGCCCGTCTGCGTTCCCCCCTCGCCTCCTTTCCCTATCTCCCTCTTTCCCTTTATCAATTTTTTCCCTTCGTCCTTTCCCCTCCTCCTCCTCCTCCTTCTTCTTTCTTCTTCTACTTCATCTTCCTTCTACTCCTCCTCCTCCTCTTCTTCTTCTTCCTCTTCTTCTGCACGTCCACATTTGCAAAGTTCACCAATTGTCTCTTGCTCTCCTTTCAGCCTCGCCCACGGACGCCGACCGGCAACGGAGCATGGGTAGTGCCTTTTAGTCGTTGACTGACTGGTTACCCCTCTCAGGAGGGTGTTGGCCCAGGCTTCATGCAGGGCTGCTCTCACCCTTCTGAGATCCAATGGTCTGTATGCACATGCAATGCCAGTCTTCAGCCAACCACGGTCCCTGCGGCCTGGAAGGCGCTGGCACTTTCTCTCACTTCTGATTCCCTGTTGGTGACTGCGCTCGCGCTCCCACTGGGTTTCAGGCCCCACTGCGGGTGCCCGAAAAGCTAGGCGATCACCATGCGGTGGGGGAGAGAGTGAGGTCGACCTCGGCGCGATTCTTCCCTCACTATAATAAATCTGAATGCGTCTGAATCTATCACGGTGCGCTAAAAGCCGTGGCTTGGAGGGTCTGCCAACTGACGGGAAAACTCGGACCCCCTACGTAGCTGCTCCTTCTGTACGCGTGTGTCTGTGCTGTGCGTACGGGAGGAGAGGGAGGACTGAGAGTCAGGCTGCAATGGCTCCCTCTTAATGTGGCCTTTATGGCGCTCCCGCGCAGTCGGGAGCATACCTAGCGAGATGGCTGTGTCAAGTGTGCGCGTACTGAGTGTTTATCACGCCAGCCATCTACACCCTCCCTCATCCCCGGTCTTATTGACTTTGTCTTTACACCGGATACGGAGGTGGGAGTGGCGAGCGCGTGGGTAGATTCTGCGCAAGTCTGCCTAAACTCCTGTTTTCCCTCGCGCCAGTTCTCTGCGTTGCTCCTGCTAGCTGCCGCTAGCGTATTGTTTGCCCAGCTCGCCTCTGTGTCAGTTGCGGCTTGCTTCAGTGCTGCTGCGGCTTGTTGGAGCGCGTGGTGCCCATCGTCGAAATCGACGGGGGAACTGTCGTGTGTGTGTGTGTGTGTGCTCTGTGCCTCTGCGCAGGCTTGCGGGATCCGGGGCCATCCCCAGCCAATCAGGAAATGGCCATCTCTGGTTGAATTGAGTTCTCACGCGGACTCGCGATAGTGGCTCGACCTTGAAACGGGCGCGGGTGACCAGTGCATGTGCACTCGTCGGCGGCGGTGAGCGTTGGCACCTGCTTGCCTGCGCGGAGTGCGTCATGTGCAGCCTGAGGGTAGTCGGCCAAGGGCGCGGGTGGCAGCGCAAAGCTTGAAAACGTGCCAGCCCAGGGGCTGACCTCAGTACCGTCACAAGTGTTTGCATTTCTTTGTACTTCCGCAAAAGTACACGAGAACATTTTTACAGTGACCTGGCGGCTAGGGTTCTAACTGATAACCTAACCCCTGCGATATTTTCTATTTCAAATTCTAGTAATCTTAAATCAAGTGTTCAAGCCGACGAATGTTTTTCACTGACATTTCTTTCCCTCAGGCCGTCTCCACTACAGTCCTGTCTTGGTTTTTCGAAGTATGAAAGTAGAAAATTTGGTGTTTGTAGTGTTTGGTGTAGTACACTCAACGCTGGCTTTCTAAAATTGTAGCTTTCAAGTGATAGCTTCCAAAAACAAAAACATTCACGGGATTCTGATAAAGCGGAACAAACAGCTGCAACCGGTTATTTGTATTTCAGAAAGTCGTTATTTATCGAACCACCATAACTGGACACCCAACTTCTCCGGTTGGTGGCAAAACGTGCGAGTGAGGCACCTAATCGATTAGCAGGACTTCATACAGCAATGATAATTTATTTAATGCATCCCGAAGCACCGTAGGGAAGGCTGCTCTCCCTCGTACTCTTTTCTATGCTAGTGCTTAGTGTTTCAGAACACTACCATTTCAACTATATGGATGATCAGAAGACGAAGATGCGATCACTGGAACAAGAGTTGTATTTGCCTGACGTTTCGGATTCCGTCGGGAATCCTTAGTCATAGATAATCGTAAACAGGTCTGAGACATGCGCAGATAAGGGCTGGATGATACCCAGCCCCCCTCTCCCTGCATCTTTAGTGGCTCTGTGGCTAAAGTGGTCAGAAAATTCCTATCCCCACATTTTCAACCTGATCCCTCTAGACATTCAACGATAGATGATAAGCCAACGGAAGACTGATATGCCGATCCATTGACTTAGCCTCCGACTTTAGAAGTGATTTGTTCACTTTTTTGTGCTTTAGGCAACAATCTTTGTAGCGCATAAACCGAAAGGGACGTTACCCGTTTCTACTGATGTCTCTGATGAACAATCCACGACGGATGTCGAAACGTCAGGCGAATAAAGTTAGTGTACCACCGTTCGCATTTTTTTCTACTCAGTCATGTTACTCCCTGTCCACTCGTAAATAGTATTGATCTTTAATGCTTTTTAAACTTCGAACTTGGATGGTTAATTGTCAAAAACCTCGGTTAATCGGTGCATATTTTTGCTCATGCCTATCACCTTCCCAGATTCTCCTCTAAGGACTTGCAAGATTAAGTATTTTTGGAGGCTCCAAAAACAGAAAAGCATGTGAAGCTTGATACCAATAGAAGCACATCACTAACAAAGACTAGGGAAGATGAGATGACTATTTCTGGCTTTCTAACAGTCATCAGCTGGCCATACTCAACCTCGGGTTTTAAAACTCCCGAGGCTCGTACCCGTGATCTGTTGGTTAGAAGTCCAATGCCCTAAACACTGAATTACGGGCTCGTTATCCTGTCGGTTGTGATCGGTCATATTAACAATACTATGGAGGTGCTCAACAATCAGGTTCTCGATCTACTTGGTTCGCTATACTTGGGCGCTCACTCTTGAACCCAGCCAGCAGTCGCAGAACGGCCCAATACCCCCGTGACCAAGTTATGTGGAATGCATGTACAGAGAAATTTATAAGTCAATGCCTATGCATTCATCCTAGAAGGATCCAAACATAAATAACAACCGGCGATATGGCATGCGCCGACATATATTAAGAACGTTTTGGCGATGGTCGAGCACGTTGCTTTGGCACCAGACGATGGACCAAAGCTACAGTATGCAGCAATTTCATGAAAACGAAGGGCCTATTTAACCATATTGTAACTTCCTTACATCCCGTGCTTAAACTGTCCTTGTGATCGCACGGGTCAGATTGACCGCATGCCCGGATCACGCACACTTGGCACAGACTGCTTATGCGAGAGGGTGACGAATTATCGCAAGTGGCTTTCCTTCGAAACGGGTCACAAGTTCCAATTCGCACGGAGGTGATTTCTCGTGGCGGAATCAACCCATACCGAGAACGGATTAAGGCCTGAACCTCTGGTGAACATTCGGCCAATCAAATGATTGATATGACGCCTGCATGTAGAGACCACTAAAGTCACCTCCAGACCTAGGGTGCTAACCGTGTATTAACCTGTGACCCCCATAATTATCACTTTTTCTACTGCTGCTTTTATATCTGATCATAGACTCCAGTACGTACCTCAAAGCTCGGACGGATAAGCAAAGGGGTCGGATGCTCAGTTTAGGTTTTTTTCACCTCACACCTTGACGGAAAGTTACCCACATGCTGTCTGGATCTTATCGTTTATCCACAAGTTTTCCTGTGAAGTTCACTGCGATATCTTAGATGGTCAGTTTGACAAGGCAATATTCTCATACTCCAGGAGCCGAAAGGGGTCGGGGCTTTTTTACCATGGGAGCGAGAAGTAGGGAGGAAAATCATTATGGTTTGACCTTTAAAGAGTGGTGTTTCTATATAGGAGCTAAGGCTACGACGGTTATGGCCTTAACACCTACAATCTTCCAGACCCTGGTTCCTTAGGGGATTGGAGAGAAGACGGTGGAAAAGCGAGAGTAGACGGAACAGTGTATTGTTTGCAGAAAAGTTATGGAAAGGTTGTCAGTCCATCCGGCATGGCTGTACGGCCGGAGGG
>JAYGXS010000002.1:67265594-67313995 GCA_036362985.1 Ligula intestinalis | reverse complement strand
AGAGAGAGAGAGAGAGAGAGAGAGAGAGAGAGAGAGAGAGAGAGAGATAGCTTTAATTGGCTAGGTTGGCCTGGAGATTTTGGGCAGAGAGGCAACTTGCGTCGGGCAGGTGTGCAAGCTCCCCATTCGTCGCCTGGTTTTTGAGCGTAGATTCGGGGACCTTGATTGGCTGATCAAGACGTCAAAAACCGCATCGGCGAGCCGTTGGGAAAGTGCACTTCGATGCGAGCTAGTCAGCCAGGCACGAGCCGCTACATCTATGCCCTGAATGAGTGCAACTCCCAAAACTCGAGATGTGCAGACATAAAGGCCTCGTAAACAGTGGTTAGTATGAGGTCTCCGCTATTTCGAATAAAACACTACAAAGATTGGCAATTTCATCAGGCTTAACTAGAAGATGCACAAAGGATATACACCTATTATCTTGCTTGCCTTGCCTAAAACTGAAGTTATTTTGTTTGTTTACCCATAGGGCAACATTAATACGCTCCTATCCAGCGAAGGCACCTTGGGAGCTCTAGCTAGCCAGAATTGTAGAAAGGGACATTCGTCCATTACGGTATACCCCGACCCCTGGTAACTTTCCAGAGGCCTTTGTAGTCATAAAATTGATAGACAAGGAGCATATCTCGAGCTTGCCTGCTAAACGTTAGCAAAATGGCAGCCTAACGAGATTTTTCACACCCACCAGTGTAAATACCACTAAGTTAGTAGCATGCATACCTTTATGAAGTCTGTAGAAAACGAAAACCACTTAATTTACGGGGTTTACAACGAGGTACCGCTTTCTAACATTATGCAGATGACGTGACGCTTCAGTTTTAAGAACGGTTAATAGCATCTCTGTATTGTCTAAAGACTATTAACTTTCTATGAAGGAGCCTGCAAATGCTTAATTTTTTGGATATCGGTATGGTTCTCACCAAATATTGGGGCCGCAACATTGGTTAGCCTACGGATATCCTACCGCACGATTAATTTTGCGAGCCTGCTAAACTGTTCTATGTCCTATCTTTTTGGGACTTCTCCCTTCCAGCAAACATGAACCACAGACTTACAGCCTACGATGGCGGCAAATAAATCAGAATTTGTCCCTTTTACCTGTCCTCGAAAGGAAGAAAAGTTTTGATTAGTTCGTTTTAATCCCACTTTAGGTACAACAACGATTTTTAGGTCCCGTGTACACAGACTTAAAGGGACCCTTATTTGGTGAAACGGTGGGGACAGGCATTCCATGATAACAGTACAGAAGGGAGATGTTTGTAAATCAGGAGATTTTTTCGTCAATTTTCCATTTGTTCATAGAATGAATTCTTTTATCAGGGTGGGGATTTTAATGAGGTTGCAGTACAAAAATATCAATGGCATTGTAGATTGAGTGACGGTTGGGGGCAGGGGATTTATGCTCGTGCCAGTCGTTCTTTTTGCTTCAGTGAGTTGCACAGATGAAAGCAGACCGTCACCTCAGACGTCGGCACCGTATGCTTCACATCAGGGTGGGCACAGGGGTGGGGAGTTGTGCGAATTAATAAAAAGCGATAGAAGATGTGTGCAGAATCTACCCAACTCCCTCACCCCTCGTTCTCCTGGACCCAGTGTCCTGACAGAGTCAAGAAGACCGAGGCGGGGGCTGACGCACGTAACTGGTGCGGTATGGGTCGGCGTCTAGGCACGCCCAACCCCCCCCCCTCGCTCCACTTTCGGAATTTGTTAAGGGAGCAGGGCCCGAATAACGCCTGTCGTGCCTTGATCTGGCCCCCATGTTGGTCCAGCGCATCTACCATAAGACAGTTTAACCGTCGATTTCGACGAAGTCCACTACGAGCCTCAGCAGGCAGAAGCAAGGCGATGACTACGGCGGAATTATAGGGAGAGAAGACTCGCGGAGAATCTGCTCCACTCTCTCACCACTCCCACACCGGTGTCAAGACAAGAGTCAAGAATACCGGAGGTGGGGGAGGACGCAGACGGCTGGCGCCACCAAAATGCAACACGCGTACCAACGGCACGCCTCGTTAGGTACGACAGTTTGATCATCCTATCCAATGAGGTACATCGCGTGCCTCACAAATTGGTGACACAGGAACGGTGACTGGCACGTGGCTTCATTTATGGCCATGGAAGATTTGCGCTGCGTCTACCCCACTCTCTCCTCATATCCCATCTTGGTGTGTGTTAAGACCAAACCAAGAAGACCGATGGCAAGGTATAGGCGGCTGGCGCGGCGAAAATTCGCACGTAAACATGCCAACATACCAGCCTGAATCCAACCGAGCGGGAGTGCCATATAGGCCACAGTAAGAAGCGGCAACAGTCTTTAATAATGATAATACCTTAGTCGCCGGTATTAAGTCCACGGTTAATAGGCCCAGCCGCGTATTAAGCCCAAGTCAGCTTGGGCCGAAATTTTTCATCGCCAAATCGGCCGGCTACAAAGCCCAGTTTGCCAACAGGATAGAACGAAATTCTCATCTCTCTGCGTGCGCAACTGGTTACGTGTCGCAAAACTTTTTTTGTTTTTGTTTGTACTTACAATACAGACAAACAGCATTCGTTTCATGTACAAAACCAAGCTCTACACATAGTAGAGTACATATGTAATGTATAGTGCCTATCCTGCGTTTGCTAATCAAGAACTAGGACTCTCCGCTTAATGCGCCCGCCGCTTAATAATCCCAATTTGGACTGGGCCCGAGGTGGGCTTAATAGCCGGCGACTACTGTAATACATTACCATCTGCCCCACATTACAAAATTCGTGAGGTTTGGGTTCAACGGTGAGCCCTTTAATAGACTGTTGCCCTTGCTTACTCTATTCTGATTCCCGGTAAACCGACGCCGACCGAAACATATTTGTAAACTTGCACATAGTTTATTTGCCTTGCGGCTGGAACACAAAAATATGACATTTAAAACTATCGCGGGACTTCTTTTAAATACTATGATACAGTAATTCCCCGAAATTTGCGACGTTTACGCTTCTAGACAACCGCGAACTTCGAAATTGCTGGAATTTTGAACGGACAACTAACATCGACGTGTAAATATCTAGCTTCGTACACTGAAAGCCAAATATATTCAAAAAACACATCAAGTGCATTTAGAAATTAAGGGTATAATTCGCATCACCCTTTAAAATTGTGCAGGGAAGTGCAAAAATATACGGTATTGTAGTTAAGAAGATGTTGCCGCGATTTATGCAACAAGAATTTTATTCGCCTGACGTTTCTGATTCCATCTGGCATCCATCTCCAAAGACAGCATCAGGTAAGGGCTATTCGCACACAGGGAGTTTCAATATCCATAGGATATAATACCTAAGTTGTTGCATCCCTAGGACAATTAGCAGCCCCCTTTCATCAAGGATGATTGTCCTCTAACGCGCAGATTGCTTGATAGCCGGTATGCGGAACGTCATCAGCTGTAAGCTCATCACATGTGCGTGATGGTCGCTCGGCTGCCTAACTCATCGGCATTGACGTTTATAAGTGTGTTTGTGTGTGCGCTCCCGAGTGGCAGATTGCTTCGGTCAAACCAAGTCTCGGCATTGCATATAGGTTCTGCAGATCATTGCCCTTTTGCATAGATTGGGGTGGGAGGGGGGGGGGGGCTGAACCATTATCCAAGCAACTCGCGCCTCACACTACTGTTAGCTTTCGCGAAAATGTCAGCCTCATCAAATTTACATGTGTGGCCGTGTCTCGGGAAATGAGTTGCAACTCGAACATTGGCCTTATTTCTCCGCACTACTGTCGCTTGTTCGACAGTTCACGTCCGGAACGTTGTTCCAGTTTCTCCGATGCGGTTGCTTTGCCCGCAACTACATCAGATCCTATAGATGGCGCCAGTTGTTTCCTGCCACGGCAGTGGGTCTTTTGGTTTAATGACCTGGCCTGAGTGTAACTCCAAACCCAAGTGGTGGGCGAAGGCGATCGATGGTCTCGGACACGTTTTGACTTACGGAATCGCTCACTAAAATTTGGGGTCGATGCGATTTTGTCGCTCGTCTCGTTTGTGCATACATCGGTTGACTAAGTTGCACGGGTAACCATTTTCTCTGAACCCCCGTCGAAGGTTTTGCAGTTAAGCAACCTTGTCCTTCGTTTCAACGCAGTGCATCTCAATACGCCGATAAAGCATTCTTAAGAAACTGCGTTTTGTGGCTGATTGGGTGGTTGCTGTTGAAGTTGCGTACTTGAATTGTTTTTTCCCTTGCCTTAAGATTTTAGTGTCTAGTTCACCAAAATCCCTGCGACAGACAGTATTTTATTATAAAGTACATACAGTTGCACCAGCAGTGGTCCCTATAAAAGAAAATAAAAATGTAAATTTTTAGTACGTTTGTTTTATATTCGAACTAGAAATATACTTATAATGAGTGCCGTATAATTGGATAAGGTAAGTCGAACACTAGATTTGCGGTATTATAAATTAAAAACGGGAACTAGTCTCTATCAAAGAATGTTGGACACCTCAGCAAAGCAAATGACACATGAGCTCTGCTTATATGTCATTGAACAATGGTAATTTATGAAAATAATGCGAACAGTATCATCGGATGCAGTAGATAAAATGTTATTTTTTGTGAAATCATCCATATTTATTATTGTTGTCAACAAATTTACACAAGCAATGATAAACACCACTTATTGGTACCATCGGCTGAGCCTGCGAATTTTACATGCTAGCTTCCAAGAGAGAAAGTCGCAACTACCTGAAGCTGTGGCTTTAGAAGAATGATTTTTCGAGGTATTACTGTTCTGTCGTTTTATTCCTTCTAAAACTTGCGTCTGCATACATGCCACCAATTATTTGATAAAAAAGTTAGCCCTGCACTTCAAGTCGGAGATATTATAATTATTGCTTCATTGTGCGTTCGTATCTTTGTATTCATATAGTGGGTTTTGAGTAGCAGCCTGTTGCCCATGATGGTATAGCCGTAGATTTGACATTGCGGGCCCCAGCATCAAAGGTCGAAATGAAGAAAAAACTTTATCGTTGGAAATCTAACCTCGAATTCGTTCTCAAACCCCACAATTTGAGAGGGCAGTTGATAAAATTTGTGGTCGCGCATGCAGTTTACCATTTATCTGATGCCGTTGCTACGCCAGGACACGTCCAGTAAAGGTTCATTACCCGCATTCGTTGCAACTTCACCTGCTTGTTGAACTTAGGGCTTCGTTACCCGCATGTTGATCGTTCAGTGCGGCGATTTCATTACGGGCGTCTAGTGATGGCGGCGCTAATTTTCGTTCCAGCTACTTCTAAGTTGTTTCCTTGACCTCGCATCCTCGCTCGAATCAGTGGTGTTTAGCGCTGCCTGTGGCCCAGCTAACGGATTGGTGGTTACAGGTCACTATGCGATTGCCCCCCCCCCCCCCCCGCCTTGTAACATCAGCCGCGAGCTGTCACCTGGGCTTGAGGGAGGAGGCGGGGCACAGTACAGTTAGTCAGGGCGTTAGCACTGATAATAATTACTGCCCTGGTGTCCATATTGCTATTACATCACGCGTCCACATAAACTGCCCACTGTAAACTCCGCAACCCCTTGGATAATCGCTGCTATGCCTACCGTTTAATACTAAGGGGTGTGGTGTTAATTTTCCCCCCGACCCGCGTAACGATGCAATTTCGGTTGCTCTAAAAAACGTTCAGTCCTCAAAATCTATTGTGCTTCTTTTTATTCCCCTCCGTATTCTCCTGACTGGCTCCTCATAAGATTTATAACTGTAGTTCAAATTCAGTTTAGATTTTCCTTACGGATGTGATATATCAACCTTGACCCCTCACTGGTTTCAGTGTCCTATTCAATTCGGTGGCACCCAATGATGCGACCAATTCAATCAGCAAGTTAAGATTTTCTTAGGCCTTCTCCCGCAAGTTATCTTGTTTTGGGTGTATAGTCCGATGAGTTTCTGCGTGACACGGCCTAAATATCTATGAAGTTTTTCCTAGATTGTCACCTGTCTTCAAAATTAATCTGTAAGTATTTACACTTAGGATTTATCGCGGCAAAATTTTAATTACTATTTGCTGTTAATTATAACAAATCAAACGGACTATTTTCTCATAATCATCCTCCTTTAAAGTACAGTTTTTTTAAAGTTCGGCTTTTTAAAGTGCGGTTTAAAGACCTGCAACTAACATGCTCAAACAATCTTCAAATAAAATCCACACCACTCGAGATGTCTATGAAGGTGGCTTTTTGGCGAACATCAATCTCTGCCACTTGAAAGTTCAATTTTTTCCAGATTGGCCATCCACTTGTACGACATTCTCCAAATAATTAAACCACCTATAAGCACACCTTTCGTTTTGTTGAGCTGTCAGCCTAGAAAGGAATGGATAAATCTACTTCGCAACCTTCGGACATTTACAGAACATAACTAACTACAAGCTGCGTCCGTCAGTCAAAAATCACGCAGTTGATCACGCGTCCGTCTGCGCTTGCTCGACAATGGCCAATCATAATACAGGGAGAATAGTCGTCAAGGTCAGGGGTGCACCAATCAGGTGAGAACTTTGACTTGGTTGACGAGTCAAAGCCGTGCACGTGCGAACGGCTGCTATGCCTGGGGTTGCCGAATACCTTAATCCTTTCAGAGTAAAATTGCTTGCTTAATATTTAATTTACAGAACAGAGCGTTTTCATCTCCTCGTAGTTGATTTTGGTGTGCACAAGTCCGCCGAGCCGTCCATGGCAAACAACTGCATACTGTCTGTTCCGTTTATAATTCAACAGTTTGGAGGCGAAATTGACTTCCAGCTACCTTTGCTTTGAATCTCCTCCTGAGGAGGCATAATAAGCCTGATATTTCACTCCTCCCTCTTATGGTTCCTAAAGTTTCTCTAATCTTTCCCTGTTTGGGAAAAATAAATGAGGAAAAGTGAGAAGGATCTCAATGCGTGATTGTAGGTATTTGGACGAGCCCCAGACCGAGCAGGTTATAAAGACCCACCCAAAACTTCCCTACTCGGCTGCGAAACGTTGGTAGTCTATGATCCTACACCCGCATCCGTCAATATCTTCTTAATTTACATAACATTTGAGCATTGCAAGTACAATTCTACTACTCCTGTTATCAAGCTGATTTAAATGGGAAAGTTCGCACAGCTCATCCCTATGCAATCGTTTCCCAGGTTACGAAGAGTCATGCTGCTGTTGTCACATTAAAATTTTAGCATTGAATGTGCCTTAAAAACGGAAAAAACAAGTTGTGCCGATCTAAGTTTACGGTTACATTCACATCACCCCTGCACTTGCTGCACACCGATAAGTGCAACATGTTTTGTGCGCAGGAAATCGCAAATACAGGAGGCGTTCTAGACCATGAAATTCAAGGACTGTTGCAAGAAACTGCGGGTTACGCAAACGCATTCCAAGCTGCGGCCCCCAAACACTTGCATCAATAAAGTAATGTTCATTCTTCGAACTAGGGTCTAATGCGATTTATCAAGTAATATTACGTTGTTTAGAAATACCAGCTTTTTTTATAAAAACCGGAAATTCCAAAAAAGTGAAAATCGGGCGTACTAGGTAAACTTAAGTCTTAAATAAAGAGGAAGCCTGTTAATGCCGAAAACGAGTGAATGAAGCAGCACAAGTACAATTACTATGGAAAATAGTACTTTGTAAAATTTTCCGATACGTATGCTTCAATATAAAGTGCAAAAAAAGTTATGGATTTTATTGAGTAGGTATTTCAACACGGTTTCACGATGATGACTAGTTATTGCTTACTTGAGTAACTTTGGACTACATTAACCACATTTTCGCTTGATTTTGCAGATTGGGAGGTCACAGGAGTAAGAAATTTTGTAAGCTCACGTGTGGATATGCCGCTTGAGAGATGAAGACCTTCCGCATCCAAAGCAGAACTATCGAGGGGGCCGTGAGCATGGACCGCCCCAAAGCTGTTGTCCTTGACATTCCACCGGACGAGTCCTGTGGTCCCCAAACTTTGCTCTTCCACCGGTTCTACCATCTATCCCTCCATCCCACATATACCCTCCTCCTCTAACTTCGCATCTACCAATTGCAAATACCTCCTCATCAACTCTCCAGTCGCAAGACACACTTATTCCTCCCAAATGTCCACTGTATATGTCCCCCACAGTTCATTTTCCTGACTGATTTTTGGAAATCAGCCATTCCTCGCTGATGAACGTTCACCCGACCGCTAACGGAATTCGTCTGTCCCGCTTTGCCCTGGGCTTCGATAGAGGCCCTGACACCCGTAACAGTTGGTAGTATAGGCGGATAGTATTGCCAGCAAAGACAAGGGAGACTGGAATGACCATTTCAGATTAATGAGCCGTCATCAGCCAGTCACAACCAGACCTAAGTGATGCCTCACCCGAGCCTCGAACTCGCGACCTTTTTAATCAGAGTCAAACACCCTCATCATCGAGCTACGAGCTCGTTGTCTCCCCGGTCTAAGTCAGGAGATATTAACACTTGTTGATAAACTTTCACCTGACCGCTAACGGAACTTATCGGTCTGCTCTGCCTTGGGTGTCTAGACAATGAGCTCGTGGCTCAATGATTAGGGCGTTTGACTCTGATAAAAAAGTTGCGAGTTCGATGCACGGATGGGGCACCACTTGGATCTGGGTATGACTTGCTAACGACGGCTTATAAGCTATAAATTGTCATTTCAGTCTCCCTTGTCTTCGCCAGCAATACTACCTGCCTAACAGCCATTCCTTCGGCGTCGCTACACGCCGCCTTCGGTTTAGCCATGGGCAGTCCGTCACAACGTACGCAGATTAGTCATGTCTATGTGTCAACCTCACGCTTCTGGTCTGTTCGGTGTTGAAGCCATCAGAGTCTTCGCACCCACCAGTCAACGTGTGCCACGCACTGATTGGCGGCAGACTACAAAAGGCACCTATGGGCATGCAGGGTTAGGAATTTTATGAGCAGATACCGATTAACACGCAGGCTAGCGCCAACTGCTTACAAAGCCTTCGTCTAGAAAACTTCGTCCAATTTAACCAGTCTTTTTTGTCTTCTGATTTAGAAACCTTTCGTGTTATTGACCTCACGACTTCGGCAGTCATGTTTGAGCCGGCCAATCGAATGTAATGCCTCGGCTAAGCAGCCAGACTGAAGGTTAACCTCGTGCGATTGTCACACTCAAATCATTAGCGACACGAAGAAATTCAGATTCTTCACTTTCTTCAGAGCGGAACTCTGAGCGAATGGAGCTAGCAGTTACAAGGGCGTATCCAGCCACAGCATGACCACCAATACAGAGAGTGAAGCTAACTCCTTACAGCTCAATGGTAAAAGCCGCAAGTATAAACACTATAAAGTTTTCTGCATTACTTTAACTGAGTAAGGGAAAGTGTGGTTCGAAATTGCATCGGGGAAATTCGCTGAAAAAAGTTTGGCACACATTTTGGCAAGCACTGGAATCTACGATATGCCGTACATAGCAAGGCTTTTTCTAAGTCTGTTTAGGGTCTATCCAGAGTATTTACCAAAGCTGGCCGAAAAATGCAATGAAGTCCAGCGAATGCTTAACATTTATTATCATTTAAACCCGCACATTTCGCCTGCGTTTTATTCCTAGGAAGGGTTTTTCCACGCCAACATGTCACGGCAAACGTTTATGTTTACTCAGAAAAAAAAAGTTGGCGAGCACACATAAGCTTTCGAGAAATTCTCACCGGATCCGATGAGAATTACTCCAGTGCTTACTTATGCTTACCAACTGCCCTTCTGAATTCTCTGATGGGAATTTTTGCAACTGTCAAGCAGTTTTCGTTCATATTTTATGACCGGTTTTTCGCGTCATGTGTTTCGACAGAACGGGTGACTTAGAAACGCCAAATTTAGTTCCTTTAGTTCACATCGGTGCTTTGAAAAAAAATCAACGAATTCCAGGTGCTATTTTGTGTTTAATTCTAAAATTTAACGTACTTTTAGCCAAATTAGTGCGTTACGGTAAACCAGATTAAAGTCCTCAAGTGGCTATGCTTTTAGGTTTAGCGATGATTTTCTTACTTTAATACCCAGTCTCACCCACAGCATTGCATGTTAGAAAACGATGAGCTGTGAATTTTTTTCCGCAGAGATGTCTCACCACGACCTCTGAGAAGCGGAACTAGTCAGTTTTCTAGTCCGGAATTCGGACTGCCCTCGAGTGCTAAGATAAGCCGGCGAGGAGCACCCATATTGTGCAATTCGAGAAGACAGCAGAGTCTACTCAAGGCATTCTTTGGGCTTTTTTATGTGTCCATCGATCGGTGATATTGCGCCTGGATTTTACATTCCCAATAAAGTTACGTTTATTTTGTGTCAGCCTCTTTGCGGGGTTAGTTTCGTATGACACGTAAAACTGGCGATCCTGCAGTAACATTTCGTCTTATTAAAGTAGTCAGGTGTGTCCAATGCAACAGTGTAGAAGCCTCTCATGACAATATTCAGGGAGCCCTTAGACCATTTGTATGTCGCGTTTGAATGCTGCACTTCTCGCCAGGTCCATGTTTCTCAGAGATTTGTTTAGAACGCATCTCGACACTACGCTGCTTTCGAGACACCTCGATAGAACCTGAATGTGTGCACAGGCGAAAACCTTTTGAAGGCTTATGGTCCCCATCAACGAGCCGATTGGAGCACATAACACCCAAACAGATCGCCCATATAAAAGTCTTTACACAAAGAAGGACAACTATCGATGAATGTGGGAATACTGGACATGTGATTGTGTGACAACTGATCGTATAAATGTTACAGCCATAATGCATCCAGTACATACCTTTATTTGTCGATATCTCGTATAATAGGTTCGATTGTATATTCAAAACGGGAGGTGAATAAAATTCTTCTTACAGAGATAAAGCACCTTGCGCGCTTACCGCTTCCTGTAACTCGTCGTTTCACTTTCATCAGTAATATCCCGTGACCCAGATTTTACCTACGCCGTGTTTGTCTCAGTTAGACTGCTGCCCACAAGCAAGGTAGTCTACTGGTATATTGGACATTTTAAAGTTAAAATGTTTCTTGTTATTTCTCCAAGTATACTTGAAGGCCATTGGTTATTGTTCTTCGCGTTTGCCGGACAAAGTCTCGTACTGTCCCTGAATCCAGTTCACTGGTTCACTGGCTGCTCGATGTCAGTCTTTCATGATGGTATCCGCGACGTCAGTCTTTCGTGATTTTATCCAAGCCAATGCCATGCGTTCATCTACTTTAATACAGTAATCGCCGGTTATTAAGCCCAACGTTAATAGGCCCAGCCGCTTATTAAGCCCAATTTGGTCTGGGCCCGAGGTGGGCTTAATAACCGGTGACTACTGAAGTGTTCTTGAATTTTATATCCACCAGTTGTATCCTTTGGGGCCAAAATACGGATTCCCGAATAGGATATACGTTGTTGTAGCTGCAGCCGCTGTTGTTGTTGTTGTTGTGCAGAAGAAAGAAAGTAAAAGCCGCGTGGGATTTGTAGTTACGTTCTGATCTGATTGAAATACCTTCTTCCTCAGGGCTTTTACCAGGCAAAACAAAATACCGTATTTTATTCTCCTACTAGGACAGAACAGAGAATGGATATTCCCAATTCAGAAGTAGATGATGCGATCGTTGGAACAATAAGCTTACTGGTCTGATGTTTTGCTTTCTACCAGCGTTCTCAATTCCGTTTGGCGGAGCATCAGCCTGTGGTACTAAAAATTGAGCAGTATTCACGGCCAGGGATTAGCTAGCTCTGGAAAAACACAGAAATAAAAGCACTAAAAAGCAGGTATGCCTTTGAGCGCAAGGCGAATCTTACCCACTTGATGCTTTGGGTTTGCTCGCAAACTCACCACGGTCAGATATAACAGTCGAAAATAGCGAATTCAGTAGCTCCTTATCGTGTGCAAGAATATTTAAAAAATAATAGCTATTATTTAAAGTCTTTTTATACATTTTTTATTCGGTAACTGCTGGTACGTGCCCCATCGGTGACGATAAGTTTGTAGGATATGAAGTAGTCCGGCCGGATAATAGAAGATGAACGTACCCAAATGTTTATAAACTAGTTCATAAGATAAGGCGCGAAAGGTCCGAGTGTTAGGGATAATTTACTGAAATACAGAAGGGGTAGAATATGAGAAATGGGTAATTGACTCCCGAATGAGTGCAGTCCAGCCATGAGCGGGCTGAGTCCAAAGTCGCATTCCAGCGGGTGTAGTCGTCGGGTCCGGATGTGAGCAACCAGCAATGAAGTCACCGGCTTCGGGAGTATCTGAGCAAAAGCAGTCACCGCCTTAAGGTCCTTTGTGGACTGGCCTTGGGCAGTGGTTGGCCAGTTAGGTTAGACAGCCACGTCCGTGACCTTAACCTGCCTTTGCCACACTTGGGTGCGCACGTGCTTAGTGGACACGACTAACAGACATGCCAGACATGCCTCAGAAGCGTGCGAGCAAAGCATGGCTTAGAAATCGACGTTACTACAAGTTTATGGCTTACTTAGAAGAAGTTTCATTATAATTGAAAAATGGCTATAGAATGTACGTTGACGACATAATAGCGATGGTTAATAACAATGAGAAGGCCAAGCACTGATGCATCACCATGAAGAACCCAGATCCTGGATTAATTTCACAAAGGAAAGGGACTGGAACAAAAATTTGTCTTTCATTTAAGTCTTTACGCATAGCCAGGGAGAGGGTTTAATTAGACAATTCGTTTACAACGAGGATGCATGAAGCTGTCAACACCCACATTTGATGAAAATTGCGCCGATACAGTGACAAAAACTTTTTCTATGCATTTTCTTGAAAGGTGCTAAAACACTTTCTGTAGTGGGCTACGTGATTATTCAAACCACTCCATATGGAAACATGGCACTGTTTTGCTCGTCCGATCAGTAATTTTCGATAAAAAAGCCGTTATATTAACCTCGCCCGTTAGGGACAGCAATACTATAAGCATGACCGGGCAGCGGTTGTCCAATAAAGCGCAGCTCATATTTAACAGTCCTAGAAGTTTAGTCAAGGTGGCGATGAATGCCTTGCCTATGTGCGCCATCACAGATGGGGTCTACGAATTTTCGTGTTTTTGTGAAATTTTGACCTCAATTTTGTTCACCAACCACAACAACAACATTACATCTTTACACCAACCAGCAAAGTTGGTTACCCGTGGCTGATGAGGGCCAATAGCCCGAAATAGCTATATCACGGTGCCTTGTCTGAGCCGGAATACTCCTATGACAAAAAAGTTCATTTTTTAATTACCATATAAATGTAAAGGTCTGACCAGAATTAATCGAAAACAAACCTATATTCGCCAATTTATCTTCTGAACTTTTCAATGGGAATTTTCGCAAATTTACGAATATAAACCCATTTGGTGAACGCAAGGGTAACCATCAGCCAGTCCGCTACCATTCACTCAAAGCATTTTTCAATAAAGAAAAAAACCTATTCAATCATTTAGATAGCGAGCCCCCTTTTTAGTCCAAAGGTACGTTAAAATTTCTTTTAAATGTACGGCCTAACTTGAAAGTAACCGACATACAGAGGAAAAACGTGGTTGGTGAAAAAAACTAAATCAGATGGTAAACCTTAAAATATCCCTGCCAGCACACGTCCAAAACTGGGCGACGGTGAAGACGGGAGATCCAGGTGTATCCAAAGTTGATGGTTAAGGCATATGCATTATTCTGCAACCCGAAATTTCCAGAATGCTGTAGACGGACCTGAAAGGCAATCTTACTCATTTTTGACTATTTTGAACTTATAGTGAGTTTTTAGGTGACATTTGATATTATTTTTACGGATAATTTGATGATATGCATACCCTCCTCGGAATTTCGAGGGGGGAGATCCGGGGATGACAACGGGGATGAGGACGGGGATATGCGGGTTGAAAAGCCCGTCCTAACCCCCGTCGAATCCCCATCGTCACCCCCGGATCATCCCCTATCTCCCCGGAATTTTGACGGGAGGATTCGGGGATTTGGCTAGCAGGGAAGCTATTAAACATTTTTCCTCTGGCGTAAACACTCCTTTGCATTCTTCTTTGTCCTGTTCTCTTCCGACGACATTCTAAAGAGATCTATTTGCATCTAGTAGATCGTGTTTTCTGAACTCTGGCCTTACTATTTTCATACTTGTAGTCTTAAAAAATTAACTCTGCTGTGGACGCACTACGTACCATCAATGTTATGGAGCGATAGGAAGCACCTGCTAAGGGGTAGCCAAATATTTGTCTACCGATAAATCCCAGTGTTTATGTTTGTTCCAATTTCATTGTGGGAGCAAAGTACTTCTTACGTGGTCATATCTGACAGCGATACAAAAGTTCACCATTTCCAACGTTAACCTGCCATCGACCACAGAATTCAGTCAAAGGCATAAATATTGCGGCAGACGTACCTTCGTTTTCAGCGGCTCCAGATACAACGTAGTTGATTGCATCATGGATTTTTCTATTAAGGAATAGACTACAAACATAGTGCGCAGCTCACGCTGAAGACGGCCTATGTCAGTTTTAGCCAGTAAGTTCTTTGTTGCCTAGTCAACCGCAAAGGATGCTACCCATCTACCAACGAATTCAGTCAGACCTCATGGTAAGTGCTCTTTTATATGCAACTAAAGGCTCAATCGGTGGGCGAGTGATCCATGTATTCATATGTTTGCAGCGTTGTAGACTGTATTTTATGAACCTTTCAAGGTGTATGCTCTTTCAGAAAAGCCATAGTAGCGATAGCATCAGCTCACTTGATGGATGGGTGGCTTCATTACGAACAACCCTTGGGTTCTTTTGTGTGCAAGTTTGAATAAGTCTTCGAGGTTAATCAGGCAACTACGACTGCAGGCAGTCCAGAATTTTGAAAAAAAAACCTGCATCTTACATCTATGTAAGAGAGCACATGAATGAACTTATTTTTCCTTCTAGGTAGTGGGAAAATAGGGAATCATAATGCTCCAGGCATTTTTTTGCTATTCTGCAGCGACGTCGACCCCACAGCTATCCAAGAGATTGTTTCGACGTTCACTTACATGGTGTCTTGGGAAAACAGACCAAAGATTTCGCTGAAAATGTTTTGTGTGAGGCTTCTTTTAGTGCCCGCGGAGTTTGAACAAAAGTGCCAATAAAACTTGGCTTCCAATCATGTCTCGTTTTACGGACATGCTATCTTATGAACCATAATAATATATATCACGGCAATGCCCGTGATGCCAACAGACATAATTAAAGGCACATAAATAATCGCGCGTGAGATTACTGTTTTGACGTTTTTAAAACTTCAATCGTTCCGTGATACATTTTCAAAGACCTCGCCATTCCATCATACCAGAGCCTCCACGTCTGTATAGCATACTGAAGCTAAGGATGGACGAGTGTACAGCATATTTTTTCAAAGCCAATCGTACTTTCGTCCTGCAACGTCATTTTTGTAGTGTCTAGAATGCATAGGGCATTTTCTTCACAATCCTTATGTGTTGAAGCTGGGGATTCATATTGTTTGGGATCAAAATAAGAACCCACTTCTGTGAGCTCGTTAAGCAGGACAGCTGAGTGGTTCTTAGATAGAGGTAGGTGGAAGTCTACGATTGTGTCGTAGATAACAGGGAAACTTCAACCACCAGAGGTCCAGTGTCCACTTTCGTTTAGGAGAGGGGGAAAAAGACAATTTTTAGGTCCTCAATATGCGCCTCCAACATGTGGCTGGCCTTAAGCAAAATATACTGCCCACCCGAAAGACCTGTAGTGGCCCTAGCAGCCACTTGGAACCCAAGATCTGACGAATGGCGCCTTTGGCCTGCGCGCCTAATGCCGTCTGCGGTCAGGCGCTGAGTCCCGGCATCCTGTCCGTTCTCGCTCAATGGTCTGAGCCACTTACGAACACACCCAGTCTCGCCTAGCGCCAACCTTGCGTTGTGCAACCAATCACCACCAGTCTACCGAGACAAAGCGAGTATTCGGCGGCCACCCAGGATGACTGCGGTCAGAGGACACTTGGAATTGCGTCCCGCGCGTCGCTGTCGCGGCGACGCCGGCCTCACGGACGGACGCCTTGCAAGACCAATTGGCAACTTGCCCCTAACTCTGTAAACAATATAATATTCCGTCTACTCTGACTTCCCAAGGCTTCTCCTATCTCCTAAGGAACCAGGGTCTGGAAGATTGTAGGTTTTAGGGTGAACCGTCTTAGCTTTAACTCCTATAGGCCGTTAGAGCCGGCCTGGCAAATTAGCCAACGAGTTCCTGGATTTGTAGGCGATCGTCTTTGGCCGATCTTACGCCGATTGTTCACATGTTTTTTCACGGTAACGGTATTCCTAGCGTAGTGTATGGGTGTTTGAAATGCCTACGGGGTGTCTTACACACGGTTATGCTGGGTAGTTATCTATCTGGCAATTCTACAATTAACACAAATAATTTAGGAGTAATTAAAAGTTATCTGAGCTTCAAACTACTTACTAAGGCCTAACTTTATTGGTTAACACGATTTTATCCTCTCCCAGCCCAGGGGGCTCTCAAAACGCACCGAAAATTAGAGAATACATCATATAACTGGCCCCCTGAAGAAATTCCTTTTCACATTTACCCAAACTCAATGGTTTTATCCCGCCCAATCCCTTTGTGTTCTGTTAATGCGGAAGGCCCTTTTCAGTTTAAGGACCTTTTTATGTGACCACGAAATATCAGTTTGTGCAAAAAGTGTTACTGAAGAGAAGCGTTGAACGTTCTCTGAAAAGAAGTTAGCCCTGTTTACGTACACATTTCAATAAACATTTTACTTCTATAGCTGCGTGTTACTTCAGGCTCAAAGGAGGACAGACGACATCGAAACTTAGAGTTGACAATGACGTGATCTTGATCAAGCACCAAGTGGCTTACTTCTCTTGCTGCATTAAATCGAGCATTTCTTGCTGATAACAGGCCGATTAGTCAGAGGTATTAATTAAATATCATTAACTTTGCGCTGAAATCTAGCACAGTACAACATACGAAGCTTTCCATTACTAATTTCACAAATTTTGATTATGCTAGTCAATTAGTTTTTTGGAAATGCACTCATGTGTGGTTTCTGTTCAGAGACAGTTACTTTGAGACCATTACGCCTGTTGAAAGGAGCATAGATTTGCGCAATATTTCTCAAAGCAACAGTGAATAAATTCGGTTTCAGTCTCGAAATGTAACATCTGTAGAATGGTTAATCTGCAAGTGCAATCACGCCAGGCCAAACGAATTCGTTTTGCTCTGAATAATTTTATTTTAATACCCTTCCTGAAGTCTTATTCGTCGCTGCGTCTTCATTTCTACATCTGCGTTACCAGTTATCTAACTTTATTGTTTTCTTAAGGTTAACCTTCATTTTAAAGAAGACTACAGTATGTATACTCCGTGGGCATGCTCTGCGGTGAAGCATGAGATGTACTTGTTCATCGTTCGTTAGAATGACATGTCGGAGACTTGGTCAGGATTTTATATCGGACATTTAATTTAACCTCCTCAACACTCTATCCATCCTGTTACACATTTTTCGGGAAGTTCCTGAAGGACGTCTAAAGTATGTTTGACACTATCTACAGGAATTGTGGATGTTGCCTCTGAGGATTCTTTGAATGTTGCTGAATGTTGCCTGCAAATGAACCAAGTGACCGCTGTGCTTGTATCGCGTTTTCTAGCTGGGCTGGGATCGGTTTTCAGGCCGCTCGTTCTGCTAGCTACTGGCATATTTACAAGTAGGCTACTTACGTCCAAATCAGTCGGGGACTAGGTCATGTCTGTGGCAAACGTTTTTTCCATCATCAAGCTGCAATACACAGCAGCAGTTGTTTTATTGTCCTTATGTTTTAGTTATTCGTTAAAATGATTTTCTACTCAATGAAGCCCTGTAGCGGTGATGCACTCCAGCTCCTCAGCTGTGGTCTCGCGGGACAATCTTGGCCGCCCAGTCACTCGACCCTGCACAATGGCCGATGTCCGCCTTCGCGGCGTAACCTTTGCCCTCGGGCGGCTGGGGTGCATGCGCGTACCCCAGAATGGTCGGGCCAATCAGCAACCTGAAGCTAACTCACCCAATGCTCGCTCTGGGAACTTGTAACTATTTCCGCACTTAGGATCACGGCGCTCCAGCGGAATGACGTGTGCTCCGAGGTCAAAATTTCTTCCTGCCTATTCTTCGTTCCTTTGTGTACACAATAAACTATTCCTTCTACTCTGGCCTCTACTGACTTCTCCTCTCCTAAAGAACCGTGGTCTGAAGATCGCAGTCGCTAGGGCTTAACTAAACCCCTGAGATGCACCTTTGGATACATGTGGAATTCGGTCTTCCTCACTTTCGTTTTCATTGTTGGAACAATTGCATTTCCTCCTGAATATTACTGTTACGCACACACATTTATACTCTGTACAGTTGTCTTACGCCCACAAGTGTCAGGTGGTGTTCGGACCGTTATTCATAGAGCGAGCCTTTTACTGCTAGCTACTCTTGCAGTTCACTACCTATTGTCCCCTCCCAGACTGTCAGACAACTCGAGGTCAAAAAATTTATGACGTTATTAAATTCTGACAATCTAATCTGCTGTTAGATTCATTAATAAGGGCCAGGAGAAGAAACCCCTCCTATGACAGGTGGCATTGCACAAAATTCCACGAAATTTAGGGTAAGTATAAAGGTAGGGGTTTGCCTAGCTAGTATTAGCCTCACGACGCTTTTGACATTCCTCATGTGAGTTTCATCCCCATTTCACTTGACTACTAACTTCTTATTAATAAAAATCTTATCCAATTAATATTTTTACAATCTGCGTCGATTCCTATAGTTCTGTCTTCTGTTTGTTTTGGCACCCTCACTGTTAAGAGACCCCTGAAAGTTTGCGTAACTTGTAAGAGTACTGGTTTTGACCACCTCGAGTCGAGTAAGTACAACGACTGGCATAAAAACTGGTAGACGCTCTTAAGACTGAGAAGACGTTTTGCCTACAGTGGACAAAAACAGTGATAAAACAATGAGTTAATTTGGCCCCTGTAGATATCTATCTCACCACCCAACTGCTTAACGTATTTTGTGCTCAAATATTTAATTCTTGGCTAGTGAGCTTAACTTGATATGTAATTGTGGCGGAAGTGATCAAAAAATATTGAATTAAATAAGATCCATGTAAACACATGGCCCCAGCACAGGTGGGGCCCCAGACTGGGCCAGGTGGGGCTACCTAAGGCCAACGCTCAAGGCACATGTATTATTCTGGATACCTAAATTTCATGAATGACACAGAAAGGCAGATAAGCAAGATCAGGCATTAATGCATGCATATACTTGAAAATTTTAATGAATTAAATATTGATATATGCTATTTTTTGGATTCGTTTCCCTTTTAAGCTGAGATAAGTGAACCTAGAATTCAGTGAATACATAGCTTTGTTTAAGGGCGTTCTAATTCACTATTAGTTTCGCATGTTGACCAGTGTGGGTTCTGCCATCATATCTGGGTATCACATTGCTTCTGATATTTTTGTAAGTATTTCAACACAGTTTTAATATCTTTCATGAATTTTTTCGAATAATTTAATGTGTTTACCTTCTTCTACGAAGTTAGTTAAAAAAGGAGCTAAGTATAACATAGAGGATATATCTTTTGTGACAGGGTGCATTTTTTGCATTGATGACACTTTTTAGAGATTACAGAAGTAATGATGCGAACTTTTGGTGGGAGGTACGTGACAGATTGCAGTTTCTGCGATAGTAACAGAAGGATACCTAAAGTAAGTCAATAAATATAACTGAGATGATTTTAGTTTGTCCTCCGTTGCCCTACCGATTGGATTTGTGATGCTACGTCAGATCTCGCGCCACAGCTCGCCTGGTTGCATCAAAGATGGCAACAGAAGACCTGACGCGACAGTCAATCATGGACAGGTTCACATGGAATCGGTTTTTGGACTTACGGTCACCATCACTGGAGAATGGACAGAGCCCTCCTGAGTTCACTGCACTTAACTGACACAATCGTGGATATTTATAATCAAGAGAAGATACGAACGCATTAGCTTCAAGGAGAAGTGCCCTTTGGGAATTTTTTCCAGCCGCACAAGGATATAATTAACCACTGTCGCTAGTTATGCAAATGTCCAGTGCTGGGAATGAAACAGGTAATTATATTCCAGTATTATTGAGCCTTGAAATATCTCGTAGTACCATTGTTTTTTAAGATCATTTGTAGTCGTAATTAATCCTAATTTTCCCACGTGAGTAGGTCGTGATAATAAGTTTTGGTATTTTTCTATGTCGATTTTTTAGAAATAGTATTTTTATGAAGCCTTTCTGTTTGCCGTAAGTTGTAATAAGCTTTGGATCATTGTTTGCCTTTATGCAGGCCTATTTAAATACCTCTTAGCTGCAGTTTCTACTTCACGAGTTTTCCCGAGGTTTCGACGTATAATGAACGCCTTTGTAACAGGAGTTAGCCACAGTTGGTCGATAACCTACAGGAGTCATACGTTTCAATGCTTCTTAGCTGTCTCTTTGACCTGTAGTGCGTGTATGTCTATTAAAAGCCGACGCTGTTCCCGGGTGCAGGCAGACGCGCTGGCGACTGCTTTGTTCACCGGTTAGATAGGTAGAAAAGATCGATACGAATTAGCTCAGTCGAGGCTGTGTGAGTTTGCCTCTATTGGAACTGTTTTCACAGTGCAGCCGAGTGCAGACAGAAGCACCGGCGACTGCTTTGTTCGCCACCTAGATAGGCAGAAACAGTCGATGTGAATTGGCTCAGCCGAGGCTGACGAAGCTCGCCACTATAAGAAAGCCCTCGCAGTTCATATGACAGGTGGGGGCAGGCAAATCGGCCGAGCAGTGCTAAGTGCGCTGACGGGGCGGCTGGTTTGACAGAAAATCGATAACTCAAGCGGTCGCGTTGGGAAGCCTATGGATGCCTGTGTGCGTGCGTATATGTGCACGCACGCGTACGCTAACTAAGGGACGTCATCACGTCGGGCTGCGTCGTTCCGTAGACTGCGCTCGTACGCCGTATGGAAGTGATGGCAACGGCACATCATTATGAGGAAGACAATAAACTCACTATTAAGTAATTATAAGTAGCAACAGTTTATGCAATTGTGTAAGCATTGACTGCAGGCAGGCATAGCAAATAAATAATGCATGTTTTTCAAAGCGCATCATTTTTCAGCTTTTTGTACCTATCTGCCATTTGCCGTTATTACTTAACCGTAGTATGCTTCATTTGATTTTAATTTTAAATTAAGTACAGAGTGTCCCAAAAAATGCATACAAATTTTGCAGAATTGTAAACTTGGTCTTCGTTATAATTTATTGTTTCAAAAATTTAAAAATATTTACACGGATCTGTTAATTGTTTTTTTTTTCACTGCATGATTTCACATTATGCAACTTTCCATTGGAAAAGTTATATGCTGACATTAGTCCATGCTCTTAACGACTATGATCTTGACCGAAAACAAAATTATTTGAAATCAAAAAATTATAATCAACATCAAGTTTACACTTATTTGAAATGTTTTTTATTTTTGTGGGACACTTTGTGTTTTGATAAATCTATGAAATTAATTATATAATGAAGACTTCTAGCACTGTCTGTGGCCATCTATCGTTACTATTCTATTCAAGTAGTGTAAGAGTGTTTCATTTGATGTTTACTTTAAATTACGTAGTTTGTTAGATCTATGAAATTAATTATTTAATAAACAATCAACAATGTCTGCCGCCATTCTTAGTGTATTTTGTAATTTAAATTAGGCTGTTTCAAGGTTTTGCACGTACTGTACATAGCCTTGTAAATTATCGATGATGTTTTCATATTCATTTTACTTATAATAAACAGTCCACATATACTGTACTGTGTCCTCTGCCTTCTTACAAAATAATCCGTGCAGCGTTGTTTTACGTCGCGATCACGGGGAGTGGGTGGGGGGTACTGGTGAGAAAGGGGGTGGTGGTGGGGTGGGGGGTCAGTGGGGTTTCTATAACGAAAAACAAAAATTGGGAAGGGGGTTTAAAGAAAACGAAAAGAAGGCGTCCCCCTGCGCAAAATTTTCCGCAGGTGGGTCCAGACGGGTTGATAGCCCCACCCGCAGCCCCACCAGTGGTGAGGCCACAGCCCAACCTGGCCCCGGCAGCCAGGTGGGACTGGTGTTTACAGAGATTATATTTGCTTCAACATGATGAAATAGAATAAAATTCGATTCACATAAACCTCTGTTGCACAAGTTACGAATGTCAATTAAGGGAAATTCGACTGTATGTAGGCAGAATTTATCGGAAATGGAAATTCATCCTCCTACTGGTGGAATTTAACGAAAGAATTCAAATTCGGGCTGCTGAAAATTTAAAAGTAGTTTTTTTTATTATAAGTTGACGGGAATTTTGGGGCCTCGAAAATCAGACCTGTGGTTAATTTTAATCGGATGAGGGCCGTGTGAACGAAGATTGAGAAATATTCAGGAATATTCTTCCGCAACCCATGAACATCCACTACGCACTGACGTGTGTCCGCCACAAGAACTGACTTAGCTACCCAGTAACCTAAAGGAAGGCAAATAACACAAAGCATACATTTTGGAGGAAAAACTGCGAGACTAAGCAAGTCGTATATTTCAAAAATCGTAAAGTTAGACACAAAGAAAGGGAGAAAAATGATTCTTAAAACATTTTGGGAATTTGGGAAGAATTATCTGCAAAAAGCAACAGAGAATTCCGGATGGTCTTACAATTATTTCCACAGAAGTTCAAGGAATAGACCTCAAATTCCGGTGAGTGTCAATATTGTTAAAAACGATTATAAGGCCGACTTCCTTTCTCTGGTCTTTCAATCAGTAAAAAAACATAAGGTTCCTCCGTCCTTCTTCGGGGAACTTCCGACACCAAGCATTAACGATATCGTGTTTTTAGAAGTTTGTATCTGAAGGGAGGCATAAGAAATAAAGGAGTTTGCATATCCAGGACCGAACCAGCTTCCATCCAAGCTTCTGAAAGAACACGTCAATGAACTCTCACAAAAGAAGTGCCATCACCAGTATACTACGCCATGCGAAGACACAATACTCTGACAAGGAAACCTACCGAGTCAAACTCAATTATCTGTTAAATTTGTTTTCCCCCAATAGTTACTTCAGAGACTTTATGCCGATGCGTGAAACAACAACAACCGAACAAAACGAAACCAGATAGTTCCACACAGGTGCCCACAAACAAATACATGGTGAATCCTTCCTTATATAAGGAATGTGTCTGAACTCGTTGAAAGGCACTTCGGAAACACAAAATCAAATTGGCGCACGAACCGATGGCTACTTTAAGCACCCAGCTTGTACAACTTAAGGATAGGATTGGCTACCTCAATGAGAAAGAAGTCACTTACAAAATTTCATGGAAAGCTTTTATACCGTCTATTATGGCCAAACAGGAAGATCTGTCTCCATACGCATCCACAAACATTAATTGGCCGTGAAGAGATATGACCATTTGTCCAAAGTGACTATGCATCGCCTTGACACAAGACACACTATTGCATGTGAGAAAGCACGCAAATCGTCGGAGTTTATCCCTCCAAAAATGGCCGAGAATACCTTGAGGCCACGTCCTCCGACGATTCATGCAGCAACCGCCACATATAATTAGATGGTATTTATAAACAACTCAAAGAACTGTAGAAGAAACGAAGGGCGCAAAACACAGACTTTCTTAGGCCACAACTATCAATCAGGTCTCAGACCATATAACTATTGATTTTTTCCGTACGTTTGAAATTTAGTTGCTCATTGCACATTTCTCGTTCGTCCGAATACGAGCTGGGGATCCAGACTCGAAAATTCACAGATTAAAGTTACTTTTCTATCCCAAGGAACATCTTTTTCTTCCAAGGGGTTAGTTTGGCTAGCTTCCAGTTGGTAGGCAGAACCCCCTTCTCCATCGACATTTTGAAGATCTTGGAAAGTAGGAGACCAGTTGTTCTGCGAGCACATTCAGAAGTTTCGCTGCTTTGCCATCCGGACCGGGCGACTTAGTGGGCTGTAGTTGTCTTGGGGTTTTCTTACTGCATCTGTTGCGAACAATACCGTGCTAATTTTATTTGTCGCTGTGACAATACATTGCTGCATACCCTCGTTTAAAGATAATAATAATAAGGTTTATTTGTAAAGCACATCTTTGGCGCCATCAAAAACCCCGGAAGGCAGGAAAAAACCTAACCCAAACCCCTTCTTCCGCAGTGACCATTGTATTTGTTTTGGTCTTTTGCCAGGTCAATAGTGTGCGAAATAAGGAGTTTGTTTTCAGTGAAAAAAACCTGACTTCTAGGGAACAAATCTAGAAAAACATGAAATAAAATAGCTATACATTGTATGTGTTACGGTTTTATAGTAAGAATACTTGGGGTCTGGAAAAACTGTCATGTCCTTTAACTGAGGTATACTTAGCCGCGGTCAGTTTGAAGGTGAAAATATCAGCTGAGGATATGGCATCTACCGTATGCATGGGTCTGCTCGATACGGAGATTACAATCGTTGTCCAGTGGCACAAGTTTGCTAATTAGATGGGACGTTGCAGATGTCTGAGGTGGATCGAGGCAGCTGCGAAGAACCATCGTCATTCAAGTGCATCGGCAGAAGACATTTGGCCTTTCGTTTGTCGATAGCTAAGTGAGATTGAGATTTAAATCATTAGTATTTATACTTCTGATACATTATAAGAGGAAATAATATGTATTTTAGTATAGTTGAAGAGAAAATTATTTTCTTTTATCATATTTTTTTATGAATATTTAGATATTAGTAGAGGAATATTGGAATAGATAAATTGTTCTTAGTTTTTGGTTTTTTATTTTTATTTTTAAGGATTGGAATAGGAGGCAAGGTACAATTTTGCTTAAGCTTTGATTTTATCAGCGTTGGAAACCGTCGACTGGAAAGCTTCCAGCATTTGCCAGTTTTATCCAAAATGTTCGGGATCTCTCCTGGACCGTTAGATCCCTTTTGGTCCGAATTGGACGTCAAAGAACTGGTTAGCAAAGTGTCCTATTTTGTTCAGAAATATATGCGTCATGTCATTTGAGAAGAACTGCTTGGTCTTTCTTCTAAATTCGGCTAAACTGTGGCTTTTGCGAATATCGTTGGGTAGTGCATTCCATATGATCGCATATCTTATGGTGTAGAAATTTGATCGCTGGGCCGTCCTAGCTTTAGCGTTATGAATTGTATGCTGGTTGTTTCTAGTGGGACGGGAACCGTTTTGATTTGTTAACATATTATTGCTTAGGATATTCTGATTATGTGTCACTTTAAATAGGAAAGTTAAACCATTTTGGAGTCGCCTTTGCCAGAGGGGTTTAAGACCATATCTATTGTACATTATTGAATAGGAGTCTCGGGCGTCATCGCGTTTACACAGAACTCTGGTAAACCTTCGCTGGATTTTTTCTTGTTTCTGTCTGTCATCTGATGACATGGTACCGAAAAATATTGAGCAGTAATCTAGAATATGTAAAACGTACATTTTGTAAAGTTTAGTCTTAAGTGTTATTAATGTGAAATTTTTACTTATGAAGCCACATAGTCGATTGGCTTTTGGTGCGATTTGTTTAACATGTGGGGATAAGTAAAGAGTATTAGAATAGCTAAGACCTAAATCTTTTAAAGATGTTAGCTCTTTTATTTCTTGACCACTAAACATTATGGGGGGAAGTTTAAGTGGTCCAAAAATCATGAGATGACATTTTGTTGGTGAAAACGGCATTTGCCACTGAACACTGCAGTCGTTTAGTTTTTGAAGGTCTAATTCAATTGTTCTATGCACACTACTTATGGAATTTTTGTTATAGGCATATGCGAGTTTTAAGTCATCTGCATATAAAAATGCTTTAGCAGATGTTGATATCGTGGATAACTCATGAATGTAAATGAGAAATAAGAGGGGACCTAGGATAGTGCCTTGAAAAACACCACTGCTTATATGAGCTGGTTCTGATACTATATTTCGAAGTTGTACTACTTGAAATCGGTTTTGAAGATAGGATTTGAGGAAATCAAGGAGAGGTGGCCGAATCCCGTGACTCACTAGCTTCACGATCAGTCTTTTATGGGGAACTTTGTCAAAGGCTTTTTTGTAGCTACCGTGTTCCCATCATCTCGATTTCTGGAGACGAATTCCAAGAAAGTGAGATGGCAGGACTGACATGACTTTTTAGGTAAAAAGACATGTTGAGAGGGAGGTAGGAGATTTATAATAATAATAATAATAATAATAATTTGTATATTTAAGGCCCAAGGGGCCCTGTCGTTACAAACTTAGTGCTATCGTGAAAATAAAAATAATAATGATAAGCAGTGAACTCTTATAAATAATTGTCATCGGCAGTAAAAAAAACTCCTAGATCGGTGGATGAGTTCAGCGGGCCACCGAGTTCAAAAAAAGTTTAGGAGAAAAAACTGCCTTAATAGGTAAAAGGGTTTGATGTGGTTAGTTTGGGACCTGATGTTGAGGGTTCGGGACGTTTATGGTCATGGGAAAAAATAATATATCGTTGAGTTAGGAAGGGGTCATCCGGAAGGCAGGAGAAGGCAGTAGAAGTCAAGGCAACGTCATCAAGTTGCGACCCACCAGATTCCAGAGCCAATCGCAAAGACCACAACGAAGGTTGCAAAAACGGAGAAGAATTCGCAGACCTTGGAAGTGATGCTTGACTCTGCAGAGGGAAATGCTAACACATTTAGAAACCATTTTAGTATCCTGGGAAGAGCTTCAAATGCCAGGAGGAACCTTTTCAAAATCTACAACTTGCGTGTTTGGAAAGGAAACAGACAGTAACGACTTTATTTCCTCTAAATTTAAATGCTTATATAATTTGCCTTTAAAAATCGACAGTGTAGAAGACAGTCTAATATCGAGAGGAAGATTGTTCCAAATAAAAGCATATTTGGAGGTAAAAAAGCGAGAACGGTTAGATGTGGAGCTATGGGGTGGTAAAATTATCATGGAAGAGTTACGAGTGGCGTAAGGTCGGTCAACTGGAAGGAGAGCGTTAATTTGTGGGAGATTAGGACTATTGTTAACGCGAAACAGAAAGCATAGACCAGCTTCGAGTCTTCTTATCCAAAGAAATTTCATGTTTGCTAATTGACATCTATCTGTATAACACATACCAGACCCAGAAACAGAAAATATTTTACGCGTGAAAACTCGCTGAACCTTTTCAATCTTACTACGGTCATGCTGGGTCATGAGGCCAAAAAGCGGGCAGCAGTATTCTAGTATAGGAAGAACAAACATGCGGTATAGTTTTAACTTCATTTCTGGAAGGAAAAAGTTATGCGATATAAACCCACATATCTGTGCGGCCTTGGCAGAAATTCGATCTGCATGAGGTGATAATGCAAGCTTATTCGTGTAAGTAAGACCCAAATCCTTTATCGTAGATCTTTCTAACAGTGGACTATTTTGGAAGATAATGGGTCCAGGAAGCCTTGCGGGACCAAAACTCAAAAAACTACATTTTGATGGAGAAAACTCCATCTGCCATGTTGCGCTCCAACTTGAGAGAGTACGCAAGTCTGCGTTAACTTTATCAACACAAGTACTGGCCGTGTCCTTAGAAAATGAGTAAATACACTTAAGGTCATCAGCATAAATGAAATTTTCCGAATTATTTAGCACTGTTGAAATTTCATTTATGTAAAGAATGAAAAGGAGGGGACCTAAAACCGTGCCTTGTAATACACCACTCGTTATCGGCTGAGGCATCGAGTAGCTATTGCCTACTAAGACCTTCTGGCTGCGGTTAGACAGGTAGGAGGCAATGAAATCGAGGAGGGGAGGCCTGATGCCTAGGGCTTCCAGTTTCACTAAAAGGCGCCTATGAGGCACCTTGTCAAAAGCTTTACTAAGGTCAAAGTAAATCACGATGACTGATTGCTGTTCATTACGAAGTGAAGTAACCAGGTTAAGGAATGCTAAGTGGCAGGTTTCGCATGATCTTCCAGGTAGAAATCCATGCTGTGAGGCACTTAATAGTTTATTTTCTACACAAAAATCGAGAATTTGATTAAAAATGATCTTTTCCAGAAGTTTGGCTAGGGCCGGGGTTTTATGAACACCTCGGTAGTTATTTACGTCCGAACGAGATCCTGACTTGAAGACTGGAAGAATAATAGATGTCTTCCATGAGTCAGGAAAGAAACCGTTTAGAAGATAAGCTGAGAATAGATAACTTAGCAATCGGGGGAAGCTGAATACTCTTTTGATAAGTGAATTTGGAAGGCCGTCAGTTCCCGAGGAGTGCGAGTTTTTTAGACGGATAATGTGCTTACGAATTACTTCTATGGAGAAATCTATGGTACTGATAGTGTTGACTGAGCATGGCTGAAAAGACGGGACCGGTTCAGATTCCGTCGTAAGGGAAAGTTGAAATCCCCTGCGATAACTTTAGCATCAAAGGCGGACTCCGAAATCAGCCTAAATATTTCGCAAAGCTTTTCATCATCTTCCGATGATGAGTTAGGTGGACTATAAATGCATCCAATAATCGCCTTTTGACGGGGAGACAGGATAATGGATGCAAAGCAGTAATTGCCCGAGAATGACTCAGCATCTAGGTTGAAGGGGAAATGCTTAAAAATAGCTTTAATATAGAGAAGACAACCGCCACCACGTTTACTAGGGCGGTCTTGACGGTAGAAATCATACTCGTCTATTATGAGTAAAGCATCAGAAATTACTGGATGGGTCCACGACTCTGTAATGCATATAACATCTGGCTTCAGCTCGAACGCAATAGCTCTAAGCTGAGCCATCTTATTTAAAACAGATCTTGCATTAAGCAGGATGATATCTAGTGAAGCTTGAGTAATCGAACTAGGGTTATCTTTATTTAGTAATAAAAATTTGGAGGTGGGTAATTTGGTTGGAAGTTTGGAGAATAGCCATCGACTGGAGCAGGACAATTAACATAAGAAAGCTGAGGGGGATAGCTGAAAGCTGCAGGTAGACAGCTCTGTGAGATCGATGGGCCATAGGGATACGTGCCGTGGTGAGTTTGCTGATAGTTACCGGGAAATTGGTCTAACATTTGGTTATACATTATTTTTTCTAAGATTTTTGCTAAAACCGATGTTCGGTGAACACCACGATAATTTTGGGCATTGGATCGATTTCCGTTTTTGTAAATTGGGGTGATACATGATTTTTTCCAGATTTCTGGATAAGTACCATTTGACTGCAGTAACGAGAAAAGGTTAGACAGAAGTATACACAGACATAAAGAAGTTAGACAAGATGTTCATCTTATCTGAGTTATCGGAAAAATTTTTCCCCTGGTTATCTTTCAGACAAGAAATGGTATCTCGATAGCGTTTTGCCTTATTCACGTAGAGGTCCAGCAGCGGATGCTTCCTTGCTAGAGGAGCTTGAAAAGCTTACAAAACGGCCTGATATACTGGTCGAGTGTGACGTTAAGGTGCCTCTCATCGACTGGAGCTCGGTCTACGCACATTGCTCTGATAAGGCCTTTGACGGTTGCCTTCTTTGCATGACGCTGAAGTGGCTTCGCACACAGTACGTTACGTTTCGAACAAAGGTGCGCGAAGGCCAACCGGTCAATTTTCTGGACCTCGTTTCCACGAAATCACAGGAGAGTATCGACGGCGTTTCATGTCTATCTCTACTAGGTTAAAATAACCACGTTGTACTGTGGGAGTACTCGTTATTTTCAATAGCCGAGAGACCCTCAAAAGTCAGAAGAAATATCTGGCGAGGTGACTTCAATCGAATGATGGCTGAACTCATGCGCATTGTGTTGGAATCTCAATTTTTTGGAAACATAATCCAGGACTGGAAAACATTCCGAGACATACTGCACAGGCTCATCGAAGACCACTGTCCGCTTTCAAGGAAAAGGGTTACGAACAGACCTCGACGGCCTACGCAGGCCCTGGAAATAGAAGTTAACGAAAGGTGGAGGTTGTGGAAAAATTCGTTTACGGACAAGACTCCCGCATCCCTAATTGCGTACAAAACTCAGAAAAATCAGGTCAAAGACTTTAGAACAAGACGGGATTTCGAAGTTGACCCGCTGAAGCGTACCATAATGAACACCAAACGGTCTTACAGTTACGTCGGACAGAGTACAAGCAACAAGGTCTTTATACCCAGGCTGAGGACCGCCGAAGTTATAGATCTTACTGAAGACGATGCGAAGGCTGCTCATATTTAAAAATCTGCCGGTTAGTCTTCGCTAAGGACATGGGATACTTTTACCTTGTCGATAACTCCGAAATGGATACAATAATTGATAATGTTCAATTCACCGGTGCTATTGGCCTCAATAAATTGTTAGGGCTAAAAGAGTGTAAGTTACTGGGTCGCGATGAAGTACCGACCAAGATGTTGAAAGACCCCGCCAGTGAGTTGGAAAAATCACTCTCTACGTTTTTCCAAACATCTGTCGCGATCGGATGTCTACAAGCCGATTGGATATCAGCGTGGATTACACCGCTCTGTAAGAATGGAAGCAGGTCTCCGAAAACGATTATCGAACAGTCAGCCTAACTTCAATTTGCTGAAAAATTATGGAAGAAAGAATTAAGCAACAACTAGTGCAGTTCCTAGAAAATAAACATCTGCTTCTCGATGTCCGTCAAGCTTGCCCTAGAAGAAGGTCCTGCGCGACAAATTTGCCCCACAGTTTAGAACGCTGGACTGAGGTAGCCGATAGAGGGAATATGGTGCACGCAGTCTATTTCCAATTCAAAAAGGCTATCAATAGCGTGCCACACAACCACCTTCTTTGTAAACACAGCCGCATAGAAGTACGAGGTAGGTTTCTGACATGGATAGAAAAATGCCTACTCGGCTGCCCACAAACTGTTCAAATCAGTGGAAAGCGGTCGGCCAAGGCTCCGGTAGTGAATATTGTTCCCCATGACTCAATTTTCGGTCGAATATTGGTCAGTGTTTGCATCAATTATGGCGTCAGCGAACTGGATTGCGATATCGCCATATTTGCTGATGATATCGAACCTTGGCGCGTCGTTCAAACTGCAGTCGACGAAGAGCACTTGTAGGTAGACCTAAATCGACACCAAAATTATCAAAGGACTAGCTCTTGCCATTCACTGAGAGCAAGTGCAACATCATACGTGTCGGTGAAGTTAGTTCTTCAAACTGTACGGTTTACAGACCAAATGGCATACCACTGAAAGAAGTGGACGGCAAGAAGGACTTGGGACTCTGGATCACGTCCTTACTCAAATTCATCTGCATTGCGCAAAGGAAGCCAAGTCTGTAATGTCGGTTCTGTACCGCGCCAAATGAGCATTTTCTGTCTTCGATGACGATTGCTTCACCAAAGTTTTCGGAACTTTCGTGCGGTCGCAAATGAAGTTCGCCAACGAAGTTTGGCGACCATAGGCCACGAAAGACCTCATTATTTATGAGGTTTATTGGTTATGTATCTCTTGGGCACCATCAAAACCGTTGGAAAGCAAGAAAAACCCAAAAATAACACCTAAGTTTTCATTCAATATTGGCTGCGAAAAGTTTCAAAGACATGCAACTGAACTTGTCATTGGACAAGACTCGGTCCATTCTACGATCACTTATGATTGAGGATTCTCGAGAGAATCCGAAAAGTCAGGAAAATAAAATTATTTTTCCAATGATTGTGATAAGGTATATTTAAGGTAATGAGCATTGTCTTGGAAGACGGCATGCAAAAATAATCAAGGTGAAATACATAAAATAAATATGTGACTATAAAACAGGGAATAATATAAAGAAATGATAACCCTTTTGTTAGATTATAATTTGCGGCCAGTCATCCTGAAAATTGGCGATTATTTTTTGAAGATTTTTGATGAGGCCCAATGGGCCTGAAATATACAACTTATTATAATTATACTTAAAAGCGTCCTTCGTATCCGCCATTATTGTGCCCTCGGGCAGGTCGTCGCCGAGACCACCGACGCACTAGAAACGCAGCTATTTCAGACGCGATAAGGTTCCTCGGAGTTTGAAGCAATTCTCACAGGAGTTAATTGATGGAGCAAATGAAAAGAAGTCACATACATAAAGTTTATTTAATGATAAACAGGACACTGGTCGCTCATTTGGCAGCACTGACACAATTTTGGCATGGATTACAGATTTTCTCACAGGGCGATCGCAAACTGTGTGCATCGGTGACTCAAAGTCGAGCCCAACATCTATTCTGAGTGGCGTCCCCCAAGGCTCTCTCTTAGGGCCACTGCTCTTCCTTATCTATATCAACGAGTGTGTCCACGACCTGGGTTGCAGCGCTATCATGTTTGCCGACGCCGTCAAACTCTTGAGAGCCATCAGGTCTTGCGCCGATAGGAAAATGCTTCAAGAGAGTCTCAATCGACTTAGCTGCTGGTCTGCTCGTTGGCTTTTAAACTTCAACATAAGTAAGTGAGTGGTTTTAAGACTCTGTACTAGAAGGACTGATGAGGAGAACGATTCCTTTCAATACCTCATCGATGGGCACCCGCTTTCAAATTTGAACGAACAAAAGGATCTCGGTGTTCTAATAAATTCCTCAATTAAAGCATCTGCTCAGTGTGTAAAGGCAGCTAAACGCGCGACACAGGTGCTGTTTGCGATTAGGCAGGGATTCGTCAACATTGACAACGAGCTCTTCAGGAAAACCTACGGAGCGTTTGTTCGGTCCCACTTGGAGTATGCTGTCGAGGCCTGGCGTCCGTGGTTCAAGAAGGATTACCTGCACCTGAAACGAGTGCAGGCGAGGGCTACGAAGATGGTCAAGAATCTTGGTCATCTGCCTTATGAAGACAGACTGACTGAACTTGACCTTTTCCCTCTCAATTATAGGCAACTCCGCAGGGACCTCATACAAACCTACCATATTGTTAGAAGCCAAGACTGCGCCCTAGAATTTGATGATTTCTTCGAATTGGCTTGGACTGACCATCTGCGAGGTCATCCTTTTAAACTAGAGAGGAAACCGGCCCGTATCGACGTTCGATGAAACGCCTTCTCTCAGAGAGTCATTGGAGCGTGGAACGGACTCCCAGAAGATGTTGTCCTCTGAGATACTGTTGACATTTTTAAACACAAACTTGATTATCATTTGCTGAGAAACTGTGGCAGATATAATGAACAAAGTGTCAGTAGCAGCACCTTGCAACTGGCTCACACTTATCACTGATGTTAAGCCTAAATTTGTACATTTGTATTATGTACTATTGCTACGGCGGACCTATTATGTGATTTTGGTTATGAATAGGGAGCTCAAGGGCGAAAGCCTTCTTCCCTTAATAAAGTGACTTAAAGTGACTTATATGAACATTCACCTAGATGTCCTGGTTACAGTCAATATTACGGCTTTGGTGGATTACCATATCTTTCGACCATTTGCAAAGAGGACTCCATTGCTGGCTAATGTTTGAACACCCATTCGAGCGACTTATCGTAGAATTTCCGTTTGTTAGCACCAGGAAGGCGCTATCTAAGCAGAGAAACTAATTTCTCGCAGAAGAGCATACGCGTCTCTGGGGCCAATGTCGAGTATTGTATGTGATTTTCCCACAGTCCTGTTTTGTTGCAACTTGAGTATTATTGGATAAACATTGTGCTATTCACCGCTTAAGGTCCTCTGAGCTTGACTTTGGGCACTTCAGCCAAATTTTTAAAGATTGGTGTCGCTCCATGGACGGATGTCCCTGTGTTCAACGTCCACTTTAGGACTGAGCGTTATGAGAAAATTTAAATTTTTATGGATTACTAAAAGCGTAGTTTCTATTTCAACTTGCATTAGGTTAAAGGCCGTAGAATGCTTTAAATGCACTTGTTAGAGGACCGTTGATCCAAATTGAATTGTGGCCTTTTTAGAGAAGCCTTATTGGCATAGGTACACCGGTATTAAGTGGGTCAATGCTCAATTAACGCAACCAAAACACCAAAACATAAATGAAAAGCGGAAGAGTAAAACAAACAAAAGCAAAAAACGAGGCAATGCAAAAAATAAGCAAGGTAGATAGAAACATGAATAAAAAGCAAAAGTTACCCCAACGTGTGCAAAAATATCCAAAAAAACAAAAATATCGAATAGAACCTGGCCGATATGGAAATATGCGCAAAATGATCTTTGGCCAAGAAACCATGAAGGCAAGGTAACTTCAGGATATACTCAACGACGTATATCGGTCACTCTACAAGGTTCACGAATCAGGGCGCGTATCATAACTTTCGTTGATGATTTTTTACCATGCATGGTTAGTCTTATACGTGCCGTGCTTCTCTTCACCATGTCGACTGACCAACAGTTGCGAGCCTTAGTAGTGACGGCCAGCCCAGTCCACTCAGTCACTCATGCTGCTCACCTTACTGGTGGTTTCAATATGCTCGAGGAATTTATATGACGCATAATCCATCAGCCTCTTGCACATAGCTGCCTCGTGTATGGGAAACCTGTCGTTATGCATTCGGTGGACATATTCTTCGGTCTCCAGCCTTTCACTGTCAGCATTCTTAACCTCCACCAAGCGCATAAGGTTCTATACACAATCCGGCATACAAGTGTGCCACCGGCATTCTTCCATTATCCTGCGATTAAGACTCTCGGTCTTATTCGTAGTATTTTCACCATAAGTGACAACTTTAACGTGGGCATGGTGAGCCAACATGCCCTGGCAGCTTAATCAATTGGCCTCCATGTAAGACCACAACTTAGGATAATGGGCTCGGATGTCGTGCAATATAACTCTAAATCTTGAACGGCTTAGTGTATACACAGCCTTTCTAACAAACACCATAGCATTGTCGGCTGTATGTCGTCCATATAGCTTTACAACCTTTCGCCTGAAGGACGTGAAATGTGCATATAAAGATGCGAATGTTTACTTCGGGAAATACTTGCTCCCAGGCTTTTATCTCACGAGCATCCTATTGAACAAAACCGTACGTATTTCATTGGCTGCGCAGCCCATGAATTCTTTAAATTTCCTCACGACCCATTCTTCTAAATCGGCCGTTTCGTGTTTAATTAAAACATTGTATATGGACCACGCATGGCTATGCTTGTCGGTTATCACTACGTGATACAAAGCAAGCCCGCGATGGTTCGTTCCGTAGTTGCTATCCATTTGCACCACCTTTGCATACTGGGCAAACAGGTTTTTGAGCGCTGGCGTCATGAAAAATACGGCTTCGAGCCCACATTCGCCGTATATAGAGTCGTATAGACTGCCTCCTTCCAAATTTGGCAGGGCCGTCGTCATCGCTATTGCGCACGGTTCAGACCGCAAAATTCGCCTTCTCATGTTCGCAATGTCCCTCATCCTATAATTTATGCCACAGGACTCTAACAGTGTTTTCGTTACAGAACAAGATGCTCACTTTTCTAAAAGATTTTCAGACAACCCGCTGAGGGCTTCAATTAGTATATGATACGGAGAAGCTTTTCATCGGTTTCACCCTCCAGCTTACAAAATTTAGGGTGCGCTGATACCAGAGGCTGGTTGCAAGCGTGATTGTGAGGCATGGAGAGAGACTTAACATGCAGCTCTCCCTCTAACTCCACGGCCGTAAACCTGGCCTTGCAACCAAATCGCCTTGATCTAAAAGGTCATCTTTTAATTTACAAGTAATTACATTGTCCGTCGTCTAGTATTTTTAGCCCTAGGATTACCGCCGTGCACACATCGAAAATGCACGTATTCCTTATTCACCCTGCTATATGCAGGGTGGTTCTCTGGCAGTCTGCTGCTGTGGGCTACTGTAAAACTGCAGTTTGTGGCCTGAAAATTCGAATAAGATAAGCACGTTTTGTCTATATATACAAAATCCCGAACTTTTGACAAAAGTTCTGCATCTGTGTTGAAAATTTCTCCTTGCATCACCCTTTAAAATTGTGAATGTAAAACTTGTGCCTCCTCCCTAGCTAATGTTGGGAAATGAAAAAAGTGTATAAATTCACTTTTAGGCAACGACGGGCTCAGCGCCCAAAAATCCTGCAAATAATTCTTCTTAACAATGCTTTCAGTATCCACATATTCAAGATGCACTGACTCGTGATTGTGCTGCATATCGAAGGACGTAACAGCGATGCCCTATTTAACTCTATGATTGACATTAATGTACGCTTCACATCCAACACGGCTACCAGTTGATATCAACTACAATCATAAATATTCCTACTTTTTCATCGGCGCCACGCTGCATAGGTATTTGCGATGGGCATGCACGAACTGCTTGGCATGTATCGAGTCCGTAGGATATTTATTCATGCGGCCCGTCCTTAAATAATAGCCCATTGCCTAAAAGTAATTTCAATTGACGTTCATTACTGTGCTAAACTCTTTGATGGCTTCCTCAAGCTCCATAAAGGATTGGAAGTGACAGCCACAGAGAACCTCGCGCAATTTTTTATCAACATCAGAAGTGAAAGCCATGGTAGCTCACGAGCAAATGTTTGAATGACGCGCAACCCAAAAAAGCACATCCAGTCCACCAATCACAAAGCAAAGGCTGCAGAATTTACCGACCAATCATATTGTATCATCTGCAACCACAAAAACCACCAAAAATACCGGTGAAAGAATACACATAGTTTTACACAGTTTTTCCATGTATTGGCGATGACCAAGGAGATAGGTTTTGAATTGGTCTACCCCGAAAACTGTAAGGAGCTATCTGAGGATTTGAAGCCCGATGAATTTAGAAAACGCATTAACGTAACTTGCTGTCTTAATTATATGCGATATCCTAGGACATAAACAATGCTTTGCAAATATTTCTGTCGCGAAATTGCGCGGAAGATGAGTCCATCGATGAGCAGTCCCAAGAAATGGACTGTCGCCCAAATACTGATTCAAACGAGCGATTAAAATATGCCGGCATTTGCATTCATCTCCTCTCTCCCCAGTTTACACACTATCCCGATATCGATATCAGATTGCGAATCGGCGTTGCACTTTGTCGCATGCTTACCATATTTTGTCCCTTAAATCCGTTTGAACATGCGTCGAACTGCCAATCCGTAGTCGGGGTAATTGGTAGTATTTTAAAAATAATTGTTTCAGGACCTTTTGCGATTTCTCAATGAATGTATTTTAAACATTACGAAGCTGCATAGCAAACAAGATGTGAACTATCCAAGATTGCACACTATTCTCTATGTAAGTGAGTCAGCGTTTATCCATTTAGCAGACTTGTTGTAAACTCGATGTCTTTACATGGTGCAGGCTATTGGATGATGGGGACAAAGTTCTTTTGGAAACATTAAAAACTATATTTACGTTGATGAGGTAGGAACGACATTCTTGTCCATTTTTTAGAAATCTGAAAATTTGGACGTGGTCGGACGAAGTAGCCGTCCAAAATTTTATTTTGGAAACTCTAGTTACACTGATGCATCAGACAACCCACTTGTTGTCCGATGAAATTGTCCTTTTTCTTCTTAAATTCCTTATCGAGCCAGCGAAAAGCACACAACCCCAGCAACACCTTTTGGCTAAAGATCTCATATTACGAATGGTTCCCCAAATAGAATATCCTATTCAACTGGTATGACCTTTTTGTCGTAACCATGTTAAGCTTCTACAAAACTCACTGGTTAAAAGCGATCAAAGTACAACGAATACCAACGAATCTGACGACGGAGTTTTGGACAGTGATCGTGGACCTCTTGGAGAACACGCATACATCCTAATCTACGCCCTTCACACATTACAGGAAAGCCTAGTTGCACCGATACTACCTTGTGTTGGATTGAAACTAAAGTCTCTCATTCCCCGCGAACGGAAACGTGCCTTTCGGCTGCTTACCCGCATCTTTTCTGAGCCCGTATGTCGAAATTGTTGCCCTTATTTCCTTAGAATTCAACGCTTCACCAAACAGATCCGGAACTGTGGACCTCATTTTTAAGTCGCTTTAATGATATAGACGTCAACATCCGATCGTTCTGTATTCAAATGGTTCCTCTTTTACTAAAAAATCCAGAAATACCAAAACCACAAATTTTCGACTGTTTGAGGGTCTCTGCAATGGATAGGTCCGACGGTATGTTACAATTAACAATTTTGACGTTTTTACCATATTTTTTGATGTGATTAGATTTAATTTCGCCCATGTATGCATAGTTCCAAAAAATAATGATGCCAATAGTAGTTAACATGATAAATGTATTCATTTTAAATATTTGGATCAGCTTTTCCTAGAACGCTGTAGCAAAAATGTTGAATGCTAGGGTTAGTACTGTTGCCGACTTAAAAATCAGTAAACCCGCTTACCGTTTTTTCGCAGTCATTTCAAGGTTTACATTTAGTGAGGTAACTTGATGCAATGTCGTGAAATGACTTGCAAAGTCACATTTGTTTTCTAATGAATAAAGTGGCAAATAGTTCCGTATCCAAACCAATTCGTTTTTCAGTACGTGTCACTAGTAACAACTCGATGGAAGGTTCTTTGACACTTCTCTTCTTATTATATCAGACCAGAAACCTTCCTCAGATTCTAAATGTAAATTTAGCGTACATTGGTTGGTTAGTGTCCTCGTTGCACGGTTTCGCTAAGAAGGCCTTACTTTTGTTCTCTATCAGCAAATCTTTCTGGCGTTACTTTACAAAATATACTGAGTTTCAAACATAGAATTCACCAACGCCCTCTGACTTCCTCGCCTAGCTTGATTAATAAAAGTATTTTCTTCAAAAATCCTATCCAACACCATCTTACCTGCTGTTTTTTTCTTCATTTTCGGCCACAGCCGTACGTTTACTTGCCCTAAAAACTGTTGCATCCCTAATGCGTGAGGCAAAAGACGACTCGATAGGCGATTTCTTCGAACTTGTCCAAAACAGATCCAGAGATAAATCCCTCAATATCAGGAAAGAGGCTCTAGCTGAGCTCGCATCTTTCTACAAACGATGCCTTCTCTCCGGCAATCTCGATCTTGAACGAATGACTGTTGCATTAAATGCTACTCTACACATGTATTATCAACCGTCGGCGGAAGACAAGTAAGCGACTGAACCACATTAAGTGTAATTATTTTGTTTTCCTTTACCGAATATCGTCTTCAAATCCACCATACTCCTAATTACTGCCCCACTTAGTGATGTCAAAGGTCGCTTAGCGTCCCACCGGTTGTATGAACATTTTTGATGTAAGTGACCTCCGAAAAATAATAAATTAATGCTCCGAGCTTAGCGAAATCGCCTGCCACTTGGGTGTTAATGACGCCAGAGTGACTGACTATTACTCATCTGGGCTACGACACACACAAACACGCACACTACTTACTCATCTTGGTGTACTTCCAAAACATTAATGGCAGGGTGCCTTATGCACTATACATCTTTAGCTGCTAATTGTCAACCCACTCTCCTTTACATACTGATAAATAGAAAGTTTTACGATACTGGTTAGTGTTGAATACAGTCTCGGTTTTGTTAATTTATAGGCGGTTTGCGGCTATCTCGCCGCGTAAGATGCTTTTACTTTGGACAGCTCCATTCACCGGTTTTCAGTGTTCACAACGAGTAATCCAGTCTCATTAAAATATCGGAAAAGTTCATACCATACGATAATTACATAGAATGATAGTTAGGCGTCCGTAGTTCAGAATTCGCAACAATTAATTTTGGCTTATTTCCTATTAGGGTAGGCGAGGCGTTAACCTTATAACCTATCGTCTTGCTGGGCTAGGTTTTCTGTTTCCACACTAAAAAATAGCAAGACTAAGCAAATATCACTAGAAAAGGGCTGATGCGCAATTGTTAATTTGGTGTAAAACCCCCGCTTACTACAGCGCGTAAGTCCCCCTCACATAGCCGCACCAGACATACAATGAATTTGGTGCTCGGGAGACATATTAGTTACCATGGGCCACTTCATCGCCTATTAGCTGGTGTCGGCCAAGTGTATGTCGTTACTGCGTCCAGTTCAGGATCTTAGTGATAAATAAGATTTTGGCGCCACTTGAGGTCAAAATGGAATGCCCAAGTGCAGCTATACATTTGATGCATTGGCCAAATTGTCCAGTGAGCAGTCCCTACACTCGTTTTGTTAAGAATGAATGCGCTAAGGAGGAAATCCATGCTCCTAAAACGCACCGATGTCGAGGGAAAGGATAAGAAACACCGGTTTTTATGGTCGCAATTCAGCGGTCGTGTGTCCTCCGCTTCCTGGAACTCGCCTCTTCCTTTTCTAGTGTTTTTTATGGTTTACCTTATATAAAGCGTCATTTTGCCCATCGGACTGCGTTATTAAGGATGTTTACTACCCATAAGAGTGAGCACCCAGGAGAATATGTGTCGATTAATAGCCTCTTAACGGACTTAGCTCATTTTTCGGGTATTATTATTATAATAAGGTTACCGCTCTTCCCGAGCTTGATACCTTATGTACTCCCTATTTCCCCCCATCTACTGGAAACACCTTAAGTGAGAATGCAAAGAAGCAGACTCATAAGGACCAGCCGTGGTGGTAACGCCCTTTGTGTTACTTTCAGGAGCCTTTGCTAATTTTGTTAGTTGACTCAATTACAGCTCCCAAGTCCAGAAAGATCATGATTGTTTTTGGTCGGTAGGCATAGATCCAATAGGAAATTAGTGTAATAGTCTGCTTACTGCATGGCATAGCGTTTATCTTCTCAAGCGATTTTTGTCCGCTCATGTAAATATATCCTCTGCTGGATCCTTCTGGAATGTAAGTCGGCTCAAAGGCATACCCCTTCTTATTCCACAGAACCTTATATCCTAAATGAGTAACAGTCTCAGTTACTTGGTTTGCTACCCCAATGGTTCGTTTGACTGGTTTTAAATAATACACTAGTGTGCTTATTATAGGATGCGCGGACACATCCACACGGTTACCTCATTCTGAAATTTCATTTAATACCCTGGAATAAAAATAAAAATGTCACTGACAAGTACAATTATTAATAAATTTATTCTGGACAGGTATAAGTAATTCGTTTGATTCGCTTGTAAAAATGTTGGTGATCTCGGTAGGATTCCAACTCACGAAAGCGAAGGGAAAACTGGGGCACGGCCAACGCTCTAGCCAACTGAGCTACAAGACCTTCATCGACGTGGGTTACAATTGCCCCCGAGGCTACTAAATTTTCATAGCTGGGCTAAATGCATTATTCATGTCTGCTACGCAAACTTATTAACAAGGCGAGGTTCGTAGTCATCTGGGAGATTCTACATTTATTACTTGGCAAATCAACTTGATGTATTAAAATTCCCAGCGATAGGCTGTGAGGGTACATTGATCCAAATATGATTAAAGTAACGGTCTTGATATGGGACCTTGCAGCTCACTTGGCTAGGGCGCTGGCTATATTCCAGCCTTGCTCTCGCTGTAATGGGTTTGAATCTCACCAAGGCCGTTAAGTTTTTCTCGTTTGGGTCAAATGAAAATGAAAAGTACAATTATGAAAAAAATACTCATTCTTTGTGCACTGCTTGCACTTGGATACCACCAACACAAACAAGCATTTGAAAACTTGCATAAGAATGATTCGCAACCTAGGAATTAGGGATGAGCTACGTAGATCGCCAGATAGAGTAGTAATTTATCTCATTACGGCCTTCTAGAGCGATTTAAGACCTATATGTGCCACAATCTTTTACGGTAATGGCTACAGTCGACGGAAGAGAGGATGCATAATTAATTAAATCATTTTTTTTCTTTCAGCTCTTTTTTTCGAAAAACAACACTATTCGTGCACTTAACCTCGTCATTGTTCTGCAGGCGTATGCATATACTGTTATGATGTATTGAATAATGCAGCTTCTACTCATATTTATCAGGTAGCTTTTTCTATTATCCGCATTTAACTACTGCTGTCTGACAATCCTGCCAAATTTGCCAATAGTACCTGTCCTCGGCACCTGCGACCTGGTCAAATTGTAGTGTTTTTTGTGTGAAAAAAGCCACCAACATGGTAAAATTCGTAGAAGACAACTAACAGCGGGCTACATTAGAATGTGCCACAGGAGTATGTGTGATCTGGGTGTGCTGTGAACGTCAAGGAGCTAAGCCCATCGTGTGGTAATTGCCCGAACGATTTGTTGGTCTTAGCCACAGTTGAGAGGGTTTGCTGCTACTAAGAAGGTTGCTAATCGACTGGATAACTCAGTCTCAATCAAGTCGGAGAGTGAGGTCTCTATGGTCTCGCTGGCGCTCATATGCTGGGTTTAAGGTCCCCTCATGTATGAAACCTGTTTTGGATAGAATTATAGTCAAGGCCTGGGGTTGCATGCGCAGGACCCTACGTCCAGTAATTTTGGTCTTGCGAATCAGTCTTATACTGACTCGTCCAAGTTTATCTTCCTAGCAGTGGCTTTAAGTCCTAAGAAGATAGTGAACTCGCATGTTCGGACTGGGGAAAACATATCTCGACAAACTACTAGTTTTTGTAAGTAACACTATTTTTACCGTTTCTGGCCAAGGAAACCCCGTTAAGACCGCTTACTGTACTTTGGTTTGCTTATGCTCGATTTGCAGACGCCTTAACAAAGGCTATTTTCAGTAAGTGGAAGTTGATCAGAAATTACTACTTGCCTGAATTTAGCATAAATCTAACTTATAAGTGCTGCATGGTCGAATAAGATTTGCCATGACATGACATGATATAGAGACATGTTTGTCATGGTAACTTCTACAGTGGCTGATGGAAATCTTCGTGGAAAAAGTACTTTATGAAACCTATTGAAAGCCTGAAACTTAGTGACCAGAGGTTCTTTTTGAATCTGCTACTGCAGAAAAATATTTCCTATTTGGCATTATTAATAATTAGTTGGTGCAATTAGCAGTTTAAGAACCAGGTTTGGTGGTTGGTTCATCACTGCGTTTAAATAGTGGAAACACTATGCTCGAAACTCCACCATTCAAATGCTTTCTTTTCAATTCAGACTTTTGCTCCCGACCACTACCTTATTTGAAATCTATCCAAATTTGTCAGTTTGCTGGTTTTTCGAACAGAACTAATTCTGCTGTTCTGTAGGAGACTTAGTATCATTGTGTTGCTGGTATCTCAGCATAAAGATTTCTTAAGGTATTGCTCAGGATCAAACGACATACATCTCGAGCAATTTTTTAAATCAACCTCACGGAAAGTAAAAGAAGGTAGTAGAAAAATTTACTTACAGTATTCATTGCCTCATCAGTTTTCCGCTTATAAACATGCATATTGTAGCAACAAGGGTCCCTTGCTGTCTCAAGACCGGAATAGTTGTTGATGTTGCAGATTAACCTCTAGGTGACTTCATTGCTAATTTAAACTCATCGTGTCATTTTAGTATCATACTCTCTGAAGGGGCAGTTATTTTCATGCTTTGGCTGTTTTACACGGCGTTTAATTGTAATTTCGAATTTAGGCTCGAAGGGAAAATTCCCTCTTAACATTGGAGACCCAAGGAATACTGTGGGTCCGGGTTTCCTTTAGATTACTCCATAATTTTGGTCGGTCTGTAGAACACACCTTAAACTCCCTCCTGCTTTATTGATAACCATGCGATGAAAGCATGACTTCCATTCTTGTCCTTTTTGTAGGATTGCTGTTGAACGCCTCTTCAAGAGTTGCATCATACCTTACAACCAGGAGACCAGGGAGCGTGTTCAGAGCCTCTTCCTATGTTACCAGTTAGCCGACAGCGCCTCAATCAAATCCATACAAGAACTTCTGAAAATGCAGTTTTTGTAAGTTGAAAAGACCTTACTCAATGGTTTTCAGGATATTCTCGACTATTGCCTACAGGGTTTATATAAGTATTAGCCTAGTCTTCATAATCGTTGGTAGCATTTTCGTCTCAGACGTGTATTGACAATAGCTTCCATGAATGAAGCAGCGTCTTTTTCGTGTTTATTAAGTGCCTCCTTTAGTCAGCCCTATCACAAACAAGGGTCCGTGACTGGACATCAAGCCCCACAGAACAGTCCGATTGTCGATTTCGACGATGTCCACCGTATGATTCACAACGGGGTGGTGTGCCTTAATTAGTTTTAAGTGATACAGTAGTCGCCGGGTATTAAGCCCACGGTTAATAGGTCCAGCTGCGTATTAAGCCCACGGATTAATAGGCGCAGCCGCGTATTAAGCCCAAGTCAGCTTGGGAAGGAATTTTACATAGCGAAATCCGCCGGCTAATAAGCCCAGTCGCCGGCTACAAAGCCCAGTTTGCCAGATGAGAGCTGCACTCTACACTCTGCAACGCGGTCTACAGGCATCAGATTTCACAAAATTCGACGATTTCTGGTGCCTGGAGAAGGACATCAAGGGGCACTTGCGAGTGAAGTTTCCTCCAAAACAACTGACACTAGACCGCTTTTTTTAAACGTTTTGCAAATTATTATTTTTGTTTTTGTTATTACGTAAAATACAGACAAACAGCATTCTTTTCTTGTACATAACCAAGCTCTACACATAATACAGTACGTATGCAATGTATAGTGCCTATCCTGCGTTTGTTAATCAAGAAATAGGACTCTCCGGTTAATGCGCCCGCCGCTTATTAAGCCCAATTTGGTATGGGCCCGAGGTGGGCTTAATAGCCGGCGACTACTGTAGTATACTTTTGTGGCATTCACCATACTTTCTCTTCCCTCATCTACGTGAATTCGGTATAAAGACACAGTAAGGAAAACCGAAGGTGGGGTCGGGCGCAGGCGGCTGTTGTGGCCGAGGCCACCACCCCCCCCCCCCCATGTTAGACGTTTTTTATCGGCGCGCAATCTGAATAAAGCCTGTCGTACCCTGATATGGCCACCGTGTTAGTCCAGCGCATCTATCACGCTGCCACTTTAGAGGGGCACCAAACTTACTAAACACACCTAAAAACACCACCCACATAATTGGCAGGTGTGCTCAAACTGCTGTTTCGATAACAGCGGTTTCATCATCATCATCATCATCATCATCATCATCATCATCATCATCATCATCACCACCACCACCACCACCACTACTACTACTACTACTACTACTTATTCTGAGATATGTTTTCTATTGCGAAAGATAACTTAAGTAAGACTTTTCATACCAACTATTTTGAGGCGTCATTTAAGCTATTTCAGTCACGTCAAGTTACTGGCTTTTGGACGGGCTTCTGTGCGACCGTTTGCGGAAATTACGCTCTGGAAGAAATCAGTACCTAAGTAATATGAATTTGTTTCCATCGGTTCCCGATACCCTTATAATTGCAAGTCTGTTTTAAGAGGAACGTGTACACAATGTTCTTTCCTGTACTCATTTGGTGAAACATTGTGTCGTCTTTAAACTTAATACCGGAAAAGGGTATTTATTTGGTTTTGAACTGGTTTCTAATTATGAAACGTTGTAGACTGACACGTCCATTTATAGCGTATCACATCTGTCTATTAATGCTGCTTGTAAGGTATATAGCCTGATACACATGCACTGAAAAGTTTAGTGAACCCTATATGACGTCCTGTTAATTAGCATATAGAAACGTTTGATTTTCCTCGCACAGAAGCTAAACGGTCTTTAGTTTTGAAACTCAAAGGTACCCTATCTTCAATTACAGACAAAATACTTCCAAATGCATATCAGAAAACAACATTTGGTGCATAAATTCCATTAAATATTTTTGAATTTATGAGGGCATCAAGAAAGAATGAGAAAAATGCCTACTACTTAAGCCACCATGTTTTATAGAGTATAATTTTCACAGGTTATCAGAAAGAACCTCGTTCAAAAGTCGGTATCTTGACGTGATAGGAATATATTAGGGTCGTGCTGCTTGGTAATTTTTATTACGACCCTTCTTAATCAATGGTTTATACTCGAAAATTCAATTCAGAAGAGCAGGAGAGATGAGTCCCGTTATCTGTTAGGTGAACGTTCAGTAAAGAGTGTCAAAATCCTCTGGCTTAAACGGGCTAGACAACAAACTTGTGGCTCAATTGCTAGAGCGTTTGACTCTGACCAAAAAGGTCGCGAGTTCGAGCCTCGGGTGGGTCCGGGTTTGACTGGCTGACGACGACCAATCAGCTAGCGATGGGCTTCCCATTCTCCCTTAACTTTGCCGGCAATACAATCTGCCCATATTATCAGCTTTTACGGCTGTCAGGGCCTCTGGCGAGACCCAAGGTTCACCAGGTGAACCTTAATCAACGACAATTCAAAATTTCGGTTCATTTTTCCTGTAGTAGCACATCTACTCTAAATGAAGGAGGGCAGCTAAGGTGTGAGATAGTTGGAACTGCCAGCTGTTGTCACTACTTATTAGGACAGAAGTAACATGCCTCATGAAGGCACGGTCATTTTTCTCGCATCAAAAGTCTACATTGGTGATCGGGCAAAGTACGTCTGCAACCCTGTGCAGACGTGAGCTGTTACCGAGTTTGCTTCCTGGAGGTGAACGCCACTCCCACTTGTTCATACTGTCATCGTAAATTTAGGACTAGAATCAGAATCGCTGGATACCTCAAAGTACATCCTAACACCATCCATTTAAGCATTTCTCGCATCGTCTTAACTATTGATCCAAACTGAGGACTATGTTCGTGTAGTCAATTACGATTTCAACAGTAAGCACAACTGTATCAGGTTTTACATTAGTACAGTCGCCTGCGAAACGATATTGTCTACCAGAAGTAAATGGAAATTGGGTAAAAATGCATTTTCCCTCGACAAAAGCTAGGCCCCTGAAGGACATGTAAAAATAAGGGAATTACTTGCTTAATGAGATGCTTTTCGCGATAACCGCAACAGAAATTGACTTTTTGCATTTATTTTTATTCCACCCTTATTGATACCGTTTTCAGAGCCTCAACTCTTATACGCGATGCATTGGCGATTATTCTTGACAATCACGGCAAAAGAATAGTTGGGGAGTCTAGCAAGGCGATGATGGAGCGTATTCAGAAGATTTCCCGTAAGTTTTCCGTTACACTTTAATTAATCTTAAGCTTCGCGTGATTGTGTTTCTGCCGTTTTTTTTATTGAGCGTTTGCACTTTAAGTGCCACCCCGAGTGCACCTAAATTTATCTTTAAAGACACACAGTAGGCGAATGTCTGCGAAAACACAGTAATTCCGTCGAAAATAGCCCGAGTGTATCGATCAAAGCGGCCACTTAAAATTGATGACTCTGAATACAATGGAATACAATTTAAAAAGAGTAAATTTAAGGTGACATTTCCTCGTATGGACGCTTACAGGGGAGCGGCAATAGTTAAAACCGTATTCAAACTTTTCGGTGGGTCGAATTTCCGCCCATCCACATATCCCCTTCGGTATGTTGATCGATAGGGGTTATTCTAATATTGTTATTGGTATATAGCCATCTTTTGCTGACCAATAGGAGTTCATATTGGTCGACTTTGTTCTTTCCGTATGCCTTTTACATGCATTTTTACTTCCGTAGAAGAACTACAAGCAACTTTAATTTTTTCCCTACTGTGCACTTATCGAGCATTAACTACGCCTTGATCTAGCATTAAAAAATTAACCATGATTTCCGTAAGAAAATCGGGCGGGGGGATTTTTGTAATTGGGAACTCTTAGCAAATTTAATTCTAATTTGTCTATAAAAATAGTTATTAGAAAGAAATGCTACCGACAAGACCTAGTAGCGACAACTGCAAACTACCATTCTGGCCATATCGTTTGGTTTGTCCTTACCCTACTCAGGCTGGTCCCTGTACGCTTTATTTAGAAGGCTAAAAAAAAGCATTGTTCATATATTGCTGCACTTTCTAAAAATTTTTCACGTGCAAGAAACAAGCTCTGACCTAGCTAAATATTGTTCATTAGCGCTTCATACACCGTCACTAATTGACATCTGCTTTTCCGTGTCAGTTCTACTTCCCAAATCAGAGAAGTCAATCGACAGCCTAAAGCGTTTCTTTAACGCTGTACACACTGACGGTGTCCTTAGAACGAGCCTCGGTCAGCTTCTGCACCCCAGATGTCCGTCGCGTCAGTCTGCCCAGTGTTTGGTAAGTTTTGCTTGAATGTGCTGCTTTTTGTTGATCAGTTTTTTGGCTGTCATTGCATTGACATGCAAACGTCAGTACCAAAGTTTCAATTTCAGGCCTCCAATGTTGTGTGCAGGTAACGTGCAATACCCACAATAAGGGTATCTGTTCTCTGCTATTTGAACTTAGTCTTGACTTAACTTAGTATAAATACCGGAAATATGCTGTTGTTAGAACGAACTATGTGTAGCGCATGTCTGCATTACTTTAGGCATATTTGCGTGCAAGTTACGGAGTCCGCTTGGTTGGACAGCAGTGGACGTCGTTCGCGACGATCGAACTTAAGTGTGCGCAGACCACGGGGTTGGGTGCTGTACGCAGAGGCTGATTCATGCCGTGCCAGGCACCTGCGCTTTATCTCGCCTCCGGTCTTCTCAGTTCTGAGGAAGAAGATGCGATCACTGAAACAAGAGTTTTATTTGCCTGACCTT
>JAYGXS010000002.1:67238684-67265194 GCA_036362985.1 Ligula intestinalis | reverse complement strand
TAGAGAAGAAGTCTTGGGAAAGCCAGAGTAGAAGGAACAGTATGTTGTGTACACAGAGGAACGGAGAATAGATAGAAAGAGATTTGACTTGGAGAGCATACATCCGGCCTGGAGAGCCAGTCGAGTCCAAGTGCTGGTTTGACAGCAGTCAGGCCAGTAGACAGAGAGAGAGATAGGGGGCGTTCATTGGCTGGGTCGGCCTGTGATTGGTTGGACAGCGTGTGGGTAGACATCGACATGGGCGCCCGTGTCTCGCGCGCCAGTAAGTCTGCCGGCTGCCACGACCTTGAGATCTAGACGGATTGAAGTCACGACAGGAAGACCAGGCGTCGGGCGAGCAGCGACCACTACAGACCTTGTCAGAGCCCACCATCGAAGTGTCATCGTATGAGTCTGCCAAGTCCATTTTGTATACCTGCTCACGTCCTGTCCGTTGACTGAACGTCCGTCTGGGTATAATCGGTTAACGGTCATTGATTACTCCTCCGTTCGTCACGTTATCATCCCAGGATGTTTAAACCGATGATGGTGGTGATAATGATGATTTATTGATGATGATGATGATGATGGTGCCTTTGGATTTTAGCGGGACATTTTGAAGCGCATCTCCCAGCCCCCACCATCCGCACCCGGGTCTAATGCTCATTCTACGGCTCCGGCGGATGCAGCCTATGAGCATACCGTGAAGCTGCTTCTGGAGCGCTGTGCCTCTGTCCTATTTGACGAGGCCTTCGGCCAAGAGTTGCTTACCCAACTCGTGGTTTCTCGCGAGACCCTGAACACCTCTACAGAGAGCGGGGTGTCCCCCGCCGCTCCTGCCACTTCTTCGCTTGCCAACATTGAGCTGACGAGAGGACTGCGCATACTTTTGGCTCTATCCGTGTATCACAAGGTAATATCATAATATTCTGACTAATCTTAGCGAAAATACTTCTTGTTATGTCAAGATTAATTGTTTATCTGTGCCCTGAATTTATGACCTTCATGCCTTGGGACTTAAAAAACTGCTATCCTACTGTGGATTATGTTTGATTAAAAAAAACTTAGCGAACCACGGAAGACTAGCAATGCATCTCAAACAATTCATTAAGGGTACTTGAACGGACAGCCGACGATAAATATTTGGTTTATTCAGGCGTCTCACACCAAATTGTTTTTTTTACTCTAAAATTGGGGTTTTAAGTCTGCTTAATAGTGCTATGCAGGAGAATCTGTTACTGTTTCCGTTCCACTGAATTATTCGGTGCTAACACCCTTCTCACAGTTGATTTCAATTGGCGTTTATAGTGGTCGCTTTGTAGCTCTGAAATACTCCTTACAACTTAATTCCGCGCTAATTATTTCCCGGTCACTTATCAGCTTTTTCCCCTGTCGACGACAGATTTTCCGCCATATCGAGTGTAAGCAGTACTGATTTAGTTGATTTCATGCCATTCAAAGGATCACGCGTGTTGCGAACGTAAAATAAAGCCCTAAGCCACGTCAGTCATTCCTTTCAACATTGTCTCCTTCGGACTTCGTACATATTGTCTCTGTAGTGGAACGCAGAACAGAAAGTAACAATCACAGACTGGATCTATCACTTCATTTTTAACCCAGCGGGCCGTGTGTCGAGGCGTCAGAATTAATGGCCAAGAGGGTTGATAACTGTTGTATTTCTTGGTCCCTTCCTACCGAGGCCAGTTTCCAACAAATCCCTAATGTTTTCCTACATCGTGCAAGTCCGGAGATGTGCTTGACCAACGTTAAGGCTAAACCGTTTCACGGTATGCAGTCGTCGTGTCGCACGTGGGTTGAAGGATGTGTGATGACACGCTCAGGCGTTGGCCTTATGCCACGTTAGCCAATATGTCCAATCCGAGCACTGTGTGGTTGCCCAATTTGGCGAATCGACTCTGGTACACGGAAGAGAAAAGAAAGGCCGACTTAGGAAATTCTATAGTCATGGCACTGAACACTCTTCAATTCAATAAAACTGACGCGCTTAGGTCAGAACTCGGTTCTCTCAGGACTGGGAGCCAGGCTTGATTGCTTCTCGTTATAGCCACAAAGGTGTCCTCACGCACATGTGGCCTAAGGCGCCTCTTGCAAGTCCGCACATCGTGATTGGTCGAGTCCTGTCTGGCGCGCGTAGACGGCCGGTTAGCTTTGCCAACCATTGCGCCGGAGGGCCGCCTCCAGTCGCCCCAACACTGCTCTGTCGCCGGGACTAGGTGAGCAAGGAAGGAAAAGATGTGAACTGCATAACTCAACCTCACTGCAAACTGCTTCATGCGCAAGTCGCTGTCCTACCGCTCCCCCAGTGCGTGAGACAACAGTAGACGTCATCGATAACGACGATCAAAGCGCCGAATCTTTAATGCGTTCCTCCTCGAAAGACTCGATACCTTCTGTATAATCTGGTTCGTGTACGTGTTCGAAGCAGCACTTAAAGAGTATGTGTAGACAGACACCAACCCTTATGTTTAGTCCTTAATTATGTACTGTCATTATAAGAGCATGAATGTGAATAGGGGAGTTATGGGGCAAACACTGACTTAAACTCCTTTGATGCTAGTCGGTTAACTCGTGATTCCTTCGGGTAGTAGTAATAGTTGTCGTCGTTTCTAACGGGCGGGCTGTCACCTGGAGTCTGCTTAACACCATCTCTGATTTGCTTTATATTTAGGAAACTCTCCCCGCGGACGACGTTCTCATGTACCTACAGAGTGTTCTTGCCTCTGTGTCTCCCAACACGATACCTGAAGTACCAGCAGACACCAAGACTGATGAAGAAGATCCACCGACCCCAACTGAACTCTCGCTACAGGTTAGTAATGCTATCCAACCAAACTTGTCTGCCTACCTGTTTTATTGACATAATTTGCATTCGCTGGTTTAATAATTGAGGCCAATCTCCGTTTCGCTTACCTTCAGCTCTTTCCAGCAGACTGGCGACTTTTTCATAGATTCTTAGGGTTCGGGAAGTCTGTCGCTTTGTATTTTCGCACCAGTCTTAGTGCGAGACGGATCATGGTTGATATTCTGCATGGAATTTATGGAATTCAGTAGCTAACTTCTTTGTTTGTGTATGCACAAACTGCACGTAAACATATTGAAAGTTTTATTTATATTCTTAATTAAGCATACTTTGTTAGCAAAGCATTTCAGTTCACTAGTTTGGATCCATTGTCAACTTTGATTTTTATTCTTCTGCAATCGTAGCACCTATAGATTGCCCTCAAATGATTTGTGTCATCATTTGTTAGGCAAAAAATGTAGGGCCATATTAGATTCTCAACTTGTGCTTTTTTTTCCGGACTGTACTGTGTCTGCGTGTGAACCTAAATACTATTTTTACGTGCATGTTACAAGTCCCAGACAGAGGCTCACTTTAATTCAGTCACTGCGCTCACTCGCCTTTCCAGTCGCTTTGACTTGGACATGCCGCTGGGCAAATTGAGCGAGATTAAGTCAGCTCGGATCCAATGCGCAGTCCCTCAATATCAATCGTTAAACATGCTTTGTAGCCCTCCAAGCGCCAATAGTAATTTCTTGTGCGTGAGCCAATTGATGTGGTGAATCGGTCCTAGTAGGGACTTTGGGTCACGCCTAGGTGACTCCTTTATGCGAACTTTATGGCACCCCCGTTTAAATGAGATCCCGATCCCAGTGCGTTTGCAGTCGGGGTCCAGCTTATGCGTATTTCACATATAACAGAGCGTTTACCTTTGCCTTTTTTCGTGCTCTTGTCAATGCCAAATCTTATTGAATTTGTCTTGCTTTTATAAATTGACTGCTGCATGGAGAGGGATTAAGGTATATGCCAGACGTACAAATATGCTTACAGAAGCGAACAGGCGATTTAAAGGAATCAGTTCGGAAGTAGAGGATACGATCGCGCTAACAACTGGCCTATTTGGCTTACTTTTCGGATTCTGTCTTAAACCCTTAGTCAGAGAAAACCGCAGAATAGGGGGATGCACGCACAGTTTACGCAGTATTTATAGTTCGTAGCGGCCACGCGACCAGATGCGCACTATAATTATCAGCATCCGTAATCACCACTGGGGCTCGTAAATGGTGTGATTACGGCTTGGCAGTCCGCTTCTGAGTCATTAATTGCCGAAATTTCGTCATCCGTGTTGGATTCGGGCTTCATAGTTTGGCGACAATTGTGTTCGTTATCGTCGAAGTTGTTACTGCTGCCGGCTCTTTCCACATGACTGATTCTTCTGCTCAGACAGCTAGCGGCTCACGCGATTGTCACCTCTTACGGGGATTTTGGCCCAATTAAACTTGAAAATATGGCCGGGTCCTGTCGAGTGGGCTGCAACTTTGGAGTTGGTGTCTTTCCTCCTAACTGCTGCTGCGTTCTCGGCCTTTCGCATCTGGAGTAATCTTGTGGTTTCTCCGACGTAGTTGCTTTTTACATAACTGCATCAGACCCAGTGAGTGACTCCAGCCGCAACTTGCCGTGGCAGTGGGTCTTTCAGTTTCATGATCCGGCGCATGCTGGTTGCTTCTGGCTTGTGCTCAACTCCAACTCCAAGTGGAGTAATAAGGCATCTGACTTCCGATACATTTTTCACGTATAAAAGAGTTAGTCAAGCTTTTGGGCCGGTTGGATTTGGTTTCTTGTCTCGTCTGCGTATGCACCGGTAGACAAAATTGCGTGGATAACTATTCCCTCTCAGAAGTCATCGTAGATAGTGTAATTCAGCAACTTTGTCTTTCACTTCGCTGCAACGCGTCTCAACGTGCCGGTATAGCGCTCTTACGCAGCTGCCTTTGTCGCTGATCGTGTGATTGCTGGCAAGGTTCAGGACTTGCATAGTGTTGGTCGCTTTCCTGAATACTTCAGTTTTTAGTGCACTACAGTCTTTGCGGAAAAAGAGCACATACAGAAAAACTAGCTTGTTGTTTTCTTCTTTCTTCATCGTAATTTGAATGTCAAGGAAGTGCATTATGTTCGACCTTGGAAAGAACGTCGTGTGATCTGTAAGCCATGAGGAGGGATGAAAGCTGGTGCCATATAAATTTCTTCGCTTTGTGTGTCACATGTATCACTCTAATCTGTGCACATATTCCCTTATTGTGCGGTTTTTTTTCGGATGAAGGGATCAAGGCAGAATCGGAAACGCCAAGCAAATAAACCACGTGTTCCAGTGGTCGCGTTTTTTACTTCTGAATCTGCTTGTATGCAGCTGACCGTTACTGCAAGCCACTGTACCATGTAGCATCAATGAGCACGTCATGTGGCAACCAGTTAAGCCTAGAGACGGACACACCTTACCTTCCTTTCCATCTCCACCATCCGCTTAACATATCGCACCTGGTCAGCCTGCTTTTTTCTACTCCCTCCCGCCCCAATATTAGATTATTTGTTGTATGCTGGGTGGAGGCCCCATCTATGCTCCTCGCGACGCTGGTGGCAGTGGTACTGCAATCGAGCAGCACGTTGACCCAGCCTCTCTGCGCGCCTCCTTGACTGCCGAAAGCCACAAAAAAGCGACCCATTCAGCCGCAAAGAAAACCTCCAAGGCACATGCACCCGGGTCGTATAGTGGGTCAGCCGACCAGTTGTATGAGCAGACCCTCGTAATACTGCCCTGGCTCCAGTCTTTCTGCACAACCGGCATGACCGCTGACTGCCCACCCCTCCTTCCTGAGACGGCCCCCCCTGTTCCGGAGTCGAAATCTCCGGCTGCTGCCACCACGGGCACCAAAAACTTCCGTAAAAGAGGTAAGTGGTCGGCTTGCCTGTCTAATCTGAAATGATCCCCGCTAGTATATTTCCAGCAAGGATTTCTTACTATCCCGCTAAGCAGGACGCCAAAACAGGAACCACAGCAGACGCGTCTTCGACCGCGTTTCCACCCGCCCTCAGGGCGGCCAAGGTCTGCTACACCAAACCTCCCTATGGTGGATCAATCTCCCCTCCTCTCAATCTGTTTTTTTTATGACAGAGCAGCCCCTCCTGACCATGCTGCTCCGACTCCTCCTTCTCCTCCTCCTCGCCGCCGGGATTGAGGCCCACTCGACGGGGTTCCGGATCCAACAAGGGCTACTTGCCTGCCTGCCAAAACAGGAAGCTGCTTTTGCCATATTCCTAGGACATTAGAGTTAGGGTTAAGGTTACGGCTAGAGTCAAAGTTAAGTTTGGAATAGGCTAATATTAAGGTCAAAATTAGGGTTGCGGTTTAGATTTTACCTAGGACTAGTGTTAGGATTAAGACGCACGAATATTAACTCTTTCTGGAGTATTATACACAGGGCCGCCTTTACTACTATGGCGGGCTATTCCTATTCTCATTATATTTCTTGTGTCCTGAATTCGAACCGCCGGATTTTGGTGTATTGTATGCAATAGCTAGGTAGTACTGAAACAATTTACTGTCGTTGATGAACGTTCACCGACTGCTAACGAAACTTACTTGTTCCGCTCCGCATTTGCCTTGGGCCTCATTTTTCGTGCCCTTACAGCAGCTGTAGTAGCTGGGCAGCTGGTATTGCCAGCAAAGACGAGAGACTGGAATGGCCGTTTCTGGCTTATTAGACGTCTTCAGCGAGTCATACCCAACCCCAAGTGGTGCACCGCTCCAGGGTCGAACTCGCGATCTTGGCTGGCTGACAAGGACTTATTAGCCAGAAATGACCATTCGAGTCTCCCATGTGTTTGCCGGCAATACTATTTGCAAAATGTACTGCCTCTACGAATGGACCATAGTTACAAAATACGCGCTGTAACTAGCCTATCCCACTAAAGGTGTATTCGATTCGAAAGGATTTCTTAGGTGGGGTTGTAATATTTATTATCGTGCAGCATAATGTCCAAATACTTCAATCACGCCAGGATGCCGCCTTTTGAATGAGTTGTTTTGCGGTCGTCGAAAAAATCTACCTGGTAAAATGACTGATTAGGTAGTGTCCACTTTATTGTTGTATATATTTTTCTTTGCCTTTATAAATAGAGATCTATTTTATCAAAGACACAGAAAAAATACTCCTTCTATTAATTTGGTGGAAAATAACGTCATCTTTACATTGCATACTTGAAGAAGTGGTATATTTTAGCATCCTGTGGCAACTAGTATGCCCTCCGATACCAGCGAAACGTCTATGCCATATTGGACGGATTCTTCCGGTCATAACTTACGCAAAACTTGCGGTTCGCATCCAACCGTCTTGATACAGTCATGTTTTGACACGACTAGCTTTAACTAATCTTCAACGTTACCACTTCTTGGAAGACTTATACTTATGCTTGCAGGTGGATTGAGGACAAAACTGAGGGTTAGTAAGAAATGGCCCATGAATCCATACACTATTTAAAAGTGAAGTAAAATTTTTGTTTGTCAGTAGCTTATTTGTATAAAATACAGATAATGGAAAAGGTTTTTTACTTATAGAAGGAAAACGATGCCACTTAAGTCACGTTTATTTTTTGCTCCACGAGTACGTTCTCTTTATGTCATCCCCTATTATGGCTGTTAACCGTTTGACTTCAGTGCGATATTTTACTTCCGAATCCTGCCTTTAAGCTAGTGGAAGGTTGTCTCTCGCTAGAGGTACCTGGCTTACTAGTGTACGACAAATCCTTCAAAAGGTCCCGGGGAAGAACTTTTAGTACCGTTAAATAAAGCAGACCAACTGCAATGGAAATTTCGCAAAATTATTGTCAGTGTTCAGGAGCTATTGTCTTTCGGTTTTGCACATTTAATCCCATATAACTATCTCCTTGTCTATCAAACACCAGGTTAGTGAAAGAGGAACGGAGTTAATATATCAAGAAAAATTGGTAAACCGTGTGGCTGAAGTGGGATAAAACAAATAATTGCCTTCCGTAACGTATTTTGTGTTTTCTATATCGCTGGGTTACGCTTTTACCTCAAATAAGAGTTATAACCTATCGATGGTAAATGTGGCAAAGTAACTAGCAAAATGACTTCTTTTCCGTGCAGGCGCTGATCCAGCTCCCAGTGGTAGTCGTAAGAAAAAGGCATCGGCGAAATCGAAGGAAGCTGCGGAGCCAAAAGAGGAGGAGGTCACAGCCACCGCCGCCGTCGCGCCCGCGCCCATAACGGAGGCCCAGGCGGGTCTAGCTTGGCGTCGCGAACGGCGTCGAGCAAAACTCGCCGTCCGGGTTCTGCGTCAGTTGCTCTCTGTGGTGCACAGCCTAGCCGGTCCCCACTCGCCTTTCCCCAAGGGGCCGGTATCTAGTCTGCTCTCAGAGGCCGATGATGATGCAACTAGCAGCACCGCCACCACCATACCCGCGGACGGTGATGGCTGCTCGTCAAAAGAGTCCGCGAATGCCGACGCCAGCTCCCCGAACGATAAAGGGGCGGTAGAGGAGGAGGGGGAGGAGGAAGAGGCTAAGAACAACGGTGCACTGGCCGATCTAGAGGATGCCCTGAAGATGGGACAGCTGGAGAAAATGGTGCAGGATTGTCTGGATAGTATCGTAAAGGTGAGTGAATGTTGCTTTTTTTCTGGGATGGAAGCAACTGTGTGTTATGTTTATGTATGTACGACCGTTTGTTTATTTTGAACGCTGACCTCTACTGCGTGTCCCACAGAGTGGATTCAGGTCGGTGACTTACCACATTTACTACTCTCTCTCTCTCCTTTACTTCCCTGGCTCTAGTGGCAATACACTACCAAGAGGATTGGGGACGGATTCGGGCGTAGAGTCTAAAAAACTGCGCAACCCAGGCGATATGGTTCCTACAAACTGTATCATGCGTCCACGAAAGCGGCCTAGGTCTCACTTCTGGGACTGTGCCATAGGGAAAACATTAAGAAAGAGTCGTGGCGGTCTGAATCCCAGTCCCGAGGCGTCCATCTAAATTACATTGGGAAAGTACAGTTCCATTTAGGCCGCCTTAGGGTTCACGTAAAAATGCTATACGTTTGCGTTGATGGTAAGTTCGATCGTGGATTTTAGCGATTTAGACCGTATGCTCCACAACAGAGTGGTGCAGGGACGGTTAATTGTGTCTAAATTAGTTTCAAGCGACAGTAGACTTGCGCTGCGTCTACTGAACTTTCTTCCCTCACACACCCGAGCCCGATGTCAAGACAGAGTCAAGAAGACCCGATCTGGGATCGGGCGTAGTGGCTGACAGAGCCTGCAAACCTGAAGCAAGCCGCTACAGACACTGAGGCGAGCTGGGCAAGCGACACGAAAGCGACAGCAAGCAGGAGCAACACAGAGAACTCGTGCGAGGGACAACAGGAGTTTAGGCACACTTGCACAGAATCTCTCCACTCGCGCACCACTCCCACCTCCATATCCGGTGTAAAGACAAAGTCAATAAGACCGGGGATGAGGGAGGGTGTAGATGGCTGGCGCGATAAACACGCGCACACTTGACACAGCCATCTCGCTAGGTATGCTCCCGCCTGTGCGGGAGCGCCATAAAGGCCACATTAAGAGGGAGCCATTGCAGCTTGACTCTCAGTCCTCCCTCTCCTCCCGCACGCACACACAGGCACACGCGTACAGCAGGAGCAGATACGTAGGGGGCCCGAGTTTTCCCGTCAGTTTGCAGACCCTCCAAGCTACGGCTTTTAGCGCACCGTGATAGCTTCAGACGCATTCAGATTTATTATTGTGAGGGAAGAAACGCGCCGAGGTCGACCTCACTCTCTCCCCCACCGCATATTGACCGCCTAGCTTTTCTGACACCTGAGGTGGGGCCTGAAACCCAGTGGGAGCACACACACACACAAACACACACACCAGGATTTACACAACCAAGGCATTAGAAGGAACCGTCGCCGCCTGACTCCCAGCCACAAAGCATACAACGCACACTAGGCTGATGGTGTGTTTGGCTACAGTGATAATACGAGATGCTTCACACCGGTTGTTCATTGAGTTGCCACTAGGACTGTATTTTATCTTCTGTTGTGCAAAACGCAGGATCCTTAAGCTATGGCTCAGAGGCTTGATATTCCCCCTACGCCTTCTTATTCCACCGGAAGCATACAGTTAGCGTTACGTTAAAGCCGTAAAAAATGCAACCAACAAAAAGCATTTTCATTTCACCCGCCTTGTCATCTCTTCTTGTACTATCTCGGTTCTCTTCTAAAGTCCACCGAAGTGTTAAATTTACACTTTAACATACACAAACCTTTAGGTTTGTCCCCTATTAACTTCATATCAAGTCATCGTATCTCTCATCAGCCTCACCGGAGCCGTAATACGAATTCCATTTTTTTGATTTAATAATCCAAATACAAGGCTTTGAAGATGCAACGCAGATCTTCGACTCATGCGTAAGCTCGCTAAGTAACCTGACTTATGACCATCAGATTTTGCCTCTTATCCGGGCGCAAGAACCTGTTTGTTTATATCCTTTGCTGCCTTCTTCATTAGTCAAAACTAGTGCTGTATTTCTACTTAGCATCCTCGTTGTTGAGGTAAGCCGGTAGTTTACCGTACAAGGATTCCCTCGAGTGTTCCATTTTGTGCTTCTCCCTTCAGCATTGTTTGCATTCCTATTTGCTGTCTTTTAGACCTGCCTGGCCTGTGATATGACGAGCCCACATTACGTCACCTCTCTCACTTCCCTAAGTCACATTGGCTTACTCTTCCCGGGTGTCTACAACCGCCAGTTGAAGACCTTAATGACCTCCCAACTCATCAGCCAACTGCTGACAAAGGATACCCTCGCGAAGCCTACCAGAAGGTCCAGAGCCTCGATCACCCCACCTGATTCGAGTAAACCCTCCGATTGGACTAAGGATGGGAATTTAAGTGTTCTCACTCGAGCTAAGGTACGTATCGACTGGTTTTCCCTGTCCAGGTCACTTTCCTTGTCAGTTTGGTCATCCTCGGTACTCGATTTGTCTACTGACAATCTGTAAGAAAAAATAAATAGAAAAATTTCCGATTGAGGACGTTCTTTTTCGAGGCCCATTTAAGGTTAAACATAGGTGGACATTTGAAATTTTATGTCTAATCCTGACTTTAGCACCCCTCTATCTAACCCAAACACCCTTCACCTCTAATTGCTGGAGTTTAATCAACCATTTATGTTTACATTCATGCTCCCTATGTTTATATGCTTTTGGACAAATTTATTTATTGCGCTGGCGTCGTAATTGTTGCTTTAGTCCGCATTTACAATTTTTTCATGCAGGTGTTTGACGAATTAAGCTACAATCATGTGGCGAAAACAACGGCCGGTAAAATTTTGGATCTCTATTAAATTGCATCTGCCCGTTGCACGTTATCCAGCTACCGCACTTCCCATTTCTGAAACTCCATACCAGATCGTATTACTGTAATCTGGTCGTCCAAAACCTGTTTGCTCCTCAGAGCATTGGGATAACCTGCCGTTAACTCAGTGTGCACCTCGATTGTGTCTTGAGTTTCGTTGTATTTATTAGCCAGGCATCAGCAGTGTGGTGGTTGGTGTCAGAAAGACTTTTCATTTTGTCCAAATTTCGTCATCATCTTTTGACGCCGTGTACTATCTCATCTGAGGCCACCCTTACTACTCTTGCATCTGGGTCTTAGTATCTGTTTTGCGCTTTTTATATCCTCTTTTCTGTAGGTTTTCTCCGATCCAATAATTAATTTTTGTTCTCCTTTCATCCCTCAGATCGCGGCAGTCAAACTCATGACGAACTGGCTTGTCGGCCTGCAAATCCAAAACAAACAGGTTGCACAAGTCATAATCCGCTTGTTGCATCGTATCATCGTTCACGAAGGTGACCTCACCTGCGGCGGAAACATGAGGTGTGCTGAAGCGTGTTAGCTTCCTGCTCTTAGTTGCGCTCATTTTATTTCCACATACCTAATTTGCTGCTGTTTACAAGTGGCTTTCATCAGACTATTGCAAGAGGCTGAAACAGCGTTCAATTGGAGTGGCTGATATAGCCTCCGCACACGCCGTGGGAATATAAGCGCCTCCCCCCTTGTAGTATAGGTGGCCTCACAGTAAGTCCCAGAAGGGCTAACTATTCTAGTGTCTTTGCACTAACCCCAACCCTACTTTTCTTGGAATTTAGTGCAAGGTCACCCATTTTACGGGTGGTTCCTGTTCACATGTCTCCTTGAGGGGAAAAATGACAACTTGTAGGCAACTATAGAAGTGAATGGGAGATGAAAGTAGAAAATTGAAATAAATTTGTTCAGGCATGCTAATTTTGCTTGCGAAACCGCACAAGTTTCTTCTTCAAAGTTTATGCTCAGAGTAGAAATATCTTTCGGTTAAAAAAATCGAATTATGTGATTTCGATGAATGCATATTGTTTATTCAAATAGCGGCTTATCTGTCTATGTATTACTGCTACTCATGGAATATACAACATAGCAAACATCATTGTAAAATGTCCTGAACCTTATATGGTATCTTAATAGCGTGTATGATTATTCTTTCACGGAATATCGTAAACGCATCTGCAACGGCAGATTGCCCTCAGTTATTCGGGAATTTGAAAACCTAAGTACAAAATTTAAAGAAGACGTGGTGTGCTACTGAATGAGTACGAGGAAGGATGTTTTTGTTTGGGTTTACTTAAAGGTATATTTGAATTTACAAGGGCAGCAAAAGTCAATAGAAAAGCTCATGCTACTTCAGTAGTAATTTTTACCTAGTCTGATTTTGGCTTACGGATGAGGGGCGCGTATTCAGAAGCCAACATCCTACTATTTCTGAAATATCTTGGCATTAGGCTGCAAGATAAAGTATTAAAACCCCGCCTAGGTAGTCTTTCCTAATCGAAAACGCAATTCAGAATTTTGGTTCCACCTAGAACCTATCCGATGTAAGCTCCACTTAATCATCAAATATAGCCAAGTAAGAGTGATTTGTTTGAAATGCTGTTTTTAGTGCTTGACTTTTGCTGCCGGCTTCATGTCCATACTTATGTGGATATCCTCGTTTGCTGCTTCAGCTGGACATTTCTGTTATGTCCAAGTTAAATTATAGCAGAGGCCGTCTTTGTATATAAGTAATTTTCTGAATTTTTTTAAATCGTTTCTTACTTAGCGTTTATTGTTTGTTTTTAAATCGTCCTGCTGGACACCACGTTATGCTTTACATTTTGCTTGTACTTTCAGTTATGGTGAAATGTCGCGAATGCGCTTAGTTGCTGCCACATCTTGGCTTAAAGTGGCTCATTTCCAATTTTACGTGGAGGTGATTGAAGTCGCCTGGTACCAGTCGATGTCTTACGTCCTCTGTGTAAGTCTCTCTCTCCTGGCTACCTAGTCCTTGCTAGTCTTCCAATGATTTATTTCAGAAGCCCTATTAGTTGTAACTTGTCTCATTTTGACCTGTTTTCACCCCCACCCCTTCCCCAATTTCTTGCTTCATCAGTCTCTGCTACTGGATTGTTCTACTGGGCTCTTGCACTTTTAATTATTCAATATTTTATAATGTTAAAATTTGTTCGATGTCTTCCTGTTGTATGTCATTTTGTTCCCCTAGCCAAGTGCCTGCAGACTATTTCATGATTCGTTAACTTGAATTAGCTTCGGATTATTGAAAGCTTCAGTAAATTGGAGTGTCAGATTGACGAAAATGAACATTTCCGAAGTTTCAGTCAAGTTTAATAGAGGAGTTGAATCGTGGCAGGCCGTCAGACACACCTGTACTCCCTATGGGAAAGGTTCCATTGCCGGAAGAACAGCTCAGAAATGGGTTGCCCGTTTCAGATAAAGCGATTTCAGTACAACGTGAGTTTCGCGCGCTGAACAGCTTCGATGAAGATGATCTCAGTGCTTTAATCTATGCATATCCCCGGCAGACAATTGGAGAATTGGCCCGAGAGACGGGGTTCGGTAGATCGACAATAAATCGACATCGAGGGAACAGTCCAAGGGTTTGATTGTTGGTTTCCGTACGCTTTGAGTCAGGCAAACATGCATCAGTTTGCTAATCATCCTGTCGGATTATTGGCTCGAAATCGCCTTGCCTGTCAACGTAAACCATTCTTGAAGCTGATTATTAGTGGCGATGAAAAGTGTTTTTATGTGAATATGCAACGAAGGAAGAAACAATCGCTAAGCACGCAGTACTTCGAATCAAACCTTTTCTTCAGCCTCACAAGAAGATGCTTTGTGTCTAGTTAGATGTGGGGTTATTAAGTGCTTGAAAGAAAACTGACCATTAATAGAGAGCTTTGTGGTCAAAAGATTCGCTGTCTTAATAAAGCGATTAAACAAATACACCGGAATCGTCAAAATGGTATAATTTTTTGGCATGACCACACCAGGCCTCACGTTGCGGAGTTCACCAAAACGTCATTGAAGAGCTCAGCTGGGTGTTTGTTTCGCATTCGCTTTTAAATTTAGGCCGCGAGCGCATTGCGGTTCCCGCCTCCGTAACAAAGATGTGGAACTCAGTCATTAAGACGGATCATCTCAACGCGTTCCTTCTTGCCTACATAAAACGACCCAAAAAGTTTGTTTAAGGGCCGAGCACCAGCTGAGCTTAGTTCTGAACCGACAGCCTGATGTAAGACTGCAGTACCTAGATCCCGAGGTTCGAGGTTCCCTATTAAAACGTTAACTTCGAGGAGAAGAAGAAGATTTGTTTGTACGTAGCTACAAAACCCGGGAGGTACGGTGGTTTGAGGGCATTATCAGGAAAGCCAACGACGTTGTGTTTGCCATTGTAACTGCAAATAACAAAATTAAAAGGCATACAAACCAAGTCAGGCACCGGTTAACCACTAACAACCACGTAGCACTCGACTGGCCATGCTATACATTCATGGTTAACAGTCATTCAACGCTACCTGTCGCTCGCAGGCGCGATAGGAGAACCCAACCGCCAAAGAAATTGATCTTGCACCCCAGGAGGAAAAGGCACGAGGCATATCTTTCAAACTATGTGGATTCCTGGCCTAGGGCCAATTGTAGGCCTCAACACACTCGGTACAGCAGACCGAGCCGGCTGCGGAGTGCAACCGTTAACACAGGTAGCCAATCAGTGTGAACTGCAGCATAGTGTCTTGCTCATGCGTATGGTGTTCCTCGAGGGCATTCTCGCGCAAGACACGTTCAATCAATGACCGGCAGGTCATAGGCCGGAATGTTCCAGGACGCAAAAGGTTCCAAATAAATAAGACCAATGTTGCATTTTTTTCAAAAACCGTAGTTTCGCAGACTCTTTGTTAAGAGTTTGCTTTCCGAACCTGCTTTCTTTCTCTTCGAGTTATCCGTTGGGCTCTAACAAAAGTGATGGCATATCTTTGGGTAAACCGCCCCCTCCCTCCCTCCCTCCCTCCCTCCCAACATCCCTTCACAACAAACCCGTTTTGCCTCTGCCTTTTCTCCGTTTTATTTTCCGATGCTCAATGATTTTAGTAGATTTTTAACCCCCTTATTGACTTCGGCCAGCAAGTTCGATTGTGCGTAACCCCGCACTTTTTAAAATCCCACTTTCTGTCCACAGGACCCCTGCCCGGCCGTCCGTTCGCACTTCCTCTCAGTCCTGCACCAGGGTCTCCTACGCCTGCAGTTGCCTCTGGAGTATATTGCCATGTTTGTACACGCGGCCGACGTGCAAGACAATGCCTTCCGGCATCGAGCAAAGCAGTACCTTGTGGCAAATGTCAAGCGACGCAGGGAATTTCTCAGCAAACACACCTCTTTCACAAACAACCCAAGTATGCCTACCCACTGCGTGTTTCGTTGAATTAGCAGCTTTACGTTTGCTCTAGTCGCAGTCTTTAGCTCTTTCCGTGTCATTTTTATTTGCCAGACTTGACTTGATCAAAAAGGACCATTCGCCACAACGATCCTGTGTACAGTATCCTTGAAGTCTCCGACCCAATTACTACCCATACATCGTCATATATGAGATGAATGTCACAGACCGAACCTAGAGTTGCGACAGTTAGCTTCAAATGCTGTCTGGAGGTTGTGGTGCGCGTCGATTTCTGGTGGGCTGTGCCCCTTAAATCGTGAACGCACGAGTATGCGGACGTCCATGCACTTCTGCCCTCCCGACCAACATCTGCACAATGACCAATATTAACGCTAGTCAATTGAACTGCCGGCAAATCGCTTGCACATGCAACGATAAACCCTCAAACCCTGACATGCGCATTCCGCCAGGTTTCAGTGTCCGGCCTAGCAGTTACATTTTTAGTAGCGTGAAAAATGACAACACGCGACTACATAGGCGCAGCAAAAAGAAATAACCCAATGAGAGATTGGCTTGGCAGTTCTTTATACAATCGAAATTCTGGTCAGGCGGCTGGGAAGTTAAATTCCAGGCATTTGGACAGGTCGATAAGCCCTAATTTAAGTCGGAGTTGGGCCCAAAATATTTGAAAACAGACGCCCTTCACGATTTGTCTGGAAAGTGCAGAATATGCGCTTGGGAGTTTATGCTATTGTGCGATATCAGGGAACAATTCAACAGGGTCAACGGCTTTCCAGGCACGTGTCACCTCCAGAGTATCGTCTGAAATATCTTGGGCTTGTGCTGCGATGTTAAAAGTCCTTGCTAATGGAAAACGCATAGTAGAATTTCGCTTAATATTTGCATAAATCGATCACTGACTGTTGGCTGCAAGCTGCAGCTATATGCAAAGCTCCTTTTTATCTTTATCGATTCTTATTCGGAGGGTTTGGGAGGTTTAAATAGTTCAGTTGACCCAAATGTGAGAAATGCATGGCCTCACTGAGATTCGAACCCACATCAGCAGGGAAGGCTTTAGTACAGCCAACGCTCTAGCAGTTGTGCGCAGGCCGAAAGTCTTGAACTTAATCACAGTTGTGTGATTAAATCCAAGGCTTTCGGCGTGCCGCCATAGCTCAATTGGTAGAGCGGTGGCTGCGCAAAAGCCTTCCCTGCTGATGTGCGTTCGACTCCCACCGGGGCCACTTATTTGTCGGTTCTGGTGAAATTTGTTTTATCTGGGGGCCATTTAGTACCACCACTTTCATTCTCACTCTTCTTCTTCTTCTTCTTACCAGAACTGTTGTTTGCCATCTTGCCGGACTTTGTGCTGGCTTATGCTATTCACCTTCTTGCACACGATCCCGATTGGTCAAGCATCGATGATACCGCTCGGCTGTTGTCCATCAAAAGGTCAGTTGAACAGCATCATTTGTTTGGGAATTTCTTCACTCTTTTTACTAAACGTTTATTCCGTTTCTCGCATTCATTTTCCTTTCCTGTTCCAAAAGTCCGTTAACTCTGTCCCTATGTTAATGGCACCTCCCCCACCTTCTGGACGTTTTATTTCTTTGAAGATTGCGAATGCAGCCGAATTTATTAGAACCGTAAATTTCGTGAGTGCTCATCAGCTGCGTTTTCTCGCTGCATAAAGTGAGTAACAAATGAGAGAATACACCAAAAATTGAATTCGTACAGAAGAGGTCATAAAAACGGGCTAGGAAGGTCAATTAGTAAAGTGGGCTAATTTGTCTAATTAGTAACGTAAACAAGTGAAACACTGTAGACAGTGAGGTAGGGGAAAAATGATAAAGCAGAAATGCGGGCAGGCATACGTGTGAATCAGAGAACCGGGTGTTACCAGAGCAAAGCTGGTTCCAATAAATTCTGCTGTATGCGCACTCTTCAAATTTGCACCTGGGAAAAGATGCTTCCAATTTTATTTCTTTCTATCTGAATCGTGTTTCCTCGTACACCCAGGGGAGCAATTTCTGCTCACATGAACGCTTTACCTCTACTTTTCCAGAGGCTATACCCCTAGGGCTTTTTACACGAGGCATATCCTCAAATGAATGCCCTTATCTGTTTTTTGCGTTTTATCACTCATGTTATTTGGTAATCTGCCTCAGTCTGTCATACGTTTGCGCTTCCCTTATCTAGGCTTGGAAATTTTGCTTCGTTAGAGCGCTTGCGTCAGTTCAACGCTTGTCCGGGCTTGGGTAAAATCACTACGATTTCTCCTTCCTTTTAGTGCCGTTTGGTACGTTCTGGAACCAATCATGTCGGGTGCCAACAATTACAGTTTCCTCCGCCGTCTTTTAGAATTGATCAAACATTCGAGAGATGCCCTGTGTCCCGAAGATGATCTTGCCTGTGCGGTGAGTGCAGTGTTTGTTGCATAAAAAACGTTCCTCATGTAGAGGCAAATTTTTTATACAAAGGTCAAAGTTGCATGACTTCGCGTAGTTACTGCAGGAAAAAGATGAGATTGCTCCCAAGTTTCATGCCAACCACTCCAGTTACAAACACAGTTGCGTGAGGGCGCTATACTGGTGTGTAAAGACGCCTTGTAGTGAACCAAAAGGCAAGGTTGCCCAACTACACGGGTGCTTACAACGAATGGTTACCCACGCATCTTCGTCAGCCACTGCATGCGTAACATGTGTAGAAGACATATCTCGAATAATTCCAAATTTCGGTGAACGCTCCCGTGCATGGCGAATGTCTTACAAGCCGTCAATCGCCTCTTTGAACCATACATATCGGAGCCAATAATCAGACGCTTGGTCATGGGACCGAAAATCCCACTGCCACAGTAGGAAACATCAGGAGTTGTTTGTCAGGCGTGTTGCCGTTGCAGTCAAATCAACTGCGTCGGAGAACCCAAGTGGACTGCCCCGAACACCATTGGCCGAGCTTGCAGCAGTAGGGAGGAGAAATGACACTAACTCTCGGATCGTGGCTCATTTGACGGGATCTGACCACACCTTCAAACTTGAGAAGGCGGAACCTCCCAAACGAGATTACAGTCGCTGGAGCCAGAAGCTGCTTACACTGTACTTCTTCGCCCGGCATTCGATTAACAAGCGCAATGACCTCTTGATTCTTTTTTGCGAAAATTCCCATCAGGGAATTCAAATGGGTAGTCTTCGAGCGTACGTACTTTCGCCTTCACAAGTTTGGTGTTGAAACGCAGGTACCTGTTGAGTGCCTTTAACACCGCGACCTCTTTGAACTGTTTTGAAATTGTCAAAATACCCATCAAAGAATTCAGACAGGTAGTTTTCGAGCATACATACTTTCTCTTCTGCAAGTTTGCATAGATTGTGTCTTGGCAAAATACTTAGCCATACGAGGAGGGTGGAGCAGTCTCGGTGACAGCGAGTAATCGTCACGCCAAGAATCGACCATCGTGGTGTAATCAAACCATTTAAAGATTCGGGTAGGGATGGACAAGCAATAATCGCATCAATTACGGCTCCCGACGATGAAAACCAGTACTAATAATCACTAGTAAGCCTGTGCTAACCTGACAATCGCACCATGTGTCTTCGCGACAGCCTCTGGGTGAAAGTCCGAAGCGTCAGGTCAATAAATATCTCTTTCCAGCGATCATATCTGCTTCTCAAATGCTTCCTGAAACTCCTCTGTTCGCTTCTATCGGCTTATTTACTTTGCCTTGTCATGGCGCTCTCCCCGAAGCACGAATCGTTTTTGAAAGCGACACTGAGGTCCGTTGTGTGCAAGGGCTCTTCTCTAGACCAAGTCAAGTCACCTGGTGTATGCGATATTGAAAGAGGTTGTGGCTGGTGGCCAATCTTGGCCTTTCTCCGCCTAACCGACGGCTGTGGAACTCGGCCTTGTAACTACATGCACCTACATTCCTCGTATCTTTATGTAAGACTTAGAGAGGGTTTTTTGAAAAACAAACGTACTCCATCTATGCGCGGTGTTTACAGCCCTAGCCCGACCAGGATGTCTGCAAAATAACGGATACCCACATTCAATCTCCTTCCAAATTGGACTGTGCGTTTCTGTCAAGATGATTCCTGACAGTCAACAGATCAGAGGATGAAATCGTCACTAGCCTATTCGCCAAATACCTGATCTAAATAATCGTTTTAAATGAGACTTCTTTCGGAGCAGGGACAAATATGTGATGTGGGAGCCAGATGCACCTGTTGGGTGGCTGTCTAAAATGCGAGCGTATCAACTTAGGAGTTCAGGTTGCCATTCGAAGCGAGGTCGCCCAACTGTGTATCCAAAACCCTAAAACATCCAGGAGTCAACTCGTCCTCGGCGGCGGGATTTATCATCATCGTTAGATTATATTTTCGCTAAAACCTTACGAATTTATATCACTTGCATAATTTATTTGACCCAATTGTGAAAACTTCGGTGGCTTCTGTGGAATTCAAACCAACGCCAACAAAAGGAAGGATTTAGTACAGCCAACGATCTAATCAACTGAGCTGCGAGGTCCCCACCGGGAGCCGTGAATTTAATCAGACTCGAGCCAATATACCCGCACAACCTACTGCAACGTTTAGAATCCACCGAGTAGATCAAATGGATTATTAAAATCTGTTAAAACTCCTTATTAATTAAGCGTCCTTCGTAGTAACCTGGCAGATTCTAGATTGATTTCTTCGGAAATTTTGCTCGGGCACTTAGCTTACTGCATGAACATTAGGGGATTCCATACGTTGCAGTAGTCTGGGCGGGTAACTTGACCCATATGTGATTAATTTCACGACTCCTGATAGGGGTCTCGTAGCTAGAGCATTTGCTCTACTTAGGCCTTAACCTTGCTGGTGCGGGTTCGAATCCAACTGAGGCCGCAGAGTTTTTTATTATTATATCAAAGTAATTATTCACATCTGTCAAAATCTGCCCATTCATTACTTGTATAAACATCAGTAATAAATTCGAAAAGGAGAATGCAGTTGCCTATGCAAATGCAAAAACTAACTGTTCGCGGGACCTGTCTGTGAATAAAAACCTCTGCAGGAGGAATGGTGGGGTAAGTCCCAGAGTTTGACAGTTATTTCTGAATTTTTCCTCACACTTCCCCACGTGAATTCGACTAAGACCGTGAGTGTTTAACCGTCACTTAAACAACCTTTTTTAGTTCGCCGTAGGCTCTCTGTCTCTTTTTTATTAGTCCTGGCGCATCCTGAATGAAGTTCTCCTTCAATTAGTGAGATAACTCAGTTCCCATGGGGGCTTGTGTTCTTTGTGCGAAGGTCGCTGGCTTTTTGTCGTGCCACCAACTGCATACTTCACTTAGAGCTACACATGTAGGCACGCCAGCCGCGAGCTCTGCAGTTGGTTCAACAACATGCCGCGAAGGCATAGACGCGACCTTGGCGAACGATGACTCGTAAAGTATGGCAACGATCATACGATTCTTGCGCACTCTCTACCGGTGCGAGCTCCAGTCCTGCTGAGGTCGTCATGGCAACGTAGCGATGTTGGTGACGCTGCCGAAATCGTCCACGCGCGCACTCTCCGTGTCGCTAAAACACGGGAACGCGTGCTGCAGTAAGAGCGTAAGTGTACGTAGGCGAAGGAGTGAGACAGATCCGTATTTGCTGCATGTCGTCATGCGGTCCTTGGGGAGAGAAACGTTTTTTGCAGCTTCATACGAGAGAGCGAGTCAGTAAAGTTTTACCCTAAGCTACTATCCGATAAATGGTTTGAAAAAAAACGCTTGTTATTAGTAATTGCTTAATTAATAAGAGTATTTGTCGAGTGCACGTTGGCTTTCGATAAATTCTGTCGGGCAACTACATTTATATGCGAAGGGGTACAAGTTAAAACGTGTTCATCTTTTCCCTATGAGTTAGTCATGGGAATAGGGGGGTTGATAAGAGAACGCTGGTGAATAGGACAGGGTTTGGGGGAGCCAGTCTAGAGGAGGAGGAGGAGGAGGAGGAGAGGCACAAACAGACCGCGGCGGGTGCATGCTGCTAAGTGACTGTGAACCACGCCAGGCGTGAAGCTTGTAGGAGGTTCTTTAGTGCACACAACACCGGTGGCTTCTGCTGTTGCTATCGGGCGCTGACCCAGGGAGTTTGGATAGTTTGTTGGGACCTTGTAGGTCACCCAGAGGGCTTCGTTTGGGTCCGCACAATGTGCAGGATCAACAGTGGGCGCGCAAAGATTGCTGCGTATGCTCCCGACTTCACTTTTTCTCAGCCATGGTGCGAGGTGTTCCTTTATTATTTTGGATAGGTGCTGGCTTGTGCGACCAATATAACCTGCTCCACACGAGCAAGTAGAGGAGTAGATGTACATGGAGGTAGTCTTAGCTGGTAACCTATCCCCACGTAAGACCGGGTTGTTTGTGAATAATACCGGCACTCTCGCTCCTGGAAAGGTTCGTGACACGGCTTGGTCAAGGCGTCTTTTCAGGAGTCCACTTACTTAATTGCTCAACTACTCATAAAATATTTAGATATATTTAATATAGGTCCTTTACTGCGTAGTAACCTACAGAATCTCAGTCTGGCGGCATGTCAAGTAAGATGCGCGATACTTTGGTAAGGGCGAATGGTAATTCATCTCCCTACTGCCCGGTAATATTCGTCTTCTCCGAATGCCTGTCGTGTATCTTGTTTCGAATGCGAATTGGAGCTCTAGAGAGTGCTACTGGTACGCACTTCACCTCTTCCTTTTGCAGTTATTCCTTTTTGAATTACTACAACTTCACCGGTTTACTCCTCAGAGTTGCTTATATTCACAGAAGAGTCGGCTTTGCAAATGTACTACGTGGCAATCTTCGCAGTTAGTCGTCGTGTACCGCGAGAAACCTACCTCGTTTTATAGGCTTCAGTTGTTCCGGCCGCGGGTTTTCAAAAAAAGAAGGCTAAGGAGATTATGTCATTTGAGGACAAGAAGAAGACTCGATCGCTGGGACAATACGTTTATTCGCCTGAAGTTTCGACATCCGTCGCAGATTCATCATCAACTACATGCTTAACAGAAACAGCTGGCTTTTCCTATTGACCCCATGGTAAAAAGACTCGGTGGGATTCGAATACACGACCACAGTGGGGAAAGCTTTAATGCAACCAGTCTCCTCCCCCTTCCCCCAAACCCCACTATTACCTAATTGCACCTGATAGTTATCGAGTGGATTCTGGATGAATTGCTAAAATAATCCTGCGTGCACAATAAAATTACTGTATCAGAATTGATGGATTCTATAGGTTGCAGTAAGCTGGGTGGGCAAATCGGCCTGGTGGGGTCTGGTAGCTAAGTTAGTTCGAGTGTTGGCTGTGATAAAGCCTTCCCTTTGCTGTATCGGCCTCCGATTTTTTCACAATTTGATCAATTGATTCATTCAAATCTGCCAAACCCCTATTGATGATTTGAGTTTCATATGCCTAATCCATGTGCTCATGCGTTTATTTATCTGCCCTCGTGATTCGCAGAAATTTCACTACTTGCATCTAAAACGTATAAGATTTCATTCTGCATTGTGTCGGGCAGACCTGCCCAGAGGCCTATTCTTTTGAATAACACTTATTCTGTTTCTGAACTTAAGTTAATGTGCGGAGGACTATTATCTGAAGCCTCATGCTTGTTCAATGTATGTTGATTATTATAGAAAATGTACGTCGTCTGCGATATCGCTCTCGGTCTATTACTGACTCGTTGCACGAATATGGTGTGGAAGAGCAGTCAGTTCGAGATCAAACTGCCTAGAACGCTCTTTGTGAATGCGCCACCGGACTTTATCAATCCAGACTTTGCCCAGCTCTACAAGCCAGCACCGGATGGAGCCCTTGAGGAGAGCGAACCCCGTGTCACCTTCACGCCGGCAAAGAACGCTCGAGCTGTGAAGGAGGGTCTGATTCCACCCATTTTCCTTCGACACAAGGCCGGCACTGCGCCACATACGACGCCCGGGGAGAACGGTGACGACTCAAAAGAGGAAGCAGCAGCGACACAACAGGAGGGGTTGTCAGATGCTGCGACCGCTGCCTTTTCGAAAAAGGAAAGGCCCAAACGGACAGAAAAGACAACAAGGCAGACGAAAAAGGGCGTGGTAAAGCCTACCATGACTCCCAAAGAAGTCTCCAACGTTCCCTCATCCTCCGCTCCTCAGGTGGATCTAGATGAGGAGGAGGAGCAACCAAAATCCCAGTTAGCGGACCACAAGGGACTGGAAATTCCGGCCACTCCCGCCGCTAATCAACTGTCCGCTTCTGAGACCCCGTCATCAGACACGACTCCAGGTGAGCTGTAAATGTTTAAATGCGTGCGCATATGTATATATGTGTGAAGTGGAACCGGCACAGACAAAGGAGACCAGAATTGTCACTTCTGGCTTATTAGTCGTCATCAGCCAGTCATACCCAATCCCAGGTGCGGATCACCTGAGATTCGAACCCTGGACCTTTAGTTATTGAGTTTAACTTTACCATTACAATCCCAGGTGATCTAGATCTGGGATTGGGTAGGACTAGCTGATGACGAATAAAAAGCCAGAAATGGTCATTCTGGTCTCCCTCCATCGCACTCCATCGCATGTTTGAATTCGCTAAGCGACTGCCTGACATCACTCTACAACGAGCCTCAAGGCACAGCGGAACAAGTATATTCCCCAATCAGATATATCGGTGAACACCGTACTTCCATATGTGCGTCTGTGTGAAGATTCGGGGTCTAGGTACTCGATATTGTCTCTGCGATTGCCCTGACGGTAGGCTCGAGCGAAAGTCAGATAAATCAAGCCAATAAACTGCTTGCTCCAGTGATGGCTTCTTTTCATTCTGGATCATACTTCTGATCACCAGCTGGGATCTACCAAATGAGTCATCACCAGAATATCATTACAGAAAAAGACTACGGAGACTGAAATGATCATTTATGGTTTGTTAGCAATTATCAGCCAACCATAGCCAACGCCTGGTTTTACAGCACCGGGGCTCGAATCCACAATCTGTTAGTAAGAAGTCCACCACCCTAGCCACGTGATCATTGTTCTGCCGTTTGCGGTCGTATGTAGTAACAGGGCGTTCACTGATCCCTTTACGGGACATTCTCGTGCTGTTGTCTCTCGAACGCCGCCAGCAGCCTCAAAGCGGTTAGTATGCTAAGCAGGATCTCTACCGACGAAGAGAAAGGAATGTCAATTTCTGACCTATTCAGTATCAGTTGTCATCAGCTTACCAAAAGTGCCGAAGAGGTCAATAATTGTTTATCTTGTTCGCTAATGAGCGGTCGTTGTATGCTTTACTGTCTCGTGTATCGACTGCTGTCTTTTCTATTTCTTTATTTTAAGACATTCAAAACGCTTCCCTTGGTAGCAGAATGTAATTAATCAGTTTCTTAGAAGCCTTCCTTATCTTCCACCACATTTCTTTATATGAGCTCTTAGTTAAATTAACCGTCTCTTTCCCTGACCTGCTCAAACTCTTGGAATGTATGTAAGTAAATGGGTTATATGACCAGCTGTTTAGCGTATTAAACCTGAAGCAGTTACGTTCATTTTTTCCTTTCATTGTTCAGCGAGTACATCAGTTACAGTCTGCATCTACAACCGCCCGTTTTACGTCATAATCCTGTTTGCGTTGACGGTCCTTTCCCATATTTTTTTGCGCGAAACATCAAACTGACTATGCCGACCTGTGCGATTGTATGGCTCCGAAAATTCTGCAAAATTTTCTGGGCTAGAAGATCTTTAAATGTACAGGTCTTGGTGTTTGGCCAGGTCTTTGACATATTTGACCTTATTGGATATTTAGGTGTAATATTTTGGGATCAATCGATAAATGCCGTATTTACTCGCATATACCTTGAAGGTGGCTCACTCAACTGTCTTGGAAATGCAAGCTTGTTGTTGTGAAAAAAGAAGCTATCCTGCGAACTACTTCACCTTGCGGGCAAGAACATCGTAATGGAAAAGCAAGATTTTATGACTTCTTATGTACCGTTTTCTCCAATAACGACCCTTGCCTGTTTATAATAGGATGAACATGGGGTGTGTGCGAACAGTCTAGGACAAACACAAATTACACGAATGAAAGGCGCCTGAGCGTTTTCTTACTTGGTATTACCAGCTGTCTAAGAAAGCATAACCTGAATAACGTCAGTAAACCCGACTCCTTTCAACGCCATGGTTTTTTTACGTTTATTTCGGAGATAACATGTCTTAAAAACTCCACACCGTGTTGACTTGAATTAATTCAATACACTTTTAAGCGTGACCGCCTCATTGAACTCTCTGTCTCTCGGTTATGTGTTATGTAGTCACGACTGCAGCTCGGAAACGCGTGCACTCGAGGTCCACTCCGAAAGTGAATGGCTCACTGAGCACAAATGACTTTGAAGGTCTCGAAACTGCCGACGTGACAGTTGCGGTCAATTCGAAAAAACGCAGGGTGACGTTGCCCAGTGATCCTTCCCAGGCAGTCGCTGCTAAGTCCCCCTCCCCAAAGCAGGCCAACGGGGTTCGCACCCTCAAGAACGCCTCTAATTTGCGGCAGGGTAAATTGAACTTCCAGGGCGCAGCGGGTACCATGACAACGACCGCTGCTGCTAAAGCTTCTGGCTCGAAGGCCAGTCCAAAGCAGCCGAAATCTTCTACGGCCTCGCGAGCAAAAAAGGCAGGAAGGATGACTGCGGCGAAGTCGCCAAAGACATCCCGACGTGCCCCCACGTAACTTCCTACCCTTTATGTTCTACACAGCTACTTATTAAAATTGATGCTTTCTATGTGATTGCCTTTAAGGTTTATGCTTCCAGCTTTAAAAAAGTGCTTAATGCTGAATGAATGAGAAGGTTCGTGATCCAGGTATTTGCATGGGTGAGGAAGAAGGCGGGTCGAGCACCAGATCAATTGATTTATTGTTCTGAGCTTTC
>JAYGXS010000002.1:67179785-67238284 GCA_036362985.1 Ligula intestinalis | reverse complement strand
GTGTTTGAAAGCTCAGAACAATAAATCAATTGATCTGGTGCTCGACCTGCCTTCTTCTTCTTCATTCAGTACTTGATATGTTTATGATTGATTTAAAAGCCTTATGTTATGTGTATAAAATCTGTCCTCAGTCGCAGCATTCTTCAGTGTTTGTTCTGACCAGCTGATACAACTCTTATTCATTACTGAAGATGGGGCTGAATATATTTACGAGCCTGTAATAAGGTTTTGATGTTGGATTTACGGGAAGGGAGGAAAAAACTACGAAACTACGCAAACCCCTCTGCTGTGTTTCGTTCGGTAAATCGTTATATCTTAGTCAGGATTCTGCAGGGGGTTTTTAATGTCTTATTTAAGACCACGTAGGCGTCACAATAGCATCTACACCCTCTTATTTAGAACGGGTGTTCCACTTTTTTCGGCAAAATCGATTTCCAGCGATAATGGACCAGTGAACATTGCTGAACTTCAACCTCAAGTAGAAAAACACCTTTTTATATTATCATAGTCGCTCGAAAAAGCCCCCCCGTGTTTCCGTGAAGCGCTATCACACCTACCTCGCAGGCTGTGTATATTCTCTTTTCCTGCTGGTATATCAAAATTATATCTTAAAACGGGGGAAGATTGAGTATTGTCTTCCTGGGTTAGCGCTGCATCTGCTCCCAACACGTAAAAGTACCATCACCTAGCATAAAAATAACAGTTTGGAGTCAATCTCCTACCTTTCTTATTTTATGTTGGGGTTCAGCCGACGAAACCATCGCTATGACGTTGGTCAGCTGCAGTCATGAATAAGTGGTATATTTCTTCTCTGGCTTCGACCCTTACGTTTCTTTCGTCAGGATATGGATTCCTTTAGGGGGTCCAAGGCGTCGTGGATCTTTCCCATTTCCCTGCTCGTCGCTGTTTCATGCGATCGAGGATTAGTCGCGCGTTTTTTATGTGGAGGTTTAAGAGCAGTGTTAGAATCCTTACTAACTTCCGGGCTCTCTAGTACCGTTATTGGACGCAGATACGACTGATCGTCAGATGGATCCCCGGTCTGACATGTTATTAGCACCCTGCAGCCAACTTCCATTGTCCTGGTGGTTAGTACTATCTATCCACAAACTTCGTGCCGGATGCCACTGTAGGCTGGTTTTAGAGTGTCCTATGGGACTTCGAGAGGCCTGGGACTTGAACCCCCGCCACCAACTGCACGGTTAGTAGTGCAGCTATCTCTTTTCGTCGTATTTTAAGCTTATTAGATAATAGTTAAGGTAATTAGCATCATGATAGTGACTTGTACCTCTTGATGCGTAACTGTTCTCGACATTTAATAGTCGCAGTGTGATTTGGGGAGCTGTTGTAGACAAAACTTGATGTGGACCGGTTTAAATGCTTTCGCTGATCGTAGACAGATATGTGGCTTTTTTCACTGAATTGCAGGTTCATTTGAGACAACATAGTTATTTAAAATAAGCTCTGTTCTTCTGTGTTAATTGGACATTGTACAGTTAGCTGAAGTCACTCGTCACCAATAATTAACAGATCTTACTAGCCATAGCGGATCTGTCGGTTTCAGCGTCTTCTTCTTATCATTATTCTTTCTGAGAAGTCATCAACCAAACATGCAGAGGACTATGCTTTTGGAAGTAGGGAAAAGTGTTTGGACCAATCGGAAAGTGAAGTAGTCGGAGCATTCAAAAAACTTCCAAAACCGGATAATGCTATGCTGCCAGTAGTGAAGTCCGATTTTGCTCAATTTCCCTTATTTGCGACAGTCACCTTTATCCCAGCACAAACTGAGTGTGCTATTAAAACTTTAGATCGATCAATATGCCGTGCGCTTGATTTTTTTCGATTCTCCCATAGCCATGTTGAATTTGAGTGTAGTCCTCACTGTGTCTGACTAGCTGTCTGAACTTGCATAAAACGACGACAATTGTACCTATCCTTTCCATTGCAACCCGTTGTGAACATGTTGCTCCTGTGCCTTATGTGCAAGCATTAACCTGACAGTTTTCGAATCTACCTACTGCAAAATCGACCACGCTCACTACTTCCTTCGCAAGTTTACTCTGCTTTTCTTCTTCTCCATAGGCGGAAGGCGCGCTGACGGGAGTTCCATCGTGGCCCTATTGAATTCCCCCTCCCCCTGCAGAACAAAACATTTGCACTCCCCTTTTATACTACTACATCTCCGCCGCCCGCCTCTGCAATTTATATATGTGAATAAACTTCATTTCGTCTAACAGACGGCGACATTAGCTGTTTGATGCCCTCCTTTTTTACCCACCCACTGAAAGTGTATATGTACGAATTTGAGGACACTTGTGTGTGTGTGTTTATGCACGCGCATGATGTGTAGTTTACCATACAGTTAAATTTTCCTATTTTATTATAACTGGAAAATAATGTTGAGAAAATCAGACGAGAACGTGCCGATTGATGCCGCGTTTTCTTGCAGTACTTCTCATCAGTAGTATGAATAAGGATCAAAGACACTGAAATGACCAATTTTTTTTCTTTTTCCCATCATTGAACAGTCGCAGTCCAAGTGGGAAATACCTGCAGATTTTTATTCGCGATTATCGGGTTACGCGTCGCTGAACGACTAACGCTAATGCTTCTAGTCTGGTTCCCCGAATGAACGCGCTTATCCCAGCAGCCTAGTGGTAATCTTCAGCAGCAGCTGCTTTACACTCATAGGTCCTACCATCTCGATTTTATCCGGTTATAAGGTTCGAGAACAGAGTTGGTCTTGTTACAGATTCATACTTGTAACTGTGAGCACAAAAGACTTGTTAATGACAGCTTGGTAATAGCAAATGAGATCTTATTGTTCGAACCCAGTTCAGAAAACGTCTGCAGCATGAGAAACTAAGGTGGAGTTGATTCCCCGAAGTAAAGTTTAAGCTCTGTCATGGAAGTTATCTTCACTGAGCTATCTATTTTGGTGAGCAGGGGGCGGCAGCTCCGTTTTAACTCGGAGCTCTAAGTGCAAGAACCTCACAGACAGCCGAATAGAATTTAGCAGTCACTCAGGCAATGCTGGAACAAGGAACCCCCGGCCATCCGTTGGGCCCTATGCTAATTTACAGCGAAATAGGTGTGAAGTTCAGGACATATGCTTGGGTTAGGGTGAACGTTAGGTTTAGTTTTTGGATTTGGACACGGGAAATACTTAAGTTTCTAAATAGTTACGGTGACATTCTTCGGTTAACCGGCAGAGATTCTGGCCAATTGTCGGTAGTCAACTCCCTCGGGGCTGCACCAAGGCAGGCGGTTGGGGCGTGACTGAATGGCACCGGGGGCAAATATGCTAACAATTCGCATTCTGGCTTCCCCTGCTTGCGTCGGTTATATTTCTCCTTTCCTGAACGTTTATAAAAGACAGAAGACTGTTAATTTGGTTATTTGCCTGTAAAGGTTACCATATGGTTTCATTTAACGTATAATCTACGAAAGCAAAGCATCTTAGATACATTAGTTGGATTTGACTGCCTCTAAAGCAGACACTGGAATCAGTCAGGAAGTTTAATACCTCATCACAACGACTTTCACCTACTGCTTGTGCTTTTGCATTTCCTGCAAAACCCACATTTGATATAGGTCACGTCCAGCCACTGGTAATGTTAAAGCCCAGTTATTTCGACGTCGCCAGTAGTTATAGCCCAGTTAGTTCGGCGTCGCCAGTAGTAATAGCCCAGTGTTTCAAACCCGACTTATAGGCAGAAGAAGGCAAGGTGCGGTCCTGATATGCAATGGCTTTATTCAGCCGAATACAAAGACTGGAGGGCTTGCGTGACTGTCCGGTCCGCCGGAGTCGTCGTCCATGTCTGCCGGTCCGTCCGAGTCGTCGTCCTTTAGTCTGTCAACTCCGGCATATTTTTACGGCTGCGGTCTTTCCTGAATATTCCTAGCGTATGGCCTGCTCCCAGACATTCTGGAATAATCTTGACTACGCCCACTGCGCCTGCTATGCGGGTGGTCGTCTAGCTTTCTTGGCTCACGGCATATACGTGGGCGTCAGCATGCGGGCGTGACGTACTCCTGGCGGTCCTTTTTGCCGACTGCCGTGAGCGCACGGGGGCGTCACGTGTGCTCGGGGAGCGCGCCGCCGGCCTGCGGCCATGACTCAAATAGCCTGCACTTCTTGTCTCCACAACAGGCAACAAGGACGATTTTTTATGAAAATTAAGAGTTGGAGTAAATACGCAAGTTTTTCCGAGCAGATAGAAGTCGTTGTCTATAAGTTATGCCGGAAAACGGAACACACTCCAACCTCCGAGAAGCGCATGCTTCAAGTGCACACGTTTAGCCTAATTTGCGTTAGCGTATGTGTTGGCGAAATCATGCCTGATTTATTTTTATGCCTCCTTTCGATTATGCACGCATGTCGTTCCCAAAACGGCCTCTTAAAGGGACCGTGTGATAGATACGCTGGACCAGCACGGGGGCCGCATCAAGGAATGGCAAGCGTTATTCGTGTTTTGCTCCCATGATAGGCACCGACCGTGGGGGGAGTGGTGGAGGCGCTTTGGTGGCACGCATAGGTGTGGACTAGGGCACCAGCCATCTGTGGCTTTTATGACACTCCCGCTCCGTAGGGTCTGAGCCGAGCTTGGCGGGCCTTACCGCCCGATCCCGTCTCGGATCTTCTTGAGTCTCGTTTGGCACAGATGGATGAGGGAGTGCGGCAGATACAATGCAAGTCTACTATCGCTGAAAACTAATCCGCACCACCACCACCACATTGGAGCGTACGATAGACATCATCAGAGCCGATGGGCAACCTGCCATTTAGGCTTGCCGTTCCCTAAGTGGCTTGCCCCACGTAGCACGCGCCCCTCAGCCACCACGGGCCTGTGTTTATTCTCCACTGCCATTGGCTTTCCAACACCGGATTTGACTTGCCTTTTAGGGCTTCTCGCTGCGAAAGATTAAAAGTTGCGTCCCTAGCTACGGCTACTCAGTCCTCCCAGGTGGCTGACGGATTCGTCTTTGGGTCAAAAATTTCGTTTATTTAGGAGACGAGCCACGTTAGCCTGGGCCGTTTGTGGGATTGCATGTTGCTCTCTCATTAGAACTTCTTTGTTTTTGGGACTCACACAGGCTGGACACCCACGTACGGTTATGTTTTCCGGTCAAGGATTCTTACCAAAGTCTTGGCGTCGTGCTGAAAATTGCTTCACGAAGTCACAGATGAGAGCGGGCGCAAGATGGACCAAAGTATTGATAGTCATCAAGTTCATTGTTGCGCTTGGCGGGGACCATCAATGTACTGCCTACAAGAACATGCCACCACACTGGATGTTCATAAGCTCTGCTGGCGTTATTTATGCTACATGTTGTAGGGGGTACTTACCGGCAGCACATCTGCGGGAAGATGTCCTCGTCGATATAGTGATACAGCTTCCATTCAGCTATATCGACAAAGCTGGCGTGACCAGCTGACGTGAATCCACCATCATTAGGTATATGACCATGTAATTTCACAAAGCACCTTCTAGAGAATTTATTTTGGCGAACTTTGGCAATCCAAGTGCTGGCTGGCACGATGCTTAATAAACTACGCGGTGGAGAGAAATTTTGAAGAGACCGCATCCACTTAGTAATGAATTTTAATCATTGCGAACTGCAATACTGCCCAGGAAGTCAGTGCGGATACAGAGTTACTAATGATAAAATCTCTTGCAATCAACGTTTGGCAACGATAAAGTTAGCCGAGATTGTTAGCTATGCCTAGTCCTAGGATTCTGTCCTACGGGGTTGGTTTTTCTAGAGATTTTAGGGTTGGGTCGTATCACAGGTAGGAAAAAATAAATCTCAGTTAGACCATATAAAAGCAGAAGCAAGTGGAGCATGGTTATTTAAATGATCAAACATTTGCGCGCGATAATTAAAATGACAAATACAACCAGTAGGGAACAAGAAGTGTGAAAAGTTCTTGCAAATAGGCGTGCAAATAAACCAACATTAAGAGATTAATATTGAACCACGATGAATAGGCTTTTCTCAATTTCTTACGAAAATAATAATAGTTTCTAATACATTTCGATCGATATTGTAGTACGATAAGGTGAAAAGCAACCATATATCAGTTAAAAAATTAGATGGAATTAAGCATTAAGCTATCTAAAGCCATAACTAATATTATCCTTATAAAATAAAAAAATTAAGTAAGAATAATGAAACGAAAGGAAACCACAAAAAGTTAAAGATTTCCGGGGTTTTTGGTGCAGTGGTAAGCATAACTTCGCCCCTTAAATTACATGCAGTATGTACATTTAAAGACCTCTGGCAATTAAATAGTTATCCAATCTTTAAATTTAACCAGCTGTCGCCAGCTTCGTTGGAAAGAACGCAAAGAAAAACGTCGTACTTGCACGATTCGTGTGTCGTGCGATTTTAGATATCTAGCAGAGCTTGTAACTCACAAATATTGATATTTCGATTTTTTAAAAATCCTCCTCACTTTCGTATTTCACGTTTTTTGTGATTCCAATTTTGTGATTACGCTGATCCAGTCACTGCGGCGTCGTTGGTTATATCCACAAGTTTTTCTCATCTGCACCATAAAGTAATGTTTTGAGGGATAATCATCGGCTACTGCCTTCATCGGCAGCTCAGGTCGTAAAGAGGGTCGGATTTTCCTGCTCAGGGCCTCAGCAATACCGCGTTGCCGGATTTTTGCAAGATTGAAGCACGTAGCATGTGGCATTTTGGATACCGATGGGAAGTGTACTTTTAAGTATGTATCATCAAGAACTTGATCCAACCTACTGGGCGTTACCAGTCTCGGCACCACGCAGCAATCTGTTATCATGAATCCAGCTGCGGGACTTGAACTAACTAGAATGTAAGTGCTCTGACAGGTCGTATGATCATCGTTTGAATATCAGCCCAGCAGGTGTTTGTTGTGATACGGAAAACACGTGTACCTGACAAATTTGGGCTTTAGTAAGCAAAATTCAGCAATCTCTCACCTTAGTCACATTGTTAACCCAGCCCCAAAGAGCCAATAAGATGGCTATTTGTGGAGGTACCGGATCAATTCCGGCTTTCCCAGTGCCCGACAATAATAAATAAATAATAAACTGTATATTGAAGGTCCAGGGACCCCATTCATTACAGACTTAGTGCTGTGGTAAAATAAAAACTGAGTTTGTATTCGTGTATGAACATTCACCGACCGCTAACGGAAATCATCTATCATGTTTTGCCTTGGGCCCTGACAGCGTAGCAGCTGGTCGACTAGGCAGATAGTATTGCGGCAAAGACAAAGAAGACCGGAATGGTCATTTGGTAATTACAGCTGCGTGTGAGCAGCTGTATATATAACAGAAATGATTCACAACGGACCGTAATTTTAAACAATAGGTAACAATATTTGGTAAGTATGGATGAACGAAGCAGTGAAAAAGGCTCCTATCAGAGCTACCAGAGGCGAGTGAGCACACGAACTGCCACAGGCAATGCACAAAATTGTCGGGATTTTCATCCGCACCAAAAGAGGTAGAAGTGACCATCTTGTCTGGTAGTCGAGCGTAGTGCCAAACACCAATTCGGCTGCGTTGAAATTCAAATGCGATTTTAGTGACGAGCGAATGACAAAGAGCACAAGGTGCAGATTGGCAGACCAGTTGCATGTGCAACAGCCAAAGCGGTCTTAAGCTGGCGGCAGAAACGCTTAACTGTGCCTCTGGTAGCTAGATTGCAAGTCGTCGTTCGAATTCGCGTGCAGCTGAAAAAGTTGAGAAGGGCTTAGAAGTGGGCACCTCAGTCGGTTGTAATTGTCAATGAGGCACCGAAGATTGCGATCCAACGACTGACAAAAGCCTCAACGATGGTGCCTGTCCCATTTTTAGCAAAGGGATGGTTTCGACCCAGTGAATGTAGCGGTCGACAGAGATAAGCAGATGAGCGAACATATTGGATGGAGGCAAAGTGCATAAGACATCACTATGTACATGACTGAGACGAGAATCGGGCCAAGGAAACTGCCAGGTGAGGCCTGTTGTGGCGCTGGACCATGTTTTGTTGGCAACTTGGACGTCCTTTACATGCCAGGTCAAAAAAATCTCTCCGCGAGGAGCTTCTACAAGGCTCGAGTCGCAGTGTGGAAAATCCCATGAAACGCGTGAAACAATGCCCAACGCATCAAAGTGGGCACGAAGGGACTGTAAAAAAAGAATCGAGACAGCACAGACAATAGTGACAGTCTCGATGGTGAGTGCGAGGTCCGCGGGCTGAGGACCACTAACAAGTTTGTCGCAAAGACAACCGACCCGTGCTTATTCAGCCACCATAGCACTAAGGCCGATCCCCCATTGAAGTTGGAATGCGGAAGGTGTACACAGCAAGTCGGCCACCTTATTCTTCGTGCTATCGATGTGGTGGATTTCAGTGGTGAGCTGTAGTTTAGATGGGCAATCTCCCGCGGATTGCCTGTTCGTAGGATCGAGATGTCGAGGAATAATGGCCAAAGGCTTGTGGTCCGTGAGTATGGTGGAGTCCCGATCCTCAACGAAATCTCGGAAATGCTTCAGAACTAGGTAAGTATTGAGAAGTTTACGGCCAAAAGTACTGTATTATGTCTCAGTGGACTGCACCAACGACTACGTTCAAAGCATCTATTCATCATCAGGGACAACTGAGCTTCAGGAGGGGGATGCTTGAGCAGTATGGCGTCGGCAGGATCATTCTTGATTCTTGCGAAAGCAGCCAATTTTTCTCTGGGTTGTTCAAGAGGACATTTGGGCCCAGACAGCATGCTGGTGAACGTCAGGAGGGTGGAGCAGTTAAGCCGTGAGGGTCAATATGACCAAGGCTTGGTGTCCTTTGTGCACTTCAGCAGTCCAACTAGCCACCAAGATGTCATATAGGTATGTGTACGCAAACGGCGGGCCATGTTATACCAGGTGGATGAACATCTGGAACTTACCGAGAGCCGAACAGCATGCGCAAGCCGAAGGGATTTATAATGGCCATTGTGGGTCATCCACGGGAGCGCCAGAGATCTAATGAAATGCAAGTATCTCGTCAATCCTTGAGAAAACTGCTATTCCGGAAAGAGTTCCGGAAAAGTCCTGAAAACGAGGCACTGGCTAGCCATCGGGAATTTTCGCGTTGTGGAAGGCACGGTTGTCATCACAGATTTGCCAACCGCAAGGTTCGCCTTGAGCACCACGTGCAGAGTTGACGCTCAGGAGCTCTTGGAGGGTCGGATGACGCCCAACTGCAACTTATATTCAAATTATGCTTTAGTGGTCTGCAGCCAGGCAAATGCCAGTCGTTTAGGACAAGCAAAAGCAGGAGGACTCAATGTGTGGATGTGATACACAACTGCGTGTTGAACCTCGCCACTGCGAAACTGGCAGTTGGCGATGTTTGGATGCTGCAGAAAAAGCTCCCGCTATGGAGAAGATTGCTCGGAGTTGGAAAAGAGCGTCAACCCGCAGACAGACAACTCGGTAGTGCGAGCAACTAGTCGGTTATTTCGGCAGTCCACCAGGAGATTAAACTCAGCTTGACAGTCTTAGAAAAGGACAGCATGAAGGACATCGGCTTTCAGGAAAATCCAGGCGAAAGATTGCCAGTCTTTCACAGCAGCATGCCAGTCCTCCCATTCACATACTTTTCTCTCAAGAGTGACAATTTTTCTCCTAAAAAACCACAAATTATATTCCATTTTTTGAATTCTGAGCCATGCCTAAGGATTCTTTTCACTGTCTGCACTTTTGCTCAGGTAAACCTGCTTGCTCGTGTTAACTGATATTAATCCATGTGATTATACTACTTGGAACAAGTTTGAAGTCGCCTTCAATTATGATAATGACCTTCTTTGCAATGTTTGGTTTTGCTGATGCATTTCTTAACTACTGCGTACCGATAGAGAGTTCAAAGGCGTTTGCCAATAGTTCCCTTAATGAACTTGACTTGACTTGAAGACCGATGTTCAGGATGGCGGACGGCCGTCTAAACGTGGAACTGGAAGAAGAATTGATAGCTTAGAGATGGAGACTCAAGTTGGGACAGCAGTGATCAGCTGGAGTTGAAAAAATCACACTGATTTCGGCCACCTTGTCTAGGAAAAAACGTCAGCGTGTTAATATCTCGTACACACAGAATGTGCGACCAGACCATAAAGAACCGGAGAAAACAGTCGCCTCTATTTCTAGGCACCCTGATTTCCCTATTTTGATAGGAAAGAACAGGGGGTGAACAACGCTGGGTCTGGGTGCCGAAAGTCGTATGCTAACACCATAAACTATCGATTTGATTTGGTGAAATTGAACGAGAACGGTGAGGGCTGAATGATCGGCGGGAGGTGAAGCCAGCAATCTGGAGTTTGAGGGAAGCTAGCCCATCTGCTATGGTTACCGTCTGCGTCACAGATTGGTCATGCACAGTCGGTGCACAGTCGGGGGCTAGGACCGCTGCACCTCCAACATGTCGTCGGTAATCTCGGATAGCAGTGAGACCGAGAGATCCTCTGAGACGGACGACAAAATGATCTGGACACTGATTGATAGTCGCTCCAGAAAAACCTTTCTGAACAGTTTCTCGTCAATTTGGAGTTCTCTACAAAGATCTTGCATCCTTATTAGAGATTTATTTGGTTTTTGATCGCCCAAAGGCTCCTCGCGAATGAGTTAATGGCAACTATGCCGGTCCGAACGACGGGGTGAACGTCAACAAGTGAGGATAGGCAAAAAACGAATTGGTGGAAGAGGGAGGGTGCAAAAAACTCAATTCGCTGGCTTCTCCGTTTTGATTTTCATCTCTGAAATTGACTCTGCGGCGTTCTCTCCTGAAGAGGAAAAAAGATGTACGCAGATTAATCACTCAAAGACAGCCCCTTTCCTGAGTCACGCCCGTTTTCTAGTGCCCGCCGTTACAGATATTTCATGTCGGAACCATAGTTAATGCGGCAGTGTTCATAAGTAAATAATAATATGCTTTTCATGCCAGTTTACAGGCAATTGTAATGAGTTGGTAATGCACATCTTAGGCGACTTCCAAAACCTCGAAAACCAGAAAAAACCTGAAATTAACTCCCTAAGTTGCAGTCAGTCTTGGTTTTGTTTCAGATTTTGTGTTTGGTCGATACTGGGCGAGATCAGGATTTTGTTTCAAGTGAAAAAACCTGATTTCAAAGGTATGATACAAACGGAATATATGTACAGTTGTCAGCTGAGTTGACACATCAGCAGGAGAAATGTTGCATATCGTTTAGGGACATTAGTTCGAAACGGAGAGGGTTGGCATAAGAACATAGTGTTCTCAGTCTTCCTTCAATGGTTGTCGGCAAAAGTTGCGCGCTATCAGCTGAAGGGTTAGCAGACTTTAAGTCACTTTAAGTCACTTTATTAAGGGCTACTGCGGGCTACTGCTTCAGCAGCATTATCTTCAGCATGAAGCCTGGCGGGGTTCAAAGTCCACGAACGCCATCATAGTGAAAGAGAGATTCCACCGAGTCAGCACCTGAAATTCGTGAAAGTTGTCCTGAATGTAGAAAACTAGTTATAGCTCTCTTAAACATAGGAAAGCTTTGCTGGGTTTTAACACTTTTGGGCAGCTTATTCCAGATTGGTAATTGCCGGTACTTAACTGCACTTGCCATAGGAAGAAATGAAAATGCGTCTCGATGACTGGCGCATCGAGAGTGCTCGAGCTGTCTTATTGTACTGAGAGAATTAAAGTTTTGACCATTCAAAAGTTTAAACAGTAAAAATCAACCTTTCTGCAATCTACGAAGCCACAGGGGATCCAGCTTTATAAGTTCGCACCTTTGTTGGTAGGCTAAGTTACGTTGTTCTGTAGTGAAAACTCTTCAAGTGAAGAAGTGCTGCACCAATTCTATTTTCTTCCGTTCACTAGTGCACAGAAGACTGAATAGAGGCGAGCAGTATTCAAGCCTAGGTCTCACGTACATATTATAAAGGCTAGTTCTTACCTTTATGGCCTTAAAATTTCTAAGGATAAATCAGGTGTTTCGGCGTACTTTCGAAACTATCAGGGCACAGTGCTCTGACAATTTGAGACTATTAGAGTAGGATATGTCTAAATCCTTGATAACTCCTGGGACATTTAGTTCGTGGCAGTCAATGCTTAATTCCGTTTGCTGATCGTCGCCAACAATCATAACGGAACATTTGTGCCATGAAAGAGTGAAGCGCCATGTGCAACACCACTAGGCGAAGGGCTGAAGATCCTTTTTTGTCAGCTCGAGCACGATGTTGCGATCTGCCGGTTTAGATCGATAAGCGACTTTTAAATCATCAGCGTACATGAAGGGTCTGCCATACTGAAAACAATCTGAAACGTCGTTGACAAACAGGCGAAAAAAGGAGCGGACCCAGTACACTACCCAGTACACTACCCTGTATAACTCCACTCGTCACATGCGTGGGGTTGGAGATAACATTGGAAATTTTTACTCGTTGTGTGTGAGCATCCAAATAGGAAGGTACGCAGTTCAAAGGCTTGATACCTATGCCGAAGGAGGCCAGTTTCAGAAGGAGGAGGTTATGATCGACCCGATAAAAGGCCTTAGTAAAATCAAAATAGACGCTACAAATGGCAAAACCACTCTCTCTAGATTGCAGCACATAATCAAAGAATGAGAGCTGGCAGGTGTCACAAGATCGTTTCTCGAGAAAGCCATGTTGAGCTATATTGAGCAGGTTGTTCTTTGTCAAGTGACGCATCATCTTTTCTTTGATCAAGGTCTCCAGGATCTTCGAGGCTGCGGGAAGTGTATTTATTGGCCTTAAGTTGTCGAATGACGTCGATCGACCATGCTTGCGAATAGGCATTATGTGCGATTCCTTCCACAACGAAGGAAAGGTTTCGCTCTCAAGAGCAAGATTAAATACCTTACAAAGAATAGATGGAAAGATATCATTCGCTTCAGCTTTAAGAAGGCTAAATGGGACGCCATCTGGTCCTGGACTATAAGATTGACGATAACGACGAATGGCTACAGTCACGTCCCAGAGGGTAAAACTTATGGTTTCGAGTACGGCACTCGACCAAGCCCGGATAGCCGGAGGTGCAGTGAACGAGCTTTCACTAAAAGTTTTGGATAGGAACGCATTGAAGCTATCGGCGGTCAACTTAGCATCAGCTATGGGGTTTCCTAAGGCATCTTGAAATATGGGGTGGTGCGTTTTCCTCTGCGCTTTTACTGTACGCGAAAAGAGTTTTGCAACATTTAGGGAAGAATTTTCAGCGAAGTTCTCCTCATCGGCTATCTGCTTTTCTTCGTAGAGCTTCTTAGCCTGCTCAAAGATCAGTGTGATCAAGGGCAGAACGGAAGTGTCGTTCTGCCGCTGCAAACGACGAGAGAGTTAACGCAGCTTACGATGGAAAGACAGAGGAAGGTACACTTCATTCTTGACATGCATTCATTTCTTACGGGGACAAATTGGACGATGAATGGATCCAGCAATTTGTACAGTGCATTGGTACAAAAATTTACAGCCAAAATTGGAAAAATTCAGACCAGTCGAGAGCGCTTAGATGTGCCAGTAGGTCCGCCGTGTTTGCTGATCGGAAGTCATGATAAAAACTATACTTTTGGGAAAATGTGATATCCACCTCCAGTTCTAGTTCACTAACAACTGTACGATGGTCTGAGTTCCCAAGTGCGTCTAAGGATGACACTGAAATTGGATCGCATCCCCTACAAAAATTAGGTCGAGTATGTTTGCTCCTCGAGTGGTAAAATCGACTACCTGATCCCGCATGCCAATATCTACTACCTCAAGAAAGATCTCGAGCTTTGAAGGACCGGATGGTGGAAACCATTGCACGTCAGTAAGGTTAAAGTCGCCTGCAATCAAGCAATTCTTAAGATTTAAGTCAGCTGCGGCATGAAATGCCTGCGAGAGACAAAGATCGTAGTCCGCATTGGCATTAGGTAAACTTAAACAAATATTCATACAAACCAAGGTACATGCGTCAATGAAACCAACTTAAAACGTCAACTTTATCCCTGCCGACTAAAACGTATTCTCATTAGGTAAACCTTACGCTATTACTTTACAAAAACTTCACCAGCTGCCTCGGATACACAGTTACGATTTCTATTTCCGCTTTCCAGCATTTTTTGCTCAATTTACCCCGTAACAACCCTAGACCAGTAACCTAGCCATGATATATATATGTATATTGATATATATCTATAATAGTATTCGTATTAGCTCATTTAGCGTTTATATTGCTCAACGATTTCTTTATCTCGATGTAGTAATTATATTCTCCCAGTCGGTTCTTCTTTTATTGAATGCCGCCCATTTCCATATTTATTAAAGGCCACATGCTTATTATATTACCCATTCTAGTAATGAGACTTTCTTCACCACATAAGATCCTGTTACCTAAACTGACTAAACCCGTAGGGTGTCATTTGCTTATAAAACGGCTGTAGTACAGATTTCCTCGTCCAGCCTTAGTTTCCTTCTCGCTTGGCTTTGAATAACAACTGTTTCGAAATATAAGGACCAGTGTTAAATGCTGAGGTCCAACATTAACCACTGCCTTAATTAGCCACACTTTGTCAAGATGTCATGTTCTATTCTATTCTTATTCTATTCCAGTTTATTGTTTCTGTTCGTTTTGATGGTTGTTCAGAATGCTTGTTGGTTTTTAACGCTGGATTCATTGAGCTATCGACGCCTACGTAGTTAGGCAGATTTACGTTGTATGGTTCGCTAATTTTGCCAAGTCACCTTCTCGATGGAAAAGAAAGTTCCAGATAGCGCTGTAAACGTTCTGCAGCGACGATGTGAACTGCTAACTCACAAAGTATGTGGATTTTTGTTTAGTTGGCCTTTTTGGTTTTTATTTGCAAAATTTTAAGGACTCTGTTTTTTTTGTCTGGAAGTTTATTTTTAATTTACAAAATTTCATCATTCTGGTTGACGTCTTTTCATAACTAACTGACTCTGGTCATGTCTTAGATGTCAGACGCCCATGCATCAATGGGAGTTTGAGTGTCATTGCACTCAACAAGCCTTTTTTTCCGAATCCTTTTGAACTGTGTGTTTGTTATTATGTACGTAGAATTTTACCACGTGACCTGAAAAACAGAAGTGATATTTAAATCCACAAAGTTTATCAGAAACCTTTTGCAGACTCCAGAATTTGTTCTCACTTTTATAGTGAAAATTAATATGTTTAGTTGACTATATAATCAACCATGTAGACGTTCAACGGACTACTCTTTTTCCTTCGATATTTCCATTTTCTGTTAAATTCTTATTGTTGCGAGTACTCTGTGGAAAAAATTGAACGAGATGGAAGGTTCTATGTGACTCCTTATTCTTTTCTAGCAGTTAAGTTATAGTGTTTATAATCGGATCCAAACAGCAAATTTTTCGTAGAAAAACGAAGAGAGATAAAGGCTTCTCATGCTTTTTCCTTTTCAGGAGTTATATTTTAAGCAAATTTGTACTTATACATTTTCACTAGCATCATTGTTGTCTGTTTAGTCTTTAAAGCAAATGCCTTGGAAGCTGTTAAAATTCTGTTTGAGTCTTCGTGTCACTTAGTAAAATAGCTTATAGCTTGCACTTACTCATGATAAAATTAACGTACTAGCTTCTTTGGTGACTAACGATGATTACACTTCTCCATATTACTGATTGACACAGGAAAGACTTCTGGATCTCAGTCTGCTCGCGTCATCTTTATTGTGGTCTAGCCTTCCTAACTACCATCTTCCCTGCCTTAGTAACTTCAGCACTTTCCGGCGATTGTTTAAATTTGTTGAACGTTATTCTGATTGTATCAATGCGATATGTCTTTTTTCGGTCTCTATTTTGACAGATTGAAAACTTCGCACTTATTAGTACCGTTCTCCAGAAGAAAACAGACAAGCTTGTCGAGTTACTCAATGACAATAGAGACTACTCCGGCCTCATCACTCGGGAGTACGATGAAGTCTCCAACGATATAAATTCTGTTCAGGCTGTAATCGAGAAATATACTACTGAGTTAGAGGAAATTCGATTCAAGATCGAACAGTTCACAGAGGGCGAAGACAACAAAGTGCTTAAGGCCACTTCACCAAACGCCGACCTGCCTTCGCAACCTCATCAGCCTCTTAGTCCCTATGAACTGACAAGGTTTCGCCTGAGAGCTCATCTCCCTGACAATCAATTTACTATGGTCGAAGTTCGTCCAGGGCAGAAGATAAGTCATGTACTGGAAAAGAAACTCGCAAATCGTGGTTTTCACACAAATGAGCTCTCCGTCTATGGTGCATGTTCGAGGTAATCGATAACTACCAACACTATCTTCATTTGAAGGAGACCAATTTCGTGGGATGATGATGCTGTGCAGGTCTTTTTAACCGAAGAAGACATAGTCGTGGAATTTAACTGCTTCAGTGGTAAACGCAGACCCCGTCATGCATTGCAAAGGAAGACGTTCTTTGAAAAACAGCAGTGCTCTATTTGCTCTAAGTTTGTTATATACGGTAGGTCATGTAATGTGGCTGATGTGCAATTTGCCAGGTTCTGTGTGCAAGGTTTGTGGCAATGTTTTCCACCAACGCTGTATTTCCAGACTGGAGAAGCTCCCCGATGAAGAAAGTCAAGCAGATATTCATTTATGGGACTTATGCAGATTGTACGTTTACAACGTTAACTTGCACACTTGCGGTTAAACGTCCTCCTATACTTACACTGGATACAATTGAATTTTATCGTTTTTTAGACTGACTTGCCCAGGTCAACAGGGCTCTGATTGGGTTCAAAACGTCCAACCTCAACCACCAACTGTAGTCCGACTTGTAGGAACTAATATAGTTCGTTGTGACGAAGAAAATGCTCACATTCATTCGCACGATCTTCATGCGGGGCTGGTATGGCTTGGCTGCAATCAACTTGCACCCCCTCCACAGCTCAGCGCCAATACACGCGAACGATCCTCTTCCAGTCCAAACGTTTCTAATATCCTTGTCCCTCAACTCCAGCCTTTCCCGGAAAAGACCCTTCCGGTATGCTTGTTTTAAGCCATTTATGCCAATATATCTGCACAAAAGCAAAGTCGGAGGAGTGTTTCACCTAATGCGATTGGTGAGAGTTCTTCTACCATAGTTGGTAGGACAACAAGGGCAACCACTGATCCCTGGTTTGAATGTCAAGTGATCCACGTCTACTCTTAGGTATGGCTCTCTGCTAACGAGTAGTAAGCTAGCAGTGGCCACTCAGGTCTCGTTAATCTTTGTAGTCATCCTATGAACATTTTATTTTAGAATTTGCCATGCAGCTGCCAGTGAGAGCTCTAGATTGCACCGGACGAGCATATCTCACACCCTGTTCCTTAAATTCCACACTATGCTTGGCATGTTCGAAATTTTCACTGTTTGCTCCAGGTGTCTGGAAAATGGGCATCCCAAGAAGTATAAGGGGAAGAAGTTCTTTGGGAAACTAGAACAAACTTTATTGTTAATTTTTAACACTGACTCGCAACTCTAACAACTGCACCTCGGGCTGGTTGCCTTGCCGCTTTCGGTCGAGAATATGCACAATGGTAGACAGGCGTAAACTGATCAGTTGTGGAACTTACTCGTATTGCTGTGCCTTGGGGTTCGCTCTCCAGCCCCAATAGCAGTCGTTCAATGGGTGGCATATATTACATGCAGAAATAAATTACCGACAAAGATAAGGAAAAAGGTATGACAATTTCTGGTTATTAGCAGTTGTCAACCAATGTTGCTCCATGTGCGTTCCCATTCGAGTCTTGTTCCATATGTCATGTGTCATTGGGTGATAGAACTGTGAGCAGTGATTTTCTAGCCAACAATTAAAAAAATCAAACATTGCAATGTTTCTTTTGTCTATAATTGTCTCTTCTATTCGACTGTGTTTTTCATTATACAGGACAAAAGCTTTTGGAAACGATCTACGCTATTACTTGCTATATGAGTTATGAAGGAAAAATACTGCAACACTGGCAATGAAGAATATTCGTGAAGTGCACCCCGACGCATTTGTAGCTCGTATATGTAAACTGTAGCTTAGCATTTCTAGATGGTGATTGTACGATATCCAGTCAGCCTCACCTTGTAAACAACCCACTCTTAATGACCTTTTGAAGAACACTCTTAAGTCGGATCCAAGTTAAAGCACCGGAGATTTGTCGGAAGAAGTTTATATATTATGCTCATATATCAACAAACGTCTCAAGTAAACTAGGCAAACATTCAAAAAGCGAGTTTAGGTTCTACATGTGATTCCAACACAAAATTCCATCATCTGCAACAATTTTTTAACCAAAAATAACAACGTGTCAAAAATTGGGAAAAGAATCATTCACTTTGAGCTATTGGAACGTGATAAGATCATTAATGCAGATGTCTGTGGCAAACTACGGGATTGTGTACAAGGAAGATAATGTCTAAGGTGTCTGGTTTTGTAAACAGAAGACGCAAATTGAACTCAGGAAAACAATGAGGTCATTAGAATAGGAGATTATTTCACGTCCTGACATTCACATACTCATCGCACTGTGCGCTTGTTTATTTCCACCTGTTTCGACCAATAGAACACCCTATATGAGAGGGCAACATCCGGCGACATAAAGAAAGTTTGAAACGATCTTTTCTTCTAGAAAACAGGTAGATATCTTAAAATATGGCATCAAAAATTTATTTTCCGGTTTACTTGAAAGCAATCGTGAATAATTAAAAAAATTTCACATGAATGTTAGGTGATTGACTTCTTCAAAACCCATGCTATTCTTCAGCACGCGAGTATCACACAAGCTGACAATGTCAGAAGTCCTCACTTAACTTCGACCGGCACCGACAGTAAGGGGACAAACGTCTTCCCAGCTTCTCGACCTGATAACGAGTCTAAATCCAGGTCACGTCCTGTAAGCAATATTGTCTGTTCTCTTACTTGTATTTATTTTAATAGTAACATGAAATTCATACTATTAAGGAAATCTACACACTACCGAAACTTCCGTCTGACAGTCTCATATGAACCACTATAGCCTAATCTGCTCTATAACCGCCTGAGTTTGAGCCCCAAAAGCCGAAATGTTGTTAAGTACATAATTAAAAACGATTGGCATCATGCAGGATTACATATCGTTTATAAATCGATTTGATGTGTAAGTGGGCCTCGTTTATTTGTTCGTATCCTTGGTCTCCCCAACGTCATTAGCTTCCTCCCTAGTTGTTCCGGCTGTTAAGAGGCTGGTGACAACTCGTTTACGCAACCTTCCAATAATGCAGATAGTTTAAAATCAAGAACCCTATCCCAACAAACTAGCTTTTCAAACTCGATTTTAATCTTAATTACGATTAGTATTATTTGTCGATAATCATATCTCGTTTGCTTATTCGAATGTACGCAAATTTCGCTCGTAGTTATGCGGTACAAGCCTATCGTAAGCTTGTCTGCTGACACACCTAGTAGGTAGTAGTAGTAGTAGTACATTAAGGAAAGGATAGTCTGTTCATTGCAACATTCTTTGTAGATTACAGATTTTCAGACAGGGGTTATGGAATCAGTTGCAAAGAATTACCTCGAATGGACTCATTATTTAGCTACAAATGCTTCTCACGTGTGCAGGGAAACAAACAAGGTACTTTTGACTGAAAGAGCTAAGTGGTGGCATGGCGATGAAACGTTACTTCGATTCTACATTATTCAGATAAAACGTTGAAATTTTTTTCAAAACATGCTTTACGATTTTTCAGGCCTTGAAACTACTCGAACTGGAGGCACACCGAAACAATTAATTAAATTTTCAATAAATAGATCGAGTAAATAGGTAAAATAAGTATGAAATATGAAAGATGTCCGTTGCCAGTGGCTGTAAGGAACTCCAAGACATCAAAGATCCGTGCATCCTGGAAAAATGACTCGATAAGTCTCACGATACGTCTCATAATTTCTCCTAATTGCCTAAAGGCGAATTTAGTGGGCTCTTTTTGCGGAGGATGGTTAAGTACACATAGACGTTGAAAGCCGAAAGGAGCATATGGAACAGAATGGTACACAGTTCATTATTTATTAATGAAATACTCCCTATCAAAATGTCACTATTTCGGTATTCATAAATGATTGTGATTTTTTGTATCTTTTGAGGTTATTGAAGGGTTTAAACTCTTATTTCTTGCTGTCTATCCCCTTTTATCCACTGCGTTAGAAACCGTAGTCGCTTACTGGTTGAAGGCACTATGGTTTGCCAATGTTTGCGTAGGATAACTTTTATGGTTTGATTTACAGACTCTTCAATTTTACTGCATTTGCCAGCTTAGAAATCGATTGATGCCAGCTTACTTGTGCGCTTTCATTTTACAAATAACAGGCTGCCATGGATCACCTTGACTGCATTACTATTAGTTTAGCGATCGTGATTTTCTCAGGCTGGCATGCCGTTTCCTCTCAAATGTAGCGACATGATTCAAGCGAAAAGTGGGAGATCCCTGCTGAAGAGATCGAGAAGGGCCCACGTATCGGATCGGGATCCTTTGGAACCGTATTCAAGGGTTACTGGCACGGAAACGTTGCGATCAAGGAACTGAACGTGGTCGACCCAACTCCCTCTCAGTTGAAGGCCTTCAAGAATGAGGTCCACGTTCTCAGGTGCGTAACGATACCGCGTATTTTCTTGTCCCGCTGAAATCTTCCCTTATCATTTGGTCACTTGAGTGTATTGTATCAGTTTATTGAAAGCAGTTTTATTTTGGCGTTGGGTTGAGAAGTTTGGATTAATGGGACCTCCTAGGTCGCAAGCTGTACTTCAAACAAACCACCTGCATGATGCAAATGGGTAAGCTAAAAAGTGCGATAGTGTTCCCACTTGGTTTCAACAAAAATGAGATTTCGGCGTTTTGAAGTAAGTTTGATGCTCTTTCTGTGAAACGCTAATGATCCATTTCTTCCCGGACGGAAGGCCTATCTAACAATGTTGTTTTTTGTTCTCAGTTCCTGTCTGTTCCACTAACGTTATAGTCACTGATCCTCAGTGGAAAAGAAACTCGAATTCTCGTTATATTGATCACCAATCAGTTGGCCGAACTATTCAAAATATCAGATTTTTCGGAAACTACTGATCGATTTGAGTGAGAAGCCCTAATTTTTGATAACGTTTAGTCCTACTTATATTAAACTTCTTATGATGCATGAAAATCTATACGTCCCTGCCACCGATGAACAAGTTAATTTATGCTCTTCAAGAAAAATTCACTGGGTTTGATGCCAAACAATTATTAAACCCGGCTTCCAACTCAGTCTTATTCTTGAAAGCTTTGTTGCTTAAGCCAGTGCCCAGATGGCTCAAAAATGCTAGTCAGTGGGTGGAAGGTCCAGCGAATAAAGAGAATGAGTAGGGTCTCACATCCAAAGCCTGTGAGTTTCTGGAATGTAATTCCGGCAACATGTGGCCGTGTTGAATTGGAGCACGTTTATTCACTCGTGCAAGTTTGTATTTTTCCCAAGTAAACATGCATTTGAGTTGCTTGCAGTACACCTCTGCTTTGATGCTCTTATTAACCCCGAAAAAGCCGTAAGAAACAACACGAATAGCAAGTGACCAGCCTGTAATCATAGTCGTCTGCCGATGCAACCAGCTTCGAGAAATGTTTGGGTGCTTCATCAGGATGAAGCTATTGCCCTGGTCTCTCACGGTTATCGTAAAGGATCTATCGCAGGGGGTTAAGTAAGTTAAACCCTAGCAACTGCGATCTTCAGACCATGGTTACTTAGTAGACAGAAGAAGTCAGTGGAGACCAGAATAGTAGGAATAGTTTATTTTGTATACAGAAGGACGGAGAATAAACAGGAAGAAGATTGACTACGAAGAGCACGTCATTCCGCTGGAGCAGCGTGGTCCGAAGTACGGAAATAGTTAAAAGGGCCCCGAACGAGCATTCTGTGAGCCAGCTTCAAGATGCTGATCGGCCCGACCATTCTGGGGTGCGTGCGGGCGCCCCAGCCGCCCGAGGGCAAAGTTTACGTCACGCATGCGGACATCGGCCATCGCGCTGGGTCGAGCGACTGGGCGGCCAAGATTGTGCCCGCAAGGCCACGTTTGTGGCGTCTCGCGTTTGGAGGAGGTAGGCTGCAGAACCGCTACGGATCTACGTTTCGTCACACTTCATCATTCGATCATGAAATGGATCATTAGCGTTTCACAGAAGGAGCGTCAAACTTACTTAAAAACGCCGAACTCTCATTTTTGTTGAAACCAAGTGGGAACACTATCGCACTTTTTAGCATACCCATTTGCATCAAATGGTCAGACGCCGTTGAAATATGGATATCAAGTGGCTCAGAAACTTTTCAAAGGGTTTTCTTCAACTCTTATCTTCAAAATTTAATTGTCAAGGTTGCATGACCCACCTCTGTTTTTTCATCCTCATAGCCACTACGGAATTTCGAAACCACAGTCTAACCCTTCTCCACATGCTTTGGTAATAAAGGCGAATGTATGGAAACCATTATGGCCAGCCGTGTATTCATGAAAAATCGTAAACGTGCTTTTTCTTTTCTTCACCTCCGTTACTATGAGCCCAGATGCTTCAAAATTATACTCTGAAAAAACCCATTATAGGTGAATTATCAAGTGTGCAATTTTTTTAATAAAAGGGTACAAAAGTAGTAACTGCAGATATTGATATTGCTACTGTTCTCTGACTATGTCTCTGATGACGAATCCCTGACGGACCTCGAAACGTCAGGCGAATAAAAGTATTATCCCAGCGATCGAGTCGTCTTCTTCTCAAAGTAGCCATTGTTTTCAAATTTTAAACGCGCGTCGGAAAATCGGCCAGTATTTTATTAAGTAAAGAATATAGTTAATGCGCTGCATTCTATACTTTTTATAACGAACCTGTTAGTTGTCGAATCTGGTGTGGAAATTAAGCTTGTCCCTTGTAGGAAAACGAGCCATGCCAACATCCTGTTGTTTATGGGCTGCGTCTCAAAACCGCGACTGGCCATAATCACACAGTGGTGTGAAGGTTCCAGCCTCTACAAACACGTCCATGTTCTGGAAAAACGCTTCGACATTGAAGAGATGGTGGACGTTTCTCGTCAGACAACACAAGGCATGGAGTACGTTTGATTCGTTCGTTCACATTTCTCTCTTCAGTGCTTTGATTGCTTTTTTTTCAGAAGCAGTGAGATTTACTCCTTGATAGTCCTAACTTTTCGCTTTGTCTACACCTTTTATCCGTCTTATCCTAACCGTTAGTTTCTGCCATCTGATTTAATCTTTTAGTTATCTCCACGCAAAAAACATTTTGCACCGGGATCTTAAATCGAGCAACATTTTCCTGCATGAACGCATCGTAAAAATAGGTGATTTCGGCTTGGCAACAATGAAGACTCACTGGTGGAAAGGTGGGTCTCGTCAGCCCACAGGTTCCATCTTCTGGATGGTACGTTCCCATTGACGGGTCTTTGCTGCTTATTGTGTGTATACTGTAGTGACGATCCCACTTTTTTAAACGCCAAATTTTCTGGATGCATTCTTAAACATCTTCATTCTTTGAATGTTTAGGCTCATAGGCTTTTTAAAACACATTAAACGGGGACTTCTGCATTGTTTCCGAATTTAACCGACCATATTTTACCTAATGGGTTAGGATATTGTTTTGAATCAATCTTCTTGGGGACCTTCTTAGTCGGCGTTTCAGTTTTTCAATTTCCTCTCAAAATTGATGTGCTAAATTGGAGTAAAGCCTTCAAGATAAAATTTTCAATTTCGGATCGAAAATTGACATAAATATTTGAGTCGAAATCCATGAGCACAACAGGGAGTCTAGACTTTTGATCCGTACTTATGCTGTCAGTACAGCGAATTATGCAATACAGGGGAGTCCGGTTAATGTGGACAGTTGGCCGGGAACGGAATTTCTCCATAGTAAAATCCTCCGGTTAATCTCGACAGCCACCGCTTAATGTGGACAGCACCAAGCTGTCAACCGGTCGGTCGACCCACAGATTTTGTCAAAAATCCAGTCCAAATCGCCCGCAGTGGGGAATTCCCGCGTCCTGTTCGCCACAGGGAAGAACGCATGGATGACGTCTGGGCTGTGGGAAAATTTCTTACGAGAACTTGACCTCGAAATGGGGCGCCAGAAGCGCAAGATCCTTCTCTTGGCAGATAACTGCAGTGCCCACACTCGAGTCAAAGGACTGAGGAACATCACACTTCGATTTTTGCCACCCAACACAACTTCAGTTCTGCAACCCTGTGATCAGGGCATCATTCGATCTCTTAAAGCCTTCTTTCGGACTTCGATCCGGCCAGAGATTTTGCAGATCATCCAAGACCTAGTGGAAGACGATAAGACTGGCATGCGTTTGGCTTACAACGTTGTGAAGAAGATTGACGTTCTTCAGGCCATGGAGATGTTGAGCACTTCGTGGAAAAAGGTGAAGTCGGAGACAATCGTAAACTGCTGTAGGAAAGAGGGCTTCGTCACCACTGAAGAGGAAGTTGCAGAGAATGAAGTCGCGATTCCGATCCCAGAAGACGTGACAGAGGACAGGATCGAGAGTTTTCTACAGTGGGTTTCAATCGACGACGATGCCGAAGTCGCCGAGGAGGCAACACTGGAGGAGGTGACAAGCGAACTCGCCGAAGCAGTTGCAGATGCCAAGAAGGTACCAGACGAGCAGGAAGAAGAGTCTGAAGAGGAAGACGAAGAAGTCGAGCTCCCAGTCTCATCAAAAGAAATGAGGGCGGCATTGGCCGCACTCGAAACGGGGCATCGACAACAAGGTTTTGATATGGAGAATTTTGACACTGTGATAAAGAACTTTAGGGGAGCTTTAAGAGAAAAGTTTCCACCAAAGCAATCAAAACTGAGCATGTTCTTTCAATAAAACTTCATTCAGATGCAAAATTCTGTTTTTTATACGTAGAAACGATTGGTTTGGGGACAGTTCGCTTAATGTGGACAACCGGTTAATTTGGACAGTTGGCCTGGAACGGAGGTGTCCACATTAACCGGACTCCACTGTATTTGCATATTGTTGCCCGCCTATTGGCAGCCTTTGAATATTATGCCGTTATCGCACCATATTAGGTGAATTTTGGTTCACGTATTCATATCAACTTTGAACCGTAATATGAAAAGTTTCATTCCAAGTTAACTGACTACTGTCTGAAATTAAACAGCTGAACGCTGTTAAACGGAGTATATGCCAGAAAGCACACAGAAACGCTGGGGGATTCATTTATAAGTTGAAACCCTCGCAACTGTGTCAGGTGTCTGGGCTTTTGGCTACAACTTCAGCCTCCAGTATGATGAAGTGTGCGCTAGTTGTTTGGCCGCTTCCGAAACTCCTTTGCTATAGGCAGTGATAGTACAGGCTTTAAGTTGCCCCGCATGTGATCAGTAAGTTGGATAATCGTTTTTTCAGAAGGGATTTTGGAGTTACGCTCGTTCAGTTTTATTAATGTTCGTATTGGAGTGTACCCCTATACGCCTAGCAAGAATTCAAACAGCTGTACCCATACGAAAGCGGGTGGTTGCTTCGAGCATTCGAAATATAGGGATATTTTATGTGCCAGCTTCGAAAGCACAGAGAGTTAGGAGCGTCCTGTTATGCAGCTGACTTTGCGCTAAATTCCAGGGGCATTAGGGTTCAGGTTAGGACACGGTAATAGGTTGTCTTCTGGAACTTCAGAACAATGTCACCCCTATTAGGGGACCGAGCGTTTCTATTCCGCTGTCTTGTCGGAGGTAAGCGTACATAACCGTTTCCAACTATTTGACTATATATATATATTTGGATTTTCTGACTGCCGTCGTTCGTACGTCCCCCGTTTATACAGAGCGTCTTTAAATAGAAATTGGGTTGTCTGCAGGCTGGGTATAATTTAGACTCTGCGTCATCTCTGGTATCAACAGTGAGGTCTGTGTAGCAGTTGTCCGATCATAGAGCGGCTCTGTTCTGTCGCTTGATACCGCAGTATTTTGTACGTCAACCCGCTATAATAGCTCAACAGAACATGCTCATCCATTGGGAGTTTTTAAGGTTTCTTTAATCCCGTTCTTTCCTCAGGATTTATGTTCCTCCTCTTCCTTAGATCCGATTTTCATTTACCTGAACTTGAAGTAGCTTTCATTTTTTCGTCTATTATAGCTGATTTAACTATTTCTAGGACCAAGCGAAATGGTCCCATTTAGGTTAACTGCTTATCGTTTCTCCTCTCTTCCTCAGGCTCCCGAGGTGATCCGACTTGAAGGCGAAACACCCTATACTAACTTGTCCGATGTTTACGCGTTTGGCATTGTTGTCTACGAGTTGATCACTGGCCAGCTGCCCTTTCGGGGACACACCGATCGCGACCAGATCCTCTTTTTGGTTGGCAAGGGCTACCTGAGGCCGGATCTTAAATTAGTTCGTCCTGATGTCCCCGCTGAACTGCGTCGCATAGTCGACGAGGCCTGCAGTTTCAATCGCAACGACCGCCCTACCTTTTCACAGGCAAGTCTAACCCTACAATTATTTTCTCCCCTATTTTTACTACCACAGTCTCGCGTATTCACTATCCTTACCTACGCGTCTGCCAAGAGGCTCACATTGGGTGTAGTTGCCTTTCCTCAAGACTCTAAAAATTGATAAAGGCGAGCAAGTAAATGAGAGCAGAGAATCCATGAGGGAAGTCGCACAGCGAGGGGCTGCTATTGGTTTTATCCCCACGGTCGAGCCATTTCGAACGTTGACATTAAACTCACTCTGCCCAGTCTGGGCGGTGCATCGTTGGCACCAGAACAACTGCTTTGTGCAGGTCCCCAGCTTCCAATCGTCGGCTCTCCAGTGTTTACATCAGTGGTGATTAAGTTGCCAGCATTTCGCACCGTATCCGCCCGTCAAGCTGCTCTTCCTCCTCCCTTTCGGTGGGACAGCAGCGACGCCTGGGTTTACGTACGCAGTTTGCTACTGCAGAGCATGCTAGTGAGCCGTTTTCCAAACCCCTGCCCTCTTTGCCCATTTTTCTGTCATCCCTCAGCTGGAGGGTTTTAACCAGCAACAGACTTCCTTATGGACAGTCAATTTTAGCTGACAATACCGTTTTCTTCCCATTTGCCTCTTTTCCACATCACAGCTACACGAACGCCTCGACGCTTTCTACAGGTCACTTAAAAAACTGCATCGTTGCTACTCTGAGCCGAGTATAAAGCGAGCGGTGGATGCATTTGCCAAAGAGGAGGTTGTTAATCCCGGTTTTCTGCGCATTCTTCCCAAACTGGATGCACCGCCGGCATCAAGAGACCGCCAATCGCCAGCAAAACCACCCGGCGTCGGTGTCTTTTTTCACGCTGGCGGTGACGCCAGCACGGGGCACGGAGAGGGCGCTGGTACCCGCGACAGCAGTTCCGACCATCGACCCGCGAATCATGTCCCTGTAGTGGCCAACAATCCAACCCCGGGAGAAAGCTAGCGTGTTGCGTTATGCATTTTTTAGTCGCATTAATCAAAACTGCCAGTGCATTCCGTTGGTCCGCGCTGTACTTTTCTTCTCCTTTTGTCTACGCCCCCCCTTACAATCAGAGCTTTTTTGCCTTTTATCTGACTTCCGCTTTGAGGTTGCCTCATCTCAATGCTTTTCAATAATGTTTCCCTCTCTCTTGGTCTTTGTACTTGTGTACCTACTGCTTGACCACTTTGCAATCACATAATATATTCTCTTCTAAAAGTCGTTTTATTTCCGTCAATCTGCGTGGTCGAGTTAAATAGGGATTGCTTTCCATTGTTCTTCCTTATTGCAAATAACTTGTTTATTATGTATGCGAAGGTTTTATTTCCGGTTGTTTGTATGAGTGAAGAAGAAGACCGATCGAGCACTGAAACAATTGGTTTATTATCCTGCGTTTTTGAACTCGTATAATACTGATCATCATCATCATCATCATCATCATCATCATCATCATCATCATCATCATCATCATCATCATCATCATCATCATCATCATCATCATCATCATCATCATCATCATCATCATCATCATCATCATCATCATCATCATCATCATCATCATCATCATCATCATCATCATCATCATCATCATCATCATCATCATCATCATCACCACCATCATCATCATCATCATCATCATAATAATAATAATAATAATAATAATAATCACCACCACCACCACCATCATCATCAGATCTATAAAGCAGTAACAGAAAAGGATACCCTTTCACAGTCTGGGGGTGACTGCGCAGTAGTCTGTATGCAGACACAAGCTCGGTACATTGAGCGATTGAGCTCCCATCCGAAGACCAGGTTTAAATCTATTTTTGACTTGTCTTGCTCCCGATGTGGGTGATTATTCTGATGCCTGCGAAGTTGAACTCGTGGCCCGTTTCGTCGGTTTGGGCAACTAACTACTTGCTATGATTCGTCGCACAGCCAGCTTACATTCAGGTATGCCGGATCCGCGCGTAATTTCAGTCTGGCCTACAAGGACAGTTTAGACACGCGATACAAAACACTATCCAGATTGTTCTTTGAGATTTAGTGAACCTTTATTTGATTTTGAACAGAAAGCCGCTCCTCTTCACTTTTACGGCTCCCAGACAAGTTCCATTACCATGCATAGGTCATAACTTTTTGTCCATCCAAAGGCCTTAGAGCAGTTACACGGCGACAGTGGGCATCTTTTGTTGTTCCTAGATTCAAGGATAGGCGTATTCAGTCACCCCTGTAACCAGTCAGTTAATGGTTCTAGTTTTTGATGGGGGAGCGCGTGAAGGCACATATAGAGCCGGACCACTTTCGCTGTATTTTCTCCCTCTATAACCCTGTAATACACCGCCAGTAGAAGTGAGAAAGCCCGTCGAGCTACTACCCCCTTGAAGACACTGTTCGATTGTTCTAATTTCAGTCCGATCTTGGTTATATTCGTAAATTCCTTGCTTGCCTTTATAAAGTACGCCCTCGCTGTTGAGTCCTGCTTTGGGGATTCGATTGAGGCTTTGTTAGATGGGCTAATACTGAGGCCTGTGGCAAAGGCATGACATGTCCAATAATAGCATAGTCTGTGACAGCTTACTCCTCAGGCACGCAGGAGGTGGGACATGCTTATCTGGCCGGTAGCCTTCGTTTAAAATTTCGCTACTTGTCGACACGTTGCATCACCCGTAGGCAGATGAACGGGTGGGCCCGCCCTTCCAATGTGTGCCCGGTAACGTCTGTAAGTAGTCACAATGTTCTCCATTAGCCAAGTCATAGAACCCGCGCATTTGGGGACCTCCATATGCAGCATCCTCTACTGACATTTAATCCGAATGACAGTTAGCAGTTAGGTTGGTGAAGTTATAGCGACCTTGCATTTCCTAGCCATGCTTTGCTCACACGCCCCAGATTGTCAAAACCTCCGTTCAAGGTCACTATTGTCTGGCCTCACTGGCCAACCACTTCTCAAGACCAGGAGCTTACTGCGGGGGAGTTGTTTACACTCAGTCACTCCCAGAACCGACGATCTACCGTTCGGTTGTAGTTGTCTGGACCCGGTGATCTACTTGCCGGACTGCGCCTCTGGACTCCTCCCCATTCCTGGCTGGACTGCACTTGTCTGGGAGTCACTTCCATATTACTTACATTCTACGCTTGTTACACCTTATTAATTATCTCTAACAGTTTAACCTTCCACGTCTCATAATATCTACAAGTTTATATTCGTTGGGATACGTTCGATCGAATATTATCTGGCCGGATTATATCGTATCCCACATTGGTGACCCCGAAGTCTCGAACATGCTGCTTTTCTCCTCCTCACCGATTCATATTCCGCAAATTAAATACCCATATTATTTCCTATATGTGTTGCCTGAAATAGCATTGTGTCGTTCTTCTGGCGAAAGATCCTAAACTTGACTGCTACGTGTTTTGGAGCAGAATGGATGACTGCGTGAATGGTAATATGGCCTACTATAAATAACTGTATGCTGTCCGCAAAGGGGTGTCGCTCGGAAGATTGGACGGAATTTAATCCTGCCTACGCGCTGCTATTTAGCAGTAAAAGTAATAAAGGAGGAGACTGAGCCGAGGCTGAAGGAGTGTTTTAGTACGGAGTAGGAGTTTTTATAGGCTACGCGGCCCAGTAACGTTCTTCCGAATGGCGATCCACAACGGACTCCTGAGGATCGTAGTGGGCCCCTCTGTTTTGGTCACCTGGTCGGAAGACTCGGCAATCAGCAAGGACGTACCATGGGCTCATGTCCGATACTTCGGTAATGTGATCGTGGCATCTGCGATCTCCTCTTGTGAGCCTTAGAATAGTGATAAAAACCGCGATGAGTTCCCCCTGACTTGCTTCAAATACTCAGTAACAGTCCATCCTATCTCGCATATACTTTCCTCCCACTAGCGAAAGTTTTTCTCCTTAAAATCTCACAAATGGAATTCAAACTTATAGGATTTCCGAACAACGCCTAAGGAGTTTTTCTTTGCCTGTTCTTTTGGCTCAGTTCCACTTACTGGTATCGACAATAAGCCACAGACAAAGGTAATATTTACACATGTGATTATATTACTCGGAAGCAGCGAGTAGCCGTGGAGATTTACTTTATGAACAAATCGGCGTCTGCTCGATTTTATCTGCATTTGTGATTACGACCTCTCTTGAAATGCTCTGCTATACCAATGTATTTCCTAGATGCTGTCTACTAAAAGGCAGTTCAAAGGCGTATGTATGTATTTCCCTTACTACACCTGAACTGATATTACGGCTGTCGGAAAAGAAGAAAATAATTTCAGAAGATAAACGGGCGAACGTACATTTGTTTTCGATAAATTCTCGTCATATCTTTACCTTTATATGGTAATTACCTAAATTAAGTGTGTGGATTGGCAGGAAAAATAGTGTGATTGCCAGGAAAGGTGGGGGGAATCGGGGTCAAAATGTGTGATCAGCGTTAGGGGGGGACCGTTGGCCGAGAGAGGTGATAGGCGGTGCGCTGTCGGATTAGCGGCTTCGTAACTGTTAAGCTTCAAGTGTAATTTAGTTCGATTTTGACGCAAAGGGCGAAAAGGATCTGCTCACCTGATAGCATCGAAAGGAACCTAAGATTGTTGAAGGCGTGTTTTTTCAAAATGGATATCCCAGTCGATCTATCGTTAAGAAAATGGCCAAAAGACCGCCGAAGCCCTCAGTGTTAACAGCAGAGAAGAGGTATTCACCAGTGTCCCATTTCAAGGGGACGGACCAAACAAACTTCTAAGGAGGCGCCTAAGTCAAGCAGTGGCAACCACCTTTTCAGCAGCCAACGCTTATGTACTGTTCTCGACTACTCCCATCCTACACGGAGAGATCGAGGACAAACTGCCAGCCCAGATCACCTCTACGCGCATATATAAATTCACCTACTACTGTGGGGCAGGATATCGTGGTCACAGGAACCGGTTTTTTCCCAAAAGATTATGAGAAAACATTCCAGCATGGTTAGGGAAGGGCCAAATAAAGGGTGTAAACAGTTCTATTCTAGCGCACCTGGTAAACAGACTATCGCATGGATTCCAGAGGGGCCTTCCAAATGATCTAAAAGGTGCCTTCAAGCTATTCGAAATTAATTGGATAGCATCTGTTGGCTACGGCAGAGGCGGCCGCCATCAGGCCATGCCGAACGGTCCTATGCTCCCAAAAGAACTTCGTGGCGGCGCGCAGTTATATATAGTTAGATCTGGTATTTTCATGCGAAAAACGGATGAATAAAGCAGCACAAACAGAATTACGTTTGAAAATAACCCTTTGTGAAAGATATTTCGTACGCTCACAAATGGACATGCGGGTCATTGACCAATAAATATAAATGGAATTGTCAGGTGCAATCGTAAACGTACCATTTTGGATACATTGGGAGAAATGTCCTTCATTCAAATGTCCTTGTTATTATTTTGGGCATTCGATTACGGTGAGGTTCAGATCGTACTTTGCATGGCCCTGATAACTTGAAACATTTCAGTGTTTTAAGTCGGTTGTCCATAAACGCAGATTCTGTACTACGTGATTGACAAAACCTTTTTTAGTAAACGGTGCTTTGCACCCCACTTCAATTTAAGGAATAAAACCAACAATTTTAAAGGTCTGTTAAATCATCCCCCCCTTCAACTATGGAGCATCACAGTTAATGAGTTGGGCAGTCTACTGTGCTTAGGGCTGCCTGGTAAATTTAAGGACAACCCAAAAGAGTAATGCAAAGAGTAATGTGGTCAGCAAACGGGTTCACATTCACTTTCTGACAAAGTGGGATGTCCAATGTGTACTAACCGTGTCTCCTATGCCATCGGTTAAGTGCGCAAGTAAACTTTGCCTTTGCCTGCCTGAGGCATTTTAGAACAAAAACACGCAGAAAGAAGGTATACTGTCTGCAGAAGGTGATATTAATTATGCTTCCTTCAACAAACGAAATAGTATATAGACGATTGTCCCAAAGATCTCACAGTGAAGGGGTCTGACTTGCTTTTCTTGGCAGGAGTTTCCTTGGTAGTGTCGGAACAAAACTCCACATTTCCAGGTTTGTCGACAGCGATTCGAGCTCGATTTGAGCATGATTAGGGTTAGGGTAAGTGTTAGGGGTTAGGATTAGGGTTAGGGTTAAGGTAAGGTTTGCGGTAAGGGTTAGGGTTAGTGTAAGAGTTAGGGTCAGGGTTAGGGTAAGGTTTAGGGATAAGGTAAGGATAAGGGTTAGGGTAGGGGTTAGTTTTAGGTTCAGTGTGGGATAGTGATTTCTGATGTAAAAAGCCCAAAGTTTGTGCCTAGTATTATAAAAAGTCTTCAAAAATCGATTATTACTGGGTTTTGGGCAAAGAAAAGTTTTCGGAATAAAACTGCAGAGTTCGGTGTTTGGCGACAGCGATTCGTGCTCGATTTGTTTTTTGCGCCTCTGTTTGATTTAGGCGCCCAACGCCGTCGGCCTGTAGCCACCGCATTAAATCATTCCAACAAAATTTTACGGCTTTTTTCCTATTTTCACAAAATCATTTTTTGGTCAGTAAGTTTTATCAACTTAAAAAACCCTTCTCACGGTTACCGAATGAAAACAACCTACGTCTTCTTGTATCCAAGACCACTACCAAGGAAACTCCTACCGTAAATTAGTCGATCGCAATGGCAATTGGCAGCGAGATATATAGAGCACCTGCCAAAATGGCTATTAAAGCAGGAAAATGAATTCCACGCTAATCTATTGCTAAACATTTGCATGATGGGGTCACTATGTGGACCCCAAGACATGCTTCCGAGTAGTTGTTCGTACAACTCGTACATTGCGTTCCCTGGAGTCGGCCCATATGCGGTGGTTAAAACCCGGCTTATCTATGCTTTTTCTGAGGTTATATCCCGCCCTCAAAGACCACATTATTACGGCTCTCGTTTAACTCGATCGTAGAGTGCTGGTGGTGGTCAGAGAGGGCCTCACTCCCTATCATTGTCTAAAAACTTCAAAAAGACCAAAACTAGCCCTTCCTTTGAGCAATTTTTTGCTAAATATTTACTCGCTTTCTTGTTTTATAAAGTAAGAAAAGGGAGCCCATTAAAAAGACATTATCCTCACATGGCTGGAATATATGTGAATTATACTGGACACTAATCAATAACACAAGTCTACATGCGTAAACGTTCCTCATCGAAAGCTCATTTCCGAATTACGAATTGAAATTTCAGGAGGTAGCACATCTGTTTTTATTGCTTAAGTGTGAATGATGGTACCGCGGTAACCAACACTTATGCTCACAGTTTCCACCGACTTTCGACGTTTATCACTTTTACTACCCTGCAAGGCTTCATGGCTCGAAATGTATGTGACAGATAAATAGCTACTGTCTGTTACTAAGTAGCCACTCTATAAATTATCTTTATCATTATCCGGAAGGGATTTTGTCAGTAAGTTTATCAGCCTATTATTTCCTAAAAATTAGGCTGGATGAGCCATGTTAAGGTCCTGGACGCTATTTAAGCAAGATAGTATAGGAGGTAAGGAGCAATATCACGGACGGCCAATAAAATGCTTAGAGAACTCGGTCTAAATGCGTAGCGATATCAGTTTCAAATCTATGGGAAAGTTAAAGCAGAGCCTCTTATAGATGGATGCTGGTACTGACTCTTAGGATTATACAGAAAACCCAATAGCCCTTCTAGTATCACCTAAAATGCATGTCGAGTTGATATGCCTTCCATAAGCTCGTTGATTGTTCGATCATACCGCGTAAAAATGGAATGCGATAATTTGTTAATTCATTTCAATTCTCAGAGTAGTAAACCTTCCATGTTTCTTTTTGGCAAGATATATATTGCTGAGACCTACTTTCGTCAGCTGGTGAAAACTAAACACTTTTTGGGACCAACTTCGCCTTTGCAGGGCTATCAAACGTCAGTTATAGAATATACCCTCCTTGATGAACTTCAGTCTTCATTTACTTTCAGCTTTGCAATTAAGCAACTAGTAACATACTTGTTCAGGGCACAGAGTTGGGTTCCCTCAAATGCTTCAAAATCATCTAGATTTTGGCTGCAAAATATAAGTAGGACTTGCGAATTCCTCTGTTTTGTTTTTGACACTACACTTCAGCCTGCTCTGCCGGTCGATGAATCCGTTTGGTGTTTTCATCTGTGCAAGTTCCCTTTTATTTTCAGCGCTTCAGCTGACAATTTGAATAAAAAGGCTAAGCCCCTTCTGCCTCTGAATTTCAGCCCTCAGATTTGATCGCATGTTGTCAACCGCAAGGCAAGGAATTTGCTTAATGACCACAGAGTTCCGTTGATATGCCGACTGTCTAGACCAGGGGTCGTCAACCTTTTTAACTCAGAGAGCCAAGAAAGCAAATATTTGGAAATGTATTACAGAAAGAGCCATATAGTATATTTTTAAATAAAATTCTATTAAATGCGAGTATAATAAGCCTCTAAATGTATTCTTTGAAATAATTTTCTTATAATACTCATCGTTCATGTGACTTCTGGCTTTGCATGCATTCACTGAGGGTTTTATAGTCTGGTCGGTAGCTGGTGAGGTTAAGCTTCATGCAAGCGTTGAGGCTTTCATCCGTTAGACGTGATCTTACTGTGGACTTGATGCATCTAAGATGTGAGACTGACTGCTCACATGCATACGTAGATCCAAACAGGGTCAACACAGCAATACTCACACGCTGCAGTGTGTGGTATGTGACCGGAAGCGTGTTATAAATTTTGATCATCAGCTGGTCTTCGGGTTGAAGTTTTTTCATTTCTGTCCACATTTACTTGCTTTCCAAATCCACTTTATATCCTGCGATCCTTTCCAAATCTTCATTGAGTGACTTGAACTTATTCACTCACACGTCTGAGGCCTTAAAGTCAGCCAATTCTTCTTCGAAATCTCTAATGGAGAGGCCAGGAATATAACGTAGGTCGGCTGTGTTCAGTTAACACTCAGTTAGATGGGTGCTGAACTTAAAAAGACGAGCGTGCTCTCGAAATTCTCCAAAGCGTGCGTTGAACGACTGTAGGAGACTGAATGTGAAGCCAACTAGCTGGTGGATATCAAAGTTTTGAGTGGACTCACTTGCATCTTTATATTGTCTTAAATTTTCAAAATGTAGTAATCGATCTTTTTCAAGATTCATGATAAAGAGTTCAAGCTTGTTTTCAAACGCGAATACGGATTGTTGAAGGGATCACATTGTATTTCCATTGCCATGCGATTTCACGTTAAGTTGGCTCAGATGTTCGGTTATATCCACGAGATAGTAAAAAATGAGGAGCCACTCAGTTTGGGCTAGCCCACGATGCTCAATGGCCTTCATTTCAAGGAACGTCCGGATTTCGTTCAGGCAAGCTGCAAAACGGCTAAGCTCTTTCCCTTTTGACAACCAACGTACCTTGCTGTGCAAAATCAGACCATGATAGTTATTTCCAACTTCATCCAGCAGTGTTTTAGACTGTCGATCATTTGAAGCTCGGGCAACAATAAAGTTAATCACACAAATGTTGGGACGCAGGAAAAAATGAAAGCAGTTGTCGGCAAGCCGAGAAGGGACCAGCCAGGTCAAACCTAGGGGTGCCGAAACTCCAGGGATTCGTCGAGATTAAATTGATTCTAATACGTGTCTCGGTGGCGGCACGTGATTGGAGGTGAACGGCTACAATGCGTGCCCTCTCCTTCCCCTTCGTTCTCCAAGACCCGCTGTCCCAAAGTCATGTGTTGCCACAATCAACTGTTCCAATGCTCTCTTGCACTGACACCCCCGAGGCTTGACCTCGCAGTTGCGTCTCGGAGCCCATGAACAGCTGCTCGAGCGTCCCCTTTTCTTCGTTTTTTTGGCAGCCCCGAGACCGCCGCCCTGGCGACCGCAGTTTATTCAGTCACACACACACACACCCGAGAATACACGCGCGTCCAAATACCTAAGAGCCATTTAAATAGTCCACCCCTCGGCCTCTGTAGGTGACACCCCCTCGGGCAATTGCAAGACACCAATAACAGAACAATTAAACCTGCTCCGCAGTCCTACTGAATCAGCTGTCACCACTGTCTCAAGCTCTCTCAGGTCCTTCTGGTGACTTGTGTCTTTTAACTTCCAACCTGGGATTTGGCTTGATGATTGTAGTGATCCGAGTACAGCCCACTACTTAGACCTTTAAAGAGTAACTAAAATCAAAAAATCTAAAGATTCTGAAAGAGCCATACGCGATCATCAAAAGAGCTATGCATGGCTCGCGAGCCATGGGTTGCCGACCCCGGGTCTAGACTCCTCTAGCTAGCCAGCGCTGCGTTGGTGGACGTTGCACGTAGTTCCTGTGAGAACATGCTCTTTACCAGTCACATTTGCGTGGGCGGCAGCAAGGCTGTAAGCAACATGCCGGCAGGAAGGAAGAGGAGTGGGTGGGGGGCATGAGGGAGGTAGTTGGTGACGGTTTGTTGCAGTAAGTGCGGCCAAAGATAAAGTGTGGGGGCGGAGCTAAGCCCGTGTGTGTGTTAACACAAACAGAGTCTGCGTCCAATCGCATCGGAGTCGGCAACCACCGAAGCACCGCCAATTGAGTCTTAGCGTAGGCGCCGGAGTCTTGCACGCACACCACGTGAGAAGGCTAAAACGAGAGCGCAGCTGAAAACAAGAGAGAAGCGCGGGATGGCGATGAAGGGAGGGCAGATGTTGTTGTCGTATAGACACGAATAATCAGTGCGTATAAAAGCGCACACGTGGTTAGTCATTGATACCGTTGCCCACAGGCTGGAGGGGCTTGACTCTTTATAAAGCCTAGTGTCTTGGAGAAAGTAATTATCAAGGGCCATTCGTCAGTCCTGTGAGTCCTCATGAGATAACCGTTGTTTAAAAATTATATATTTTTCTTGTGAAAACTGTCTAAGCATTTGAAATAAACTACTGCGTACGGTTTGAGCGGACAGCTATTGTCATCCTGCTGGAGCTATCAATACAATTTCTTCTTTAGAATTTTTGTTTGTGGTTGCAGTGAAAGGCTTTACGGTTAGCAGTCAGCATTTGAAAACCTTCCTATAAATGTACATATTAGTAGGCTTTGCGGCAAAGTGATCTTTCGTAATTTATTTCCTAAATGCTATTAACTTTGACGATTTTCCCACCTGCAAAGTTTGCGCCCAAAACGGGGGACGATCCACCTGTAAATATTCGGTTTTGTTAGTGCAATTTAAAATTATGTGACATCGCTTTGTTAACAGTGTCCTTAGCCGAAAAAATCCATTGTTTATTCTGGTTTCGGTCTACCATTATTAGTATCCTCCTTGCATGCTGTTAGATATGAATCAATGCTCAGCTTGTGCGTTGTATAATCTTAATATTTTCTCCGTCGGAAGGTGCACTATGCACAATCCGAACCGACGGGCAATAAAAAGTGATAATGTAAGTCCTTAGAAAATCTTTTCACAAACTTTAATTGACTTTAAAAATGGTGCCTTGAAAAATAAGTTTTCACATCTTGCGGACTTCAATCAGAGTTTGATATTTTTGCTTCGATATCTCCTACTGCTTTGGGCGATGTAGACTTAACCTGTGTTTTGGTCCTTCTGTCCGTATCTTTATCTTAATTACTTTTAACATTTTTTTGAAACTGTAATTTTCGGAAGATGGTAGAAGCCATAAACATATTTTGCTTTTGTCCATTAGAAGTAACCAGCGGGTTACCCGAACATTGTTTTGTTGAAAAGCAAAGCGAGGTGTTCCAATTATCGGTCAACTTTAACTGGGCACTTCGCACGAAGATAAATTGTGACCTATGGAAAGGTGGCAACTGCGTGTCAGAGCCAGGCGGAAACTACCAACGTAATTGCGAAAGTAGACAAAAATTGAGGGTTTGCGTTAGAAGGGAAAACATATTCGAATAACTCTCCATTAACATGCTCTCCAACCACGCATTGAAATAACATCTTACTTATACAGATAGATTTAAAGTGGGCCATTCAGGGACAGATGACATTGTAAAAATATAGAAGCTACTTACTCCGTGTCCCGCGCGAGCTCTTCTTTATTATCTAGTCCTAATCGCATTTTTTCTACGGCACTGTGCCAGCAAATGGACGCGTACTTAGGGTCAAAACATCAGGACATGATACTTACAATTCGAGGAATCAAATACCATTCGTGCCTATTATCGTGAAGACATTTTCATGCTTTGGTCAGCATTCGAAACTTAGATTAATGGAAACAATATGAAAGCCCCTTAGATGCTGTCAACTCAGCTGGTCTTGTCGGCTATGAGGGAAGGCTTAAGGATTTCAATTATAGGGACAGGCTCACACAGTATGTGCGTGAACTGAATAGTTAGAGCAGGCTATCGGTCGAAGAGAAACTTGCTGATTTTAATGAATAAATCTGCTATATTTTAAATTGTTAGTGAGTTAGTGTGATAATGGGATAGAACGACGAACCCATGGCTGAATGATTAAAGCCTTAGACTTCACGTCGATAGGTCGCGGGTTTGATCTTCAGGTGTTACAATACCTGGATATAGCTGGCTAGTGACGACTTAAAAGTCAGAAGTGACCATTCCAGTTTCCACTGTCTTTATCGGTAATTTTATTCGGCCTATAATGTTGGCCACTGTGCGACTGCTAGTGGCGTTCAAGAGTTAGCCCATCTACAGTTGAGGAAAACATCTCCTCAGCACTGAGGAACATAACCAGCAGGCTGGCGTACTGTTTGATGAAAAGCTGGTTGATCATGAGGCAAGTCATCTAACGAACTTGTTGACCACTGACGTTCTAGCAGAAGACTTTCAGCTTCATGCGTTGAGTTGTACGTCACTTTTGAAGACTTTTTGCTTCAAGAACAGTTATGTATAAGTTGTAATGGACATAGGCTTAATATATGACTTTGTAGACTATGCTTTACCTGGTTCGCTCTGGAGCTCGATGTAGAACCTTCGTGGACTGTCGTACAACAGCCGGAAGTGATACAACAAGGAGTACTGGCAAAGAAAGAAGCGTTTGAATGGCTTCTTCTGGATTATTAGCCGCCGTCAGCTAGCTAGCCAGCCCTACCCTAATGGCAATGTTCCGGAACCAAAGAAGAGAGTGGTTCCAGTGGAACAATGGTCCCACTTTCGTTCCACTGCGCCGTGATTGCGTATATGGACGGTATTCCGTGCACTGGCCGGGGTAGTCTACACGCCGTCATCGAAATCGATGGTCGACCACCCACACACAAGCTCCTACGTCCACCTGAGAAAAACCCTACGCGCACGCACGCCTCCTGCATTTGCTACCTCCACCTCTCCAAATGCGGTGCCTGGATCAACGCCTTGCTCTAGCAAATTTTGCCGGCGTATGCCTAGGGCGAAAAAACCGTGTTCAGGGCACACGCATTCAAATAGGGGGGAGGGGTGTCTGGGGTAGAGGTGTAGGGGGCGACTACGTGCATCAAGTGCAGTCTGAGCAGACTCGGTTAAGCCAAATATTTATGCAGTAGTCGCTGATTATTAAGCCCACCTCGGGCCCAGACCAAATTGGGCTTAATAAGCAGTTGGCGCACTAAACGGAGAGTCCTATTTCTTGATTTTGCTGTGTTAAATTCTGCCCCAGGCTGAACACGGGTTTTTCGCCCTAGGCAAACGCCGGCAAAATTTGCCAGAGCAAGGCGTTGATCCAGGCGCCGCATTTGGAGTGGGGTAAGGTAGCAAATGCAGGAGGCGTGCGTGCGCGTAGGGTTTTTCTCAGGTGGACGTGGGAGTTTGTGTGTGGGTGGTCGACCATCGATTTCGATGACGGCGTGTAGACTACCCCGGCCAGTGCATGGAATAGCGTCCATATACGCAATCACGGCGCAGTGGAACGAAAGTGGGACCATTGTTCCACTGGAACCACTCTCTTCTTTGGTTCCGGAACATTGCCATTAGGGTACTGGACACTATATATGGCTAATCCGAGGTTACAATAGAACCTCTTTGGTCATTGCTAGCTGACGTTTATTGCTCTGCAAGTAAGCCATGGGTCAGTTTCCGTTAGTTACGATCGGGACTAGTAAGGTTCTGGGGTTGGATGGATTCACCGATCGCGTTACAGTGCATGCTCGTTCCGCTAGTAGCTTCATTTACACAGGCAGACACGAAAAACTAGTGTTTCCTAGGCATTTTTTTCTTATTTTGCGATACGGGTTCCTTTTAAGCAACACTGCAGTTTGCTATAATGTAACTAAATAAACTAAAAACTAAACTAATCAAAATAAAGTATATACTAAAAACCAAACTAAACCTAAACTACTCTTAAATAAGTGAACTAAAAATATTGAGCCTGAAACATTAACAAATAAACTAATAATCTGCCAACACAAGCGAAAATGCGAGTAGCTTAGCGGTTAGAGCATTGGCCTCCGGCAAAGGCCTTCTCTGATGCTCGGGTTCAGATCCCGCGAAACGCCTCGATTTTTCACAATTGGGTCAACTCAGAAAATGCGAGTCCCAGGAAGCAATTGAGAAGAAGAAGACTCGATAACTGGGACAATACTTTTATTCGCCTGAAGTTTCGAGCTCCGTCGCGGATTCGTCATCAAAAACATAGTCAGAGTAGTAGCAGGTCGGGTACTCTTCTTGCTACCCTACCTGCTCCTACTCTATGTCCCTGATGAAGAATCCGCGACGGATCTGGAAACTTCAGGCGGATAAAAGTATGGTCCCAACGATCGATTCGTCTTCTTTTCAAACTATTAATCAAACTTACTTAAAGAATAACCCATAGCGAAATAAGTCGTTATATATGTAAAGTAAATTACGGTGTTGCTTTACTGCCCACCTAGCGAGGTTTCTTTAGAAGATAATTGCGTGCAACGCAGGATATAAGAACATATTTAGTTGTTTTTTGATTCAAGCGATCGCTACCTGTGAAAGTAAAGTTAAAATGCTATTGAAGATGATTCTGGGTGGTTTCATGATAACTCTAATGTATTTTGGCTCTGCAGGCACGCCGTTTTGCAAAACACTCACGAAAAAGTGGGTTGATTTGGTACCCTGGAGTGCAGGCATTCACGATTGCAAATAGCTAGTGCATAGAAGGTAAATATTCCCTAGCTAAATCACATATTCTTCTTTGTGCACTGAAAAACTCCCTCTTGCTGACCTACCAATGGCATTTCCCTGGCTCCATTTAACTGCCTAGGTTATCGTGGGTGCTTTCGGCATAGTCCTGCTCAGGTGTTTATTGAGGTTGCACGGTACACCATACTGGTGGCACAGGTACTAGTTGCCAGCGTAAACAGTAGCAGCTAGTAAAACCCTGGTAGCGTGGGAAAGGACAAGCATGGGTCTCAAAATGTCTGGATTTAGATGCAGTGTGTCAATGCAGAGCTTATCGGGCGCGTCATTTGCGCACCTAAATTTGAGGTTAAGGAAGTGTGAGCCAATAGCATCTTCAACTTTAGGGGAGGAGAGATGCGCCCTAGCAGATTAAGACTGACGCATGTCTTTAAAGTCGAAAAGTAGCAAACTAGTTAGAGATAGTTTCGTTTGTGAGGATTTGTCCCTCAAAAAGACGGTTCTAAGCAGCATTTACCAATGTTACCTTGTATGTCCACCCAAATCCTCTTCAGGACTGCGAGATAAACAGTAAATTCTTCGCTTACTCAGATTTCTGCAGTGCTTGGGTAGCAGTTTTTGTAACACACGATGTAGGTACCCAAGACTGCTTCCAATGTTTAGACTTCGGGTCAGCATGGGGTTTCTCTGAACAAAATTGAGTTCTCAAGAAATCAACAAGGAAGATGTTTTGTTCAATGCCGCTAAAAAACTGTTAGCTTGAGCAAAGTAATACCGTTAGAGGATTCTAGAGCATAACCTTACTCTCATCGTTTGAATTAAATCGATGAACAGTCAGGCACGTGCAGTCAGTGATCGATTGCGGGAAATGGTAGACACATTTTTAAAACGCGTTTTCGACTAAGGATTTGTTAGCTGGGGTTGTGACATAATTTCCTTATATTTCACACGTATCAGGGTTCTTATGTATGCATACATTTCGTTTCTTCCATCGGCAAAACCCCATTAGGTGGTAAGTAAGCAAGTGTCATTTTTTATCGTTTCGATATCCTTATCCGAACATATCCATATATTTACATGTCAAAATATAGTTGGCAAAGTAGCTTATGTAGCCCCACTCATAAACCCCCTAGTCCCAGCGTTTTGTCTTTCAAAAACGGTGGTTCTAGAATTTTGTGGGGTGGGAAAGTAGGATAGGCGGCGAAGGAAATTTTTAGGAGTAAGTGTAAAGTGAAAAAATTTAGTCGAATTAGCTACCCGCGGCCGCTGGGAGCAGGTTGCTCCGCATGGAAATTGAAGGTTTGCGCGGCGCTTCGCGCCGCGGACTATACTAATCTAGCTCCAGAGCGGTAAGTTAGACCACAAGTAAGTTGAATTAGACGACCTCCTAACCATCATTCCGATTATTCGGGAAATTCAAGAAACTTGCAGTTTGATGATCGGGATTCTCCGCAATAAGTTTAAATGATAATAAAGATTAGGAAAATCTACAGACATAAATCAATAACGCTTCTAAATACAGTAAAATAAAGATGCATTTAGCATTTGTTAAAGGATATTCCACTGCATGTCCTAATTTCCCACCCATAAAGTCCGATAAACACCGTTTTCGTCCGAGAACATGGAAGTTGTAGGGATTAATGAATGGGGCTACACAAGCTACTGTTGCCATGTAGAAAGCATGCCCATTTGATAGCTAATCAGGCTAATTATTCATGCTCCATGTACAAAGCGGGTTTCCTTCGTTTTAAGTGTCTCATTATGCGATTTTTAAGAACTTCGAATAGAATTGTACCTGTAGTTCTAGCAAAGCTGTTCATTACATTTAGAAAATACCCAATATACATTGAAAACTTTTAGAATCCCTCAGTAAAATATTTTTACTGGTACAGTGAAAGGTAGGTTTTCCCTTCACGTAGAGTACAGGAATTGTAGGCTGAAAACCCAAATGAAAACTCAGTAGCAGATTGGAATTAAATTTATTCGAAAATTAAAAAACCGTTTTTTAAAATCTCAATGTAACCTTTCTTTGAATACAACATTAAAGAGCAAGAGTTTCTGCCGAATGGTTTGAAAAGACAGTAGTTTGGGGATGTTTTTCAGAAAACAGTTTTGAAACTAGTAGAGCATAAACAAGGCAATGATACTTACCATAGAAGCTGATTATATTGGTTTTCAGTAAAAAACATATTCACGAACTAATATTCTGGCGTAACTGAACTATCACGGAATTCAGAACACAATTTTGGCGAGCGAACGCTTTCAGTAACTTCTCATCAGGCCAAACAGTTACAAAGGAGGTTTAAATTTAAAAATCGATAGTTTGTCTTTTTCTACATGCAGGGTCCAATCAGAGCGCGGAAATGTGCAGCCAGTTAGGTAATCGTTGGCCATGCCAAGTTGGGGGCTTGCACGAAATTGTTTTGTGCACAAAAAACTGGTTTCCTCAATCGGATTGCGGTTGCTTCTGCTGTTGCCAGCAGACGTTGACCCAGGGACTTTGGGTAGTTTGGTGGGACCTTGTAAATTACCTTAAAGGCTTCGCTTGGGTCCACACGGTGTTCGGTGTCAACCCTGTGTGCGAGGATAGAACTGCTTATGCTTTTGGTCTCGCCTTTGGCTAGCCATGCTGGGAGGTGTTCCCGTATTCTTTTAGATAAGCGCCTACTCGTGCGACCGATCTAACCAGCTCCACAGGAGCAGGTAAATGAGTAGATACACATAGAAGTGGTCTGAGTTGGCAGCTTATCCTTACCCTCACCGTGCAGTATCGGGTTGGTTGAAAATAACACCTGAATTTTCGCTGCTGGGAAGGTTTGTGCGACGGCTTGCTTGAGGCGTCTGCTTAAGAGTTCGCTTGCTGCATCCCCTTGAAAAGGGACTTTGAGGAATAGCGTCTTCTTTTCCATCGTGGGTGTGGTGGGCTTTGTTCCTTTCTCCATCATATTCTTTATGATGAAACTGTCCGGATATCCGTTCTCTCGAAGCACTTCCTGGAGTTTCTGGAGCTCCATTTCAATAGTGTCAGCTGAGCGGATTTTTCTGACTCTTTGCGTTAAGCAGCGGACTAAATTACGCTTCTGTTGGAAAGGTACAAAACTGCTAAAGTTTGTATACTGTCCGGACCAGGTTTTCTTTCGGTAAACGCTCCTTTGGATGCTACCGTCAGGTCTTCGACTTAGGAAGACATCCAAGAAAGGAAGCGAACCTGCCGTCTCTACCTGCAAGGTGAATTTAATGGAGGGGTGTGCTTGATTAACAGTATTTATTTGTGCATTTACATCAGTATCTGCTGGGGCGATGGTGAAGATATCATCGACATATCGGCCATAGTGTTTGAACTTATGGATCTGCTTGTTGAGTTGAAATTTTTCCAGTTTGCCCATGAAGATGTTGGCCAAGAGAGGCCCGAGAGGCGAGCCCATAGCGACGCCGCCTATTTGTCTGTATAGTTGGTTGTCAAAAAGGAATTGCACATTTAATGTGCATTTGAGTAATAGTTCCCTTAATACGTCAAATGGTATTCCTACGTCTATTTGATTTGCCTCTACGAAGTCGCAGATATAGTCGACTGTTTCTGTTACTGGAACATTTGTAAACAGTGATGAGACGTCTAGGGAGATCATCATCATGCCGTTTAAGTTCATGTCCTTGATGCCATCGATAAATTGGAACGTATCTTGATAGCTATGTGGTGCCAGCTGTTGCTGTATAGGCTGGAGTTTCTCTTCGCTATTGCATGATACGGCGAGTTTCTCATATCTAAAATCGGTCGAACTGGCAGCCCATTCTTGTGACTCTTAGGTAGACCATATAAACGGGGAATGTGCGTACCTACTGGTCTCAAATGTTCGAGGTCTCGGTCACTTAGAAATCCTGCCGTGTGTAGTCTTCTTAAGCAGCCGGCCAAGTGTACCTCTACTTCATCCATACAATCTTTTTCATTGTCTACCTTTTTAAATTTCGTCGGATCTGATAGTATGGTCTGCATCTTGGTAACGTAGTCCGATCTGTTCATTAGAACGACGCCTGTTCCTTTGTCTGGTTTAGTAACCAATATCTCCTTGTTTGCTCTCAGTTGTTTTAACTTGTCTATGTGTGCTTTTGTCAGTATTCCGCGATTTATTAGCCTCCGGTTCAATTACTGGTAACTACAATTCACCAGTGTTGATTTGAAGTGCTGGACACTATCAGCGGAGATCGGCTTGAGGTGATAAACTTGATTGTAGAGATTCTCAAACTGGGTTTCTAGTTCTAACTGAATAACCTTTCGCTTAGGTATGCAGAATTTTGGACCCAGTGGTAATGCTTCGAGTAGAGTTGTATCAAGTGGTAGAGAAGATTAGTTGTGGACATAGTGCTGTAGATTTTGGGGGAATCTTGACTTTGGTTTGATTTCTTGTACCTTCTGAAGGTGTGACGATCTTTTGGCATCCCCACGTTTTCTTCCTACAATATGCGAGTAGTTTCTGAATTCCTGTTTTTCTTCCTCGGTCAAAGTGTCTAGAACGGCAGCGCGTTGACACACGTGATGCTCTAGTCTATCAATCTTTACTCGAGTGCTTTCCATTTGGTTCTCGGCGTATCTTCTAAGAGTTTCTCTATTGATAACTGCATGGTTCCTTCGTAAAGCTTTCCGATATTCCTTCGGATATTCATTTCTCTCTGTGCAGTCTACAATAAAGTTGACCAGTACTTTCGCGTCTGCAAGTTTGGTGTTGAATCTTAGGTACCCATTGAGTGGCGCAAAACACTCAACATTACAGACCGAGCTAAGTAGTACTTCGAACTCGAAAATGTGATCCAGAATTGCGGTAAACATTGCATTAGATCGGGCAGCGAGTCTTTAAATAATGAGCAAAATATGAGATCGCCTTTGGGTTTCTCTTGAGACAGAAGTATATGCCTTTTGCACACGAAAATATGGGTGAGCGCTTTATCTCGCCTTGTCGCATGAATTAGCTTTGCAGTAGACAGCACCAAGAACGACGCATACAATTTACTTTAAGAAAAAAGGAAACAGTGTGTTTTAAGTCTTCTTCATTATGAGAAAATGCCTAACCTCTAGTTTAAATGTCAACACGATAGGTCAAATGATGCAAACGTTTGATTGAAATACTCAGCGGTCAATCAACTGAGGCTAAAAACGCAAGTTCTCCTCGTCCAAAACAAGAAAGTGTCTTCACCTGTTATAGCAACCTGCTCAGAATAGGGATTTTGGGTTGCTTTTAATTGCGGATACCACCCCTTCATTACGAATTACTCCATATCGATTCACATATAGTAAAGTCGCCTCTTTTGTGATCCTCTAACCTACTTTAGGCACAATTAAGCAATAAGAACTTTCGAGGAAAGGCGTCCTTTGGAAATATAAAGTAATTTATTCAGCAACTTTTCGACACTGGAACCCAAGGTCATCATCAGACTTGAGAAAAATGTGCAAAGAACAGTCAACATTTCAAAGTTCTTATGCAGTTATATAGTCGTCTAGTGTGGGCGTTTGTGCAGTTGCAATTTGCGTCACATCGTGGTGGACAAAAATAACAACCCCAATGGCATAATGGCTAATTGAAAAGTGTAATTTAAGTCGCTCCGGGGTCAGTCCGGGTCATCCGGTGTAAGCGCTAATTGCGGTTCATGTTAGTCTATCATTTTTCGGCTGTAGTCTATTCCACCTTTCTTTGAGGCGTTTGCACACTCCAGCCAACTCGATATACCGATTTGTGCGCGAATCATCGGAGTGCATGGCTTCAAGTAATTCTCGGCCTTTTTTGGAGGGGCAAACTCCGACGATTCGTGTTTTATCCCATGAAAAGGTATGTTCTGTGTCAAGACAATGCATAGCCACTTCGGACAAATGGTCACGTCTCTTCACTGCCAATTGGTGCTCGTGGATGCGTATGGGGACGGATCTTCCTGTTTGGTCACAATATACCATGTCACAAGTTTCGCATGGGATTTTTTAGACTACTTCCTTCTTATCGAGGTAGCCAACCCCATCCCTAGGGCGTTAGAAAGGATACGCCGTGTGTTTGTTTTGGGCGCTTGAGTGGACCTATCTAGTTTTTTTGTTGGATTGTTGTTGTCTCATAAATGGGTGTACAAAGTCTCTGGGATAACCATTGCGGGAAAACAATTCAAACAGAAAATTAAGCTCGTTTCGGTAGGTTTCTCCTTCAGAGTGGTGTGTCTTTGCTCGGCGTAAAAGTTTGTTGACGACACTCCTGTTGTAATAGATGGGGTTGTTGCTCTCACAGGTACGAATAACTTCCGCATACGCTTATTTGCGGTAAACGGACGTCTGCAATGTTCCTTCAGCATTTCGTTGCACGGGAACATCCAGAAATGCGAGTTTGTAGTTCACCTCCTTCTCAAACGTGAATTGAATGTCCGGTATGGTTGAGTTGATGATGTAGTAAGGGCTTCGAGTTGGTCCTTTTTAACGACAACAAATGTGTCGTCTACATATCGCGCCCATACTTAGGGTAAACCGATAGAAAAACCATTGATTCGAGCTTCTGCATGGTTATTTCAGCAAGGAATCCAGATATGGGTGACCCCATTTGAGCTCCTTTTAATTGTGGATAGTACTGGTGATCATTTGATCATCAGTACATCGTCCGTCAAAAAGGTACTGGTTCAATTCAAATAAACAATTTCCAAATGAAAATTAAACACGGATTGCATTTTGTTGCGCACGAACAAGAAATTGACGAAAACACTACGATCTACGAACAGTTGCACGTGTGTCAGCAGTATCCTTTACGAATCTTTGTAACCTGTTTTCTTGAACCAACAAACCCCTTGTTGCTAGTTTCAGGAATAACATCACATTATCTACTTCCAACTGGAATATTCTCTTCCATCTCTTCTTCTAGGTAACCTCTGTCACCAGTTCAGCCTTAAAGAAGATGAACTTAACACCTACTCAGTCAAATTATTCCCCACTGGTAACACCCGATGGAATCATTAAAACGGATAAACTTTTTTTCCCAACCGGAAGCCTGTCCGACGTAGTAATAGATGGTGAGTTTGCCCATTTAATTTTTTTGCCACTAATAGCAATCTTCTTCCCCTTATGGAAGTTATCTGATCAATATTGGCGTAATGAGTCTGCAAGTCTTAAGTCTAGATGGAGTTATTGTAACTCTTTTTTTAGTGGAAATGTAGGTTGCATTAAACAAATGAAGTTGCGTTCCGCGAACCATCAGGCTGGTGATAAGCTGGAAGGCACATATATATGTTATATAATTCGTGCGCCTATTAAGTACACAATACTTACTCGATATGGACTTGTGGTGCGTTTGGTCATTTATTGTAAAAGGACATGCCATCAGAGACTAAAAGCGGCCAAACTTACCAGAAAAAGTATTTCTATTGAGGTGTTCGACCTCAAAAGGACATGCCGAAAATTATACCGAAATCAGGTGAAATTTTCACGAGAAGTAAACCACTGTTATTATCCTGAGTGATGTTTCTTCTGACACAATTCCTCATTGTGTATATATACTGCGCATAGGCAAGGAAGCATAGAGGAATATGGGTACAATGAAAATAGTTTATAGCGCGACGGGAGCACCGCATCTACGCCGTAGATACTTTGGTCTGCGATCTTGACAAAACTACATGAAATGATATAGATTTAAACAACTCTGTCCGTGCAAGGATTGATGGCTACGATAGTCAAAATTACAAAAATGTTTGAAAAGTTGCGGTCCTGAGTAAGCCGTATTTGTTATTATCTCTTGCTTGTTGGTTTCAATGCAGATTTACTTTTATCTTGAAGTCCTAGGGGGACAAGTAATCCATGATTATTCCGGTATCCCCAATGCCCAATTGTACACGCGTCGATACACTTCCACTGTTTATAACACCAAAGACAAATAACGCGCTATTATTCCTCCCCAACAAGTAAGCGGCAACGGTAGTTTATGTAGTACACCTCATTTACCCATACTCCCAACATTTCTCCTACTGAAATGGGTTTTATAAGGGTTTCGGGGGTGGAGACATAAGAAAGGCAGTGAAAGAACTTTGCAGAACGCTAATGAGGACCTCAGGTAAGTTAAAGTAGATGACCTCCTACCCATCGTTCCTATTTTTCAGGAATTTTGAGGGAAATGCATTTTGATAATCTGGTTTTTCCATAATATGTTCAACAGTAATACAGATTAGGAAAATCCACAGATATAAATCAACAATATTTCTAAATGTAATAAAACGAAAATGCATGTAACATTTATTCAAGTATTAGAACATATGTGTACACCGATCATATGCAGGGCACACCTGCCCTGGTATTTAATGCCTTTCGGCTGTCATGCGAGGATGTGAGTCACACAACCGTTTGCCACATGACTATGTATATATTGTTTACTATGTTTCAGTTACATAGTTATTTTAGGCATTACCGGCAGAAACATTGGGACTTGCATGGTACATATTTCGACCTTATTAGGTCTCATCAGATGCAGATACCCAACTCCAATGTAGCCGCGGAAATTGCTGCCATTTATTAAAGTATATTCCACTGCCTATCCTTATTCTCCACCCATAAAATCCCTATAACCGCCGTTTCAAGGGGGAACAAAATGCTGGGACTTAGGGTATATGAGGTGTACTATTTAGACTATTGCTGCCCAAGATAACTGTTGGCCGTATAATAGAACCTATACCGATTCCGTTTAGCAAAAGGTGAATCATATACATGTATATGACACTAGTGTTATACTGCACTTGTGACATGAGTACGAGGTGAAAACCCTGACGACTATTTTGTCAATTTTCTGCTGGTGCGTTATGTAAATATGGCGGCTTCTATTCTTTAGTAGGTCCTCTAGCCCTCAGTATATGGCTTCTGGTATTTATATTCCAGAGAAAAGTCAAAATAATTGTTTTATCAACATTTGAGAGACGAAGGCATTGACCATTCCTGTATTTAATAAAATAATTCAACCTTATATGGTCTGTTTAGAATAATTTAATACTGCATTCTTCGTTGCATTGCAAGAATATGCACAACAGGAGCTTTAAGAACAAATATTCGTTTGGAAACATGGAATCTTCTTTATATTACAGGTGTGAAAACCAAGCCGGTAATTAGCAAACCATACGAACTTCACCCTCGCCCTCTGACTGACGAAATTACACAGGTTCTCGGAACCAAAAGTATCTCTACAGTAATGGAATACAGAGACCTCCAAGACTACGGATGTGAATGGTACTCTGACAGAATGCGGAGTGTTCAATTGACTTCATCAACCTCGAGCGATCTAACGGGTCAAGAGCACGAGTTTACTTCACTGTCTCCTTGTGCTGCAAAACCGATCATCAATCCACCGAGGTTTCAGGACTGGCTATCTTACTCTAAGGCAGATGCCGCTGAGTCGACTCCAAGTGATGAATCTCCACCGACCGTTTCCTACAGCTGTTCAGACTACAGCCTCGATTCTGCATTTGAGTCTATTTGCAACGAATTTAAACCATTCGACTACAGAGAAGAGACAGGTCCAGTGAGCGGGTGCCTCAATATGCTTCTAGAATGTAGGAACGTTTCCAACGAGCAGCCCAACATTCAGCACCAGGATGGAGAAATATCTGAATGGCCAACCACAGAGTCCGTCCTCTGTAATGCATACACCCCGGATTTGGACCAACACACTCATTTGCAGGATGGCGGATGTCATAATAAAATCGGACGCTTTGCAGTTTCTGAAAATAAAAGCAAGTATTCGAACGTGAGTTTTGTCTTCGAGATGTACATGGTCACTATTACTGCCGCATCCGCCATTCCTCACAAAAGATTACTGAAATCTATTCCTTTCTAGTTATATGCCAAGTGAACAAAATACGAAAGTGAAAAATGGCCAAAAGGTCCGTAGACTACTTATTTAATCTCGAGCCAACTTTTCAAACTAAGAAAACGGCAGATGAACGGTGCCTGAAAAGACAAAATAACACTTAAATGGCCACTTCTGTCTCGTCGGCCGTCATCAGCTAGTCATAATCAACGCCAGGTGTGCAGAGAATTTACATTCAAAGTCTTTGGGATTGTCCGTTACACCGTCAAACGATTATGCTAATCTGCCAACCTCTCTCATCTTCTGCAGGCAAACCTTCAGCTAATTTACACATAAGTAAGATTTTCTAATTTTCCGAGTGACTTTTCGGGCCAGAAGATACTTTATTGAAAACAGGTTTCACAAAAACACTCAATGTTTCATGAAGAAGACTGCAGAAAAATCAACACTTAAACAATACGATACGCGTTAGTGAATTCAAAGTTGATAAGGGAAGGACTATAGCTTATGCAAAAAGACTGAATACATATTTTAGCAGTGAGCATGTCTCTGCGTGGCTTTACAGTTCCATATGCGCATGAACATACTACCTCTCAAATATGAGCTTTAAGTTCTCAGATTCCATATAAAAGTGTTGCTACTGTAAGGATAGTATATTAACTAAATGTGGTTAGGAATCGACAAGAAGAGTAAAGAAGAAAAATTATATTTCTGGTCGATTCCTTAACCAGTAGATACCTACCTTTTAAAAACGGTGTGAAAATATTGTATCTGTTAACAAGAAAACGTCCTCAAACGTCTTGGCTTAGAAAGGAAAGTTCTTTTGAAGAACGAGGAGCAAAGACGTTTTTAAGCATAACCTTAACACATTTAGCCTAACCTTAAAATCCTAGCTTAAATCCTAACGCCATCTTGAAAATCCCTATCTTAAAATCCTAACCCCAACCTTGAAGCTCTGACCCCGTGTTAACAGCAAAATGTTGTTTTTAAGAATAATCTATGAACCCTTATACAAACCCATAGTCTAAAAATAACTCCAAAATCCTGTATCCAAAATTAGCGTGTCCTAATCTTAACCTTAGCTTCCACTATCGCCGTTAAAACTGTGCTAGTCTTAAAAAAACCTATCCACCTAAATAAATCATGAGAAACGTTTCGCAACAGTGACCAAGGGGGTTAAATACGATGTGGTCATTAAAATTGGCCCCCACTCGTTCAGCAGCAGAAAAGAAAGCTTCAAATTGCGGTTCAAATTACTCGTCCTTGGTGGGAAATACTATTTTCGGGATTTTGGGATTTCGGACCAGCTAGCACTCTGGTGACACTCGTCATTAGCTATTGGATTCGTTTTCACAACATCTCCAGCCTCAGAAGCTATGGCAGGCACTAGTCAAAACGAGCAACATCTCCGTAACTGCCTTCTGTCAACAATTCTCAGGGATTCCAGCTATCTACAAACGGCTGAGTCATTCCAATATCCTTTCAATACAGTTAATCGCTTTATACATATTGCATAGAGCTTTAATATCGTTTAAACTTACTTCGATCTATGATGGGAAGCAAAACTTAACGTGTAAGTTTAGTTTTGCAACGTGTAAAAAGCCTGCCGCTAGTCGGAGTTGAACCAAAAACCCGCGGTTCGCGGGCATCGGTCATTACCATTAGACCACGGGGGCGCACGGTTTCCACTGATTTAATTTAGGATATAAGCCGAAATTGCAATTTCGAGGATAGAAACCGCATGGTAGGCGCAACGAAATCGCGCCTTGCTAAAAGGCCTAAAATTCCTCGGAGCTCAATAGACACAAAGTACGAAGACCGAGATGGCATATCAGACATGGAACTTTCCAAAGCATTTTCCGTCCTGCAGAAGGAGATGGTATGCCTTAAAATGGAAGTAGCGGAACTAAAGTCACTTTTGCATATTCTAACGCATGGCTCGATGTCAGAGACGACTGAAAGCCGAGAAAAGGCCAAGACGAAGAAAACAGAGGAGGTTTCCATACTCCATAAGCAAACTACAGCAGAACCAGTAGTGAAACTCGACCTAGTCGAAGAGTCGGAAATCCCCGAAAATGTAGAAGACCCAAGAGTCGAACCCTGTACGCTGGGCCAACAGGCAGATGGTGTCGCCACTAGACTAGCAGACCACGATGAAGGAACTGAACATTTTGCTAGCTCAAAGGGTGTCGTGCTTAACACAGTCCCAAAAACCAAGCAGGCGGTGTCTACGATACCAGAAAGAACTAGTCTGGTTGCGTCTCCCAAAAAGCCCAAGACGCCACCGACTACCACACAAAAAGGTGGCCTTGGCACAAAAGAGTAGCTGTCGGGTCCTCCCAATTATCACATGTCGGAGCTTAGGGATATCACAGCCCAAGTCGAGGATACCCACACGTCGGTAGGGTCCACTAATAAACCTCATAACCCGTTATTTAATTGCAGGCTACGCATCATCATACAAGGCATGCCTGAATCTCCTTCGGAGATCCCAAAGAATAGAATTGACCATGATATGGATTTATTCCGCGGCTAAATTAAACTTATCCTACATGAAAATGAAAAAAATGGTGGTCTCCGTCCTTAAAAGCATTGAGGATGGGTCTGAAGAAGGGTCCATATTCGGACTCGGGTCAACCCAGACCAATAAGATTTGTACTCAAGCACGAAGAACAAGCGAAGCTACTGTTGAACAGGAAATTGCAACTACGGAACAAGTACCCAACGGTTTTTTTTCAGCGGGAGCTTTCGCCGGCTGAGAGGGAGAAGTGGAGGGCACTGAAAACCGAACTCCACAGGAGATCCAATGCGGGCGAGAGGAACCTGCGAACAATGAACGGGGAAATCATCACCACCCAGAGGTCATTTCTCTGGAGACAGCCAATAACGATGAGTTTTACAGACAAAAAGCAGACCAAAACTCAGGCCAACACGGGTTTCGAGGAAACAACTCCTGCCTGACCAATATGCTTTATTCTATGAAGCAGTGGTCCAAGTCATTAGACGAAAATACTTCCGTAGATATTGTTTACATAGACTTTAAAGAAGCCTTCGATAGTGTCTCTCACCAACGGCCACTCTACAAGGTTGGCGAATCCGGGATAAGGGAAAATTTACTAAATTGGGAAGGAGATTTTCTCATAGGCCGATCGCAGTCCATGTGCGTCAGAAACGCAAAATCCTCTTAGTGCCAGTTGCGAGGAGAGTGCCTCAGGGCTCCGTTCTTGGGCCACTATTGTTCCTAATCTACGTCAACGACTGTAGGCATGGACTGGTCAGTAATGGAGTCTTGTTTGCAGATGATATTAAGATATGGAAACCCATCAGAAACGCTTATGATGAACAAACTCTGCAAGAAGGATTTGACCGCCTAGGTGAATGGTCCAAAAAATGATAAATGCGGTTTAACTTTGAGAAGTGGGCCACATTGCGGCTCAAGATGAAGAAAGTGAGCGCGACGGATGACTCACACAACTACGTACTCGATGGAAGGTGCCTGTCGAACGTCAATGAACAAAAAGATCTGGGTATGGCTATTGTGCCATCTATGAAACCGTCTTTACAGTGTGCTAAGGTTGCCAAGAGGACGAAAAGTTTTCTGTTTGCCATTAAGCGAACTTTTGTCGACATAGAAAGAAAATATTTGGCAAAATCTATGGAACATTTATTTGCTTACATCCGGAGTATGGCATTCAGGCGTGGCGACCATGGATGCACAAAGATGACCAGATGTTGGAAAGAATTCAGCGAAGGGCAACGAAAATTGTGAAGGGCCTAAAGTCTTCATCTTACGAATGCAGACTAGAAGCGCTTGACATTTTCTCCCTTGAGTATAGACAAATCCGCAGCAACCTCATACAGACGTACCGCCTCGTGAGGAATCGGGACAGTGCCCTAAAGTTTGATGACTTTTTTGCCTTTGCCACTTCAACCAACCTCCGTGAAAATTCCCTCAAACTGCGGGGAACCCTATCCCATCTAGAGGTCCACAAGCAGTCGTTCTCACAACGAGGCATCGGTGTCTAGAACGGACTGCCCGAGGAGGTCGTAATGGCGAACTCCACAGATGCGTTAATAGGGAAACTGGATGAACATCTACTTAACAGTTACCTTTCATATTTACAAGGTAGCAGGAATAATTTACGCCCCCGAAATACCTATCGATAAAACTTTACATTTGTATATGCTACTCACTATTTTACAGTAACACATTTTATGTTGGATATATTATGTACACAAGAGACTATTTGGACTGCTCACACGCACACGTTAAAATTTGTACATGTATATATGTTACTCACTGTTTATAGTGGCATATTTTATGTTGAATATTTCATGCATACTGTTTTCAATAGGGCCTTCAAAGGCATTGCCTACTTCCCTAAATATAATGAACTATACTGAACTATTTACCACACGATAAATGGGACCCAACCAGAAAGAAACCTCAGTTCGTCCTTCAAGGGCGTTCTTAGCCCTTTAACCAACCATGACGTCGTGCAGGATAGCGAGGCGGCGGATGCTGCTCCTCCTCCATACATAATCTCAATCTCATCGTGCATTTGCTCGAGAGCGTTTTCTGTCCCGCTGCTAAGCTTAATCATTCGCCTATCTAGATTAAAATGCCTTTCTACATCACAGATTGAGCAATGGATCAACAGTGACGTCCAGCACTCAGCCCCCCAGAGATGCGAAGACGTCAGAGCAAATGCATCGCCACAGTCTACTCTTTCCACATACTCTGATCCCTCCCTTTTCGACCGCGAGCTCTCCGCCGAAGTCAGCCGACGAGTGAAGAATAATGCTGCTTCACAAAGGTCACGTGCCTGTCGCAAGCAGCGTTTCCAGCTCATGCAAATGCGAGTCAAGGAGCTGGATACTGTCAACAATGGTCTGCGGGAGACACTTAAAGGATTAGATCGTCTTCTGGCAGAGGCCAAGGAAATACTCTTACAGCAGGCAACCAAGTCCCAGGACTGGAATCAACCGGGACAATCAGACATTTTCTTACCTTAACACTGTCCGGAGCTCACCATTTCAATCAGACGACAAGTAATAGCCTGTTATGCTATCTTTTCATGCAATCCCTTTCTGCTCTGCTGCTATATCCTTTAACATAGACTTTGCATATTTTTCATATTCTTGTATACTTATGAAGTCGTTCGGAGATGTGAAGTCCTTGATACTCCGTGCACTGCCTTAGTTGGAGACTGGTGCTCATCACGACCCACTGCGAGTATGTGTGAGCTACGTCGGATGTTATTTTGTGTGGTCGCCACGATGGAAAATGCTACGGATTTCTTCTTAAAAAATAATACGGGAACTTTCAACGTTACTGACTTCTTGTTTATCAGCTATGACTTTGGGTTAACGAAAACAGCCATATGTACTGAAGTATAGAAAAGCCGAGATCAAGTTAAAATAAATGCTTGCGCTGACTTTTTTGCTATTCTGAGCGATGTTTATAAGTCAAAAAGCAGATTATGTTGTATATACGGTAGTACTGATAGACTATATGTAAGCAGATAAACACACAAACTTTAACGATGCGTATCTTAGCCAAATAATTCCTTTGTTGCCGTTCCAACAAACAGGATTTTAAGCTCCAGGTCCAAATATAAATAATGTAATCAAAAGTACACAGTTCATACCTGAAGTGGGGGATAAACAAGTACGGAAAGGGAAATGTCAACAGGGAGTGAAAATGGAAGCACCACCGAAGGGGGCGAAGTGAGGGACTGCTAAATGTTGACTAAATGGATATGCTCACTTGGCTACACCAGGAGCATATCTCTCAAGAGTGGTACAGTAGTCGCCGGTTATTAAGCCCACGGTTAATAGGCCCAGCCGCTTATTAAGCCCAAATCAGCTTGGGACGGAATTTCACATAGCAATATCCGCCGGCTAATAAGCCCAGTCACCGGCTATAAAACCCAGTTTGCCAACAGGATAGAGTGAAATCCTCATCTCTATACTCTGCAACGCGGTCTACAGACATCAGATTTCATAAAATTCGACGATTTCTGGTGCCTGGAGAAGGACATCAAAGAGCACTTGCGAGTGAAGTTTCCTCCAAAACAACTGACACTAGACCGCTTTTTTAAACGTGTCGAAAATCATTTTTTGTTTTGTATTATTGCGTAAAATACAGACAAACAGGCTTCTTTTCTTGTACATAACCAAGCTCTACACATAATACAGTACGTATGTAATGTATAATGCCTATCCTGCGTTTGCTAATCAAGAACTAGGACCCTCCGGTTAGTGCGCCCGCCGCTTATTAAGCCGAATTTGGTCTGGGCCCGAGGTGGGCTTAATAGCCGGCGACTACTGTATTTGTATTTGAACAGTGTTCCATTTACTTTCGTATGGCTGCACATATTTATGCACGTATAATTAAAGAATAGTACTCGATTTGGCAAAGTCGAAGACTTAGGCCGTTTTTTCAGAGACAGGCAGGGATGCCGAAATGATAATCGATGTTTGTCGGTGTCCTTTTGTCCTTGGAAGCAGTAAACAAAGGTTCAAGCATACACGACGATTGTCCCAAACCACATCAGGACCTCAAGCTCCAGTGAAGATATAAAACGGACTATTTAAAACTTGGTAGCCATAATTTGACCTTGCTGTCAACACTCATCTGGCCATTCACAGGTTACCTAAACGAGATAATAATTAACATCGTAATGGAAAGAAGAGCAGTTTCCAAATTAGCTAGTTAACTGTTATATGCCACTGAACTAAGAGCGTTGCCTACGGAGGGACGGTGCCACCAGGTTCAACGTCGTATCGATAAATTTCGTACGATGAAGCTGTACGCACAAGTCAAGGTGAATTTTGTCATTTTAAGTATACACTTAACGTCTTCGGTGACATCTGCCAAATCGCCTGAGAGTATAAGAGATTTGATAATGGGAACTTGTCCTCTAAGGAACGAGGACACAGGAAACTGAGATACGACTACAGAAAACAAAAAATCCCGGGTTTTATAATATTTGGGGACGGTTAATCGTTGCATGCAAGCACAATCTTGTCAGAAATTCGAAGAGCTGACCTGCAGGTACTTACCAACACAATACGCAACGTATGCTTCTTCCGAATTATTTCATTCATCTCTTAGTTATGCAGTTTGGCTTGTATAGTAAATATATATATATATATATATATTCACTCAGAAGTGTTCGAACACCGATCGAATAGACTTCCGAACTAAACAAAGTTCGTGTGGT
>JAYGXS010000002.1:67143426-67162286 GCA_036362985.1 Ligula intestinalis | reverse complement strand
GGCCTATTCAGCAACGCTATGACTCTTTGCTGATGGCTTATAGGTTAACAAAGGACCCTTCCAATCTGCTTGTTTTTCTGGGTAGTATTTGACTGCTTGTAAGACGTGCCGCTGTGCGGCTGCTGGCGGGATTCAAGAGTGATGCTCAAAGTCGAAGTTTATTTACGAGGTCCCGAACCGATCATTCAGCGTACATTCACCCACGTTAGTCAATACGATCATCGGTCTAGCCCTAACCATCCGATGCATTCTACCCGATCATGGGTTCTTCCAAGTCTTCCAAGCGTACTAACTGCTCTTTCAAACATAATTGCCAGGAAAAGTAACACACGTAATCATACTCTTTGGAAATATACCTTATAGTTTCATCGGAATAAAATAATATTGTCAAAATTTGTCTACCTGCCAGTAGGATATAAAGAGTTTGGAACGTTTTTAAACTTATTTTCGGTCAGAGGTGATCAATCGTTAGTAAGGACGCTTAATCACCATGTTCGTAAATGGATGAGGAAGAAGGGTTATCGAACACCGAATCGCCTTGTTTATTGTTCTGAGCTATCGAAATCTTACAGCAGTCCATTTTCAGAGATAAATAAAAACAGCAATAAAAAGGGGGTACTTATAGTGAGGGTACACCAATCGGTTGCCAGGAGTTCGGCAGGTCGTAAGGATGTAAGCCACAACGATAAAAACTGTTAGCGTCAGAAATAGTACCAGCACTGCTAAGACTTGGTTACACTGGAAGTCAGTAGTAGTAGTAACCGTATCAGTTACGGTGACGTAAAACTCGCGTCGATATATTGCATAGGTAAGGGGGAGGTGTTTGGATTGTGGGCAACGTGTTCTGCGGGAGGGAGGAGGGTGCAAAACCAGTTAATTTCTACTTCAACGAGCACAGATGGTCTGCTGTTGTTTCAGGCTGGGCACAGGTTAGTGGACCATGCGCGGAAACCGGTAAAGCAACCTTGTATTTCTATGCCATCCTTACCTCGGACGTTGCGGGGACAAGCCATTCAAGGTCACCTTCTGTCTGGCTTCTCAAGACCAGTACACAAACTGTGGGGGAGTTGTTTATGCTCAGTCACTTCCAGAACCGACGATCTACTGTTCGGTTGTAGTTGTCCGGACCCGTTGAGCTTCTTGTCGGACTGCGCCTCTGGACTCCGGCCCATTCATGGCTGGATTTCACTCGTCTGGGAGTCACTTGCATGTCACTTACATTCTACGCTTCTTTCCTCATACTAAATTAACCATAACAATCTGGCCTTTCACGCCTTATCATACCCACTAGCTTATAACAATTAGGATATGGTCTATCATCTACTATCCGGCCGAACCACAGCATATCTCACACCGGCATAGTGTGAATCAGGGGGTTACGTATCTGTTAATACTACGGAATAAATGTTAACGTGAGATCATTTATTTTTACGTGGTCATCACTTTGCCAAAAGTTTGATTAAGGTGTCCTTTTTTCGCTTTTGTATCAAGATTTCTTAATGTTTAAAAGCAACATATAACTTACCCAGCTCTTTGTTACACTTATCTGCCTTTTAGACGGCAGTAGATGCACGATCCCTATATATGTCCCGTTGAGGCCCCAGCAAATCACTTTCGATCTGAAAGAAGATGAAAAGCAATCGTTACTAAAAACAAGGGGGAGCGTGTGCAATGGGCTAAAATATTTTGTAAAATTTCGAAAAAAATATTCTTGTAATAAATCAGGAATTTGTGCGCAATTCGAAATAAGGGATTTATTTGGAAGCACTCTAACAGTCTCGGTTCTATCTTTGAGGGAAAAATTTAGGACATATGCCCATTCACAAAATCGCTAAACCTGAGTTAAATAAACTTGCGCTTGATGTCCAGACTACTAAGATTCAAGTTCAACTTGACGCTCATGCACTTGATAAATGTTAGCGAATATGAATGATTTCATATTTTATATTCCCATTTCCAAACTTCAGTAAGTATGCTAATCGTTTTCTCCTGGCTATGCCAACCGAATACTCTAATAAAATTATTGCAAACGAATTATACATTCGACGAGGGTGACCCCATCGTAAGGCCTTCATAGGAGTGACCACCCCATCACCTATAAATCTCCATTAAATGAAGGAAAAAGTGGCTGGAAATGTTAACTTGGTTGTTTAGCTATGTACATTGAAAAGGAAAAAGTATTTTCTTCAGTACCTAGACTAGCTGGGTGACTAAAAATGTTGATTCCCTCAGGCCAATATATTAATTTTTGCTTTTAGGATATACTATGCCCAATAGATCACCTTAATCGAAAATGCATTCGATAGGGTACACCGAGCTATGACAATTACGAAGCATTTTAGTTTGTAGTCGAGTTTATCGGAAATCACTAACTTTTCTACTCACAGTTCATGCTTTCTGTAATAGCTATGATGCGTCAGCTTGTCGGGTTGCACCAAAAGCTAATCCATTCGTGAATGCGCACTGGTCACGCAACAGCGGCAACAAACACACTGCTTAGTCGGTTTCACCAATGAAACTCAGGGCTGGCCTCGCCTCCGATTACACTGCATACCGATTGTTCAGCCTGTCTTGCCAAGTGTTGATGGCAATGCAGAGCAGGCGACAGGAGGCCTGCATAAACAAACAGAAAAAGGGAATAATGCAACTATGAATAATTGTCTTGGTCTGTCACTGAGCGTCGTGCAATATAGATAGCGCAAACTCCGCCGTGTTTGTCACTCATTCACTTCGATCCTGTCGAATCAGTTTTTGAAACATCGAATCATCTTCTACTGTTCGAGCAAAATTTTGCAAACCTTCCTTCTCCCCTCTCTTCACACAATTTTTGTGCTTCTATGGACACTTTTGAACTGACTAACAGTCCAACTTTAGCAAATGACTTACCTCTAGTGTCTAACCCGTATGGGCCCTGTGACCACATCAGCTGCCGACATATTTCCCTCCCACCAGAAAAAAACACTATTTTTCTAGAAGAAAATACGTCTGCGCGGGAAACATACTCAGGTTTTGCTGAAAATAGTAGTTTTCCTGATCTTTCCGCCTCACTTGGGCATCCAAGTGATGTGAATGAATTGCACGAACTTATCGACATGAGTCTGCCGCCTGTCGAAAATGCGTCATCTGATTTCCCCGCAGATCGTACGCCTGCTCTTCACTTTGAATTTGAAGACAATAAGGAAACTGAACGGCTCTTAGCTACCTTCACGGATTACGTAAGTTCTTAGCGGTTTAAAAGCGGCTTTGCTTTACCTCTGGTTAACATTAAAAGTTAATTTGTTTCCTTTCACTTAAGAGTATCCGCTCACATTCGATTTATATTTGCGCTTATTGTAGAACATCGACCACGTTGACGGGCGATTGGTTGATGCGGCAACGAATACGTTTTCAGCAGACGGCCAGCCTCTTGAAATGGTATCCGGTTCTACTACACCTAGAAGCCAGGCTGTGGAGTGCAAAATGGATTTTGACTTTCAGAATGAAAGACGAAGGAAGAACAACAAGGCTTCACGGCGTTCAAGGGCTAAACGGAAAGACAAATTCAAAGCACTTGAAAAGGATGTAAGTCGGCTAGAAATATCCAATTTACAATTGAAATTATATCTGGAATATCTGGATGGGGCCATACAGGAGGCGAAGGGCATCCTTCTTTTACGACCCTGAACGATATATTGAAGGATTTAAAGTGACCATTACAATTACGGAACACCTGCTGCTGTCAAATAAAAAAAACGAAGAGAAATCAAAGCTTTCTTGGCATTAAACCTTTTTTGACGATAGAGCTGAAGATTGGAGTGCACTTCTAGCAAACAAATACGTGTATCAAACTCAAACTCATACTACTTAAACTCTTGTTCCAGTGTTCATGTCGCTTTCTTCGCGACTACATTTGCTTCTTCTAACAGAATTATCTTCCAATGTACACACTTACTCAATAGCTACGTTCAACTTAAATGATCATATTCGTAAAAAATGCTTATCTTCTTTTGTTATTCATCAGGTGGCATCTTCTGGGAAACGAGGGTATTGCGTGCAAGACACTACGTGTCGTGGGACTTTAGTCCTTTGATAGCCGAATTAAAATTATTGCACCAGGTTACTGAAGGACGGTATGACTTTCTGATGAGGGTGAATAGGTCAGAATTTAATACTCTAGTCTTCCTTCTGTTTGTCAGTAGTATTTTCCTGCCCATAATACGAGCTGTTGTGTGGCTGTTGCTGGGACTCGTGACTGAGTCCCACGGCAATAGGTGGCTTCCTGCGGCCGATTTGTAAGCATCCACTCAATAATGTCCGGTCGAAACCAACAAAACAACGAGACAGCTACTCAATGGTAATAGTAGCGTTGAGCTTCTAGTCAAAAAGTCGGGTGTTCGAACCCCAGGCGAGGCGCCATCTGGGGTTGGCAATGACTGGGTGATGATGGCTAATAAGCCAGAAATTCTCATTTCAGTCTGCCTCATATTTGTCACAAATGTTTTCCTGTCCAGGGCGCAAAATTATCAATGCACGTTTAGATTTTTTGAAAAGAGCATGCAAGGAGGGCATTTTCTTGCCTCATATGCATATGTAGAAACGTGGATTTCTGCGCACCCCTGCGAAACAGATAGCCATGTGCTTACCCTAATTGCACAGAAAGAACCTTTCCTGCTAGTTTTTAAACACAATTTCAAAATAAGGTCTAGCTCCCTCTATCCTTTTCAGTTTACAGGAGTGAGAGAGAAGAAATAACAACTGTGCTTCTCTTGGCGTTTTCGGTACGCAAACAGTGTGAGTAATAGTTGGACTGTTGTAACCTAGTGTGTTCCTGTGTCAACACCGGTTACGTTCCCCCAGTGCGTGTTAGGAAGAGAAGACAGGATAGGGTAACTGCTAGTACTTTACTGTCACTTGTACTAGTACATCAACTCTGGTCCGTGTGTCCAGTGTTCTTATCTGTTCGGCAGCGTGTCCAGCACTAGAGTCCCCGTTCTGCTCGCAACGTCGCTATTTAAGGGGCAGTCGTCATTGCTCCCCATTGGCTCTCCATTGTCATCGTGCGCACTCTCGCTTACGCACGTCTGGCATCTGTCCTCAGCGTGACCTCACTGATAGCAGCAGTCCGGGCTCCTGGGGCAGCCTGACGTCGCATGCCTTCTTTGTCCTGGCCTTTGAAGGTCGCTTGTAACTGCATGAACCGGCTATCGGTCAGGTTCCTTTGTTCTGGTAGTCTCGGGATTGTTCGAGTGATAACTCGCGTCCTGATCATCCCAACATTGACCGTCGTTTTCGACTGTGTTCACCACGAGCTTCAGCAAGCTGAAGGCAGGCGCGGTGACTGCAGCTGACTTAGGGTGAAAGAAGACGCGAAGGATCTCTCTCACCACTCCCAAACCTGTACCCGATATGAAGACAAAAGTCGAGAAGACCGGAGATGGAGGAGGGAGCAAGTGACGGTGTAGCTGAGGCCGCTTTAACGCGTGCCACCACACTCAGAAGGGTCAGTTTCGCTAGATAAGCACGGAACGACTGGCCTGGTGGCCCTTGCGAATGCACAGACGAAGGCGTGACAGCCACTGCCGCCATCATGCCGTGCATGAGCTCGCTAGGTGCCACCAGCCGGTATCCACTCTTCTGGATCAGAGAGCGGAGCTAGAATGTACACGGCAAGCATGCATACGGCCTCTAAACCCAATGGGAGTGCCAGCGCATACACCGGCAGTGAATCAGATCCAAGAAAACTGCCAGCACACACCAGGCCGCAGGGGCCATGGTCTGCTGAAGCCTGGCGCTGCATACGCACACAATTCTTCAATCTCAGACGGTTGAGGGAACAGCCCTGCACTAAGCTGTCACACTTCATAAAAGGGGTAACCATTTGGCCGTCAACTGACAGCTACCATCTATATTCATCAACTAGTTCACAACACCGCCCACACTTGGCGGTAAATGCATCAGTTGGCAGAACTTTCAGCGGGGTATACCGTAGTGAAGAGGAAGGTCACAAACACAATTCAGACCCCAAATCCGCAGCTGACGCTAAGAGGAGGATAACAATGCGCTGTATCAATGTAAAGGAACGATTACAAGACCCGGAGGATAAGCGGACTATAAGGGCAAGGAACTGTTACTCCAAAGCATCCATAAAGCGTAACTTTTGTAGCCAGTTAAAGAGAACAGAACCGAGGACCCCTTTAAGGCCATAACCATGTTTTTATTATATCAGATATCCCTTTACGGTCACAGGGTGAAAGGTCATTGAGTTGAACATTGCTATCACCCGTTGACAATATGTTACCATTAACAAAAGCTAAATGTGAGATAACATCAACTACATGCAAGTGAATGACTCAGTACCGTTTATCGGAGTCCATGCCAAGATCAACCATGCTAGTTTACAGGTCAGACAGCACCAAGGTTGAACCCAAGAAATAAAGAGCACAAACGGTCGGTGCGCGCCAAAGACCTGTTATTTTTTTAGTTTCCGCAGAGACGCACAACAAAACAGGTTAAAACCGCTGAATGTATAAATCTGTAGGGATCTAAGCCATGAGAGTGCTCAGCGCACCAAAATTATCACGTCCAGTTCCGTAAAGGAAGAGGAGGTTTAAGACCAGTAGGAGTTTTTTGTTGCATACATAAACTCAGTGGTGGTCTAAAGTCCCAAAACGTGGCAGGTCCGGGCCCTGCGCGCGCGTCTGTCTGCTAGCGTGCTGTGTGCGTGAATTCATAGACGTCCTTTGAGAGTGAATCACTGGCCACTTGATCAACTGTTTGGTAAAGAACAGCCTACGGTACCTGTGATTGGCTGTCCCAGAAGCGGATAGAGGAGCTCAGTCACGTGCACGTTTGCGGACTTGGCGCCGGCGTCATAGCTCCATACCCAGACACCGACCAAAGTGAGAGGTCGACATTGTGGTGAGCGATGAAATGCATGAGTACGTCTAGTAGACATGCTAATTTGAAAGCGTGTCGATGGCGACAGATGTTGCTCTAAAATTAGCCAAGACTGATGATGTGACCTGTGCAGTGGTGCACTTTGAGACACCAGTCAGCGTGTGCTGGAGTGGTCTCGTCAACGTGTGCCAGTGAGTTTGCGCGTTGATGCGATAGGAAAGGGCGTGTGCCACACAGTGCATCCCAGTAAATGCTGAACCAAACGAATCCGTCAATAAGGAGTTTCATTGTCGTCTGGGCTTGAGAATGTGAAAGATTTCAGAGCGTGTCAAATGCAATGGAGTTTCATCGAGTTAGGTACAGAAGGGGGCTGCGCATCTGGGGGAAAACCACGAATAAGGATGTAGGTTATGTTGAAAACAAGGGTTAGAGAGGAGAGAAAACGCTATGTGTTTGGGTGGTTGAAGGACAACGCGCACCATACAGTTTGAATTCCAAAACTGAGTCCGGTTGATGACCTCCGCTTCATTCGTCACAAAATATGGATTATTGTGTTCTCCTAAAGGTAGACACCAGGAGTGACACAGGAAAAAACGGGCAGCGTAAGAAGAAAGGGAATTTGTTTGACGTTGGCATTCAGACGCGTCAGCAGGTTGCGATTTGATAATGTCGGGCAGTCACAACTTGGTAGGCGTCTAAGCCGTGAGTGTGCTCAGAGCACCACAATTATCACGTCATGTTCCGTGAAGAAAGAGCATGGCTAAGACCAGAAGTACTCCAGTAACTGCGAAGAAGTTGCTTTGTCTGCAACTACATCAGGCCGTATAGAAGACTCCCGAGGTTTCTTTTCGTGGCAATGTGTATTTGGATTTTATTACCTCACGCCTTATGGTTGGCTCAGGTCTGTGTGCGACTTCAACTTCGAGTGATTTGAGAAGACGGTCGACGGCCTCCAAAACGTTTCAGACTTACAGAATCGCATGTTCACTTGTATTGGCACTACCTATGACAATTAATGGTTCCTCCTCCATCGAGGATAATAACCCTGTGGTATGCAAAATGCTTGGTGGCCTGCATGCGGATCGTTATCTACCTAAATTTCATCATCCGCTAGCGTGAGGATCTTTTATCCCCGGAACAAGTGTTTGTGGCAAAACTAGATGACCTATTTAGCTCTTACAGCCACTCCAGTCCTCTCTGGACTGCTTAAACACCGGGCAAAGTTGAATGAATGAGGAGGGAGCGCAGTTGATGAAGAGCGAGTGTTCTGTAAACCGACTAATGCGCAAGTCACCGTCGGTGTATCGCAGGAGCTTAAGTAGGTGAAACCCAACAGCTAGGATCTTAAGACCATGGTTACTTAGTAGAGAAGAAGTCGATGGAGGCCAGAGCAGTAGGAAGCATTAATTGTGTACACAAGGTAGAGGAGAATAGATGAGATTAGATTGACTGGGGAGAGCCCGTACGCTCAGGAGGTCGACCGGATCCCAAGTGAGGTCTAAAAGTAGTCGAGCTAGAAGACAGAGAGAGGGAGAGCTTTCATTGGCTAGGTAGGCCTGGAGTTATAAGGCATCGGGAACACGTGCAAGCATGCCACTTGTCGTCTGCCCAATGCGGGGACTGTGAATGGCTGATTGAGAGCTCGATAAACTGCATTGGTAAGCCTTTGAGAAACTGCACTTCGACACAAGCTAGTTGGGCATGCACGACCCGCTACAGGTGCGACCACTGTGCTTTGCGGGTGTACAGCGTATATAGTCCGAATTAACGGTAAGACTGTCACTTATTCTGAAGTACGAAGTTGACAAATTAAATCCACAAACATACCTTTGCGCGTTTTCCAAGGCACAATAGAGTCCATTCCACTGTAATGCAGGCTCTAGTCCAGGTATTTTGTTAGAATCAGGACTAATTTTGATTTCAAAAACGTCTGATCCGACCTCCGGTCTTTATGATTCTGTCTTCACACCGGGCACTGGTGGCCTTACTGGTGGCCTCATCCGCCGAAAAGATTGAGGTGGCTTGAAAACTAAATTATTTAGGAAAGCTATTAATGCGATGGAAGTATTGATCTCAACTACAAATATTAAATCGGCTAAACCACAGTTGACTACGGTTGATAGATCGGCGTTTTGAAGCGAATTGCCGAAGTCATGCTTGCTGGATTACAATATCTCGACGAGTGCCTACACCGACAGGTAACCTGCGCAAATTCTTCAGCCTGTGCATGTTAAATGCAAAGGGGTGCAACATTCAATGGGCCCTGAGTTTTGGTGGGCGTGCTCCAACGTGAAGAATGTTTCGGAACCTGTCGGCCGCTTTGTCACACCACTTGGAGATGCAGATGCACACAGATTGAAGGCAACCATCAGGCCCCATGTTATACGACCGAAAGACGCGCTGTTACAGCAAAAACTATGTGAAGTCCATTATCAAACTTGGTACGGACAAAGCAACTACGTCAACTAAACCAGTAAACCACATCGAACACGAATAGCCGAACATGCGGCAGGAGTGAGGAGAAATGACGTTGGATCCCAGATCGCAGCTCATTCGACGGGACCCTGTGACGGAACGAGATCGAAATTCCCGCAAAAGGTGAGAATTGCATGAGCCGGAGACTGTTTAATTCGGGGTTGAGAAAAAGAAGACGTGACCACTGGAACAAGCGGTGGCTACAGGAGTGGATACTTATCGTACGCACGCGGATGGCCGATATGAACTATGAATACTGCGCAACCTGTGCATGTTTCAACCCTATCTGCGCATGACTCAGACTATGCTACCATTACCTATGATTAAGGATTCTTGACGGAATCCGAAAGGTCAGGAAAATAAACTCGCATATTTACGTCTAATTCGGGGTTTTCTATCCGCCTTCATATGATGTGCTATGAGTTTGCTCGGGCAAAATACTTAGGCTTAAAACAGAGCGCGATCAACCAGCAGTCCTGCTCAAGGCGCAAAAAATGGTTGGGTAACTCGGACGTTAAGCATCAGCACCACTAATGAAATCACGGCCATTAGCAACAGGGGCATGGATAGACAGGCAATCATTGCATTAACTACGATGCCCAGCAATGAGCGCAAGGACTGGTAAATATTGTAAGTATATGGTATCGGGCGTAGTACTTCGTATACATAGAACATTTATTATGCCGCCTTCCCCCAGATCTGTGAGGCTCTTGGAGGCTAGGTTACGACAGACCGATAAACCTATCGGTCCTGCCATCACATCTTCTTCTTCGCTTCTGCTTCCTAAGAGGCGTACGTTCACTTTTATCTGTAAATTGATCAACTGATCGCAGCAAACGAACTCCTTAGAAAACGCCTCAACCAAGCCGTATCACGAACCTTCCCAGCAGCGAAGTTAGTTTGTTATTCTCAAACAACTCCGTCTTGCATGGCGACGATAAGGGTAGACTGTCAGCTCAGACAACTTCTATGTGCATCTACTCATTTACTTGCTCCTGTGGAGCAAGTTAGACCTGTCACACGAGTAGGCGCCTATCCAAAAGATTACGGGAGCACCTCCTGGCATAGCTGATCAAAGGCAAAGTCAGAAGCATGAACGGAGCCATCCTTGCCCACATGGATGTGGGCCCCAACGAAGCCTTTAAGGTAGGTTAAAAAGTCCCGCCACACTACCTCAAGTGTCTGGGTCAGCGTTTGCTACCAGCAGCAGAAACAACCACGATCCGGTTGAGGAGGCCATTATTGTGCGCGCAAAAGAACGTCCTGCAAGCCCCAAGCTTGGTATGGCAAACAGTTACATAACTGCCTGCATTTGTTCGCGCTTTCTCCCTGTTTGGATTCAACAAACCCTCATTGCCTCGTAACCAGCCGACTTCTATCAAACCCCGACCCACCCCCTATTCACATGCCTATAATTATGAATATAATTGCCCGCATGTTACCTTTTAATCCCTTTTCATATAAATGTAATGGCCCGAGGAGAATTTATCGAAAGCTTACGTATGCTCGCCAGCTACTCTTCTGAATTCTCTGACGGAAATTTTCGCAACTACTTGCGCTACTGATGCTATTTGCGTTGCCATTGTGCAAATAGGTTTTGTTAGTGACAAAAACAATTTGCCTTGCTATACCTTGTCAGCATGTAATATTTATTCATCTCACCTAACGGATAACTCAGGTTGAAGCAGAGATTTAATATGTGAGGCCGAATTTTTGGCAATATTCTTATTTAAAACAAGCATTAACAGCAGGATTCATTGAATTCAATCAATTTCGTGAGGAATTTTCAACTGCATCCCGTCGTCGCATGAGTTAGATAACGAAACGAAGCATACAGCAGCTTGCAGTTTCACAGTATGTCAATGCAAAACAGCAAGAGTCAAAATTCACTGTAAGTAATGATCCGATGAAGGACACTACATTAAATCAGCATATAAGAAAAAAAAGGGATAATTTAACGCCAACCACACTGATGATTAAAACTAGGCGCTTAATTACCAGGGTAATCGGACATTGACCACATGGTCAAGCTGATTGCATAGGTCGGGTTTCTACCGCCGTGTGTAGGCCACATCTAAGTAGCGCAGCTGCCAATTCGTTCATGCCGAAACAAGTATTCTGAAAGTTGTTTTGAGATCGGCCAAGTAACCACTGCCTTCTTGATTGAAAAGCCAATACGCCAAGTGCTCGGGGCCCTGGCTGCCAGTTGCCTTTGCGTACACCCAATGTACTTGCATCCACATGTGACCTGAATTCGTACACACAATGGAGGGTGGCGTATTACAGCGGGAATTTTTTGCCCATTTTCTTGGAAGGCTTTAATTGGGGCTGAGAATGAAGAGTTCAGCTGCGTTGTGCGTCCTTTCTATGGTGCAACACAACCATCGCAATTTTGCGTTTGTAGTTTTTTCTCACTTAGAGTGTAAGGGTATAATAAGGGTTTTTTTGGAACTGACTGTTCCAGCGAATTTGGCCGTAAAGTATTTATGTACTTTTTGATGAAACGTGAAGGAAAGCCACGGTTATGTAGGGCTGCTTTGATGCGAGAAAGCTCTGCAAATGGGGTTGCATCAGAGCAACTATTCGTTATTCTTTGCAGGAGAGTGTGATGAAATCTGGAGTGTTAACTTGGAGCCAGGCGACAGTGTCATTGGCAGTGTGTGGCTTTGCACCATCTTGCTGCCACGTCCAGGGTTCTCCCTGCATTACTTGATCAATATCTGTAAACATCTGCGGGCACATTTCCTCTCTGTAAACAACTTGATTTACATTTTTTTTCGTTTTCCGACTCGGTGCAACATTTTCCTGCCCAGCAGCATCTCCTTCAATAAAATAGAGGTCTGTTTTGCCTTGCCAGGAAACAGCACCATAGCACATGATAGATTTTTGCTGCTTGTCTATCTTCACCAGCAAATCTTCATCAGGAATATCAGTTTTGACTTCCACTGCACGATATATGCGTTCATTTTGCCTATTCAGTGGTGCAGACAAGCAGAATGATGATTCATCTGAGAACCACACTTGTTTCCATTTTTCTCCTTCACCGAAGCGCTGAAGCATGGCATCACATTTTGTCTTTCGAGCTTGCTGGTGTGCTTCGGTTAAAACATGGCATTGAATACGTCGAAAAAATTTTGAATTGGATTTTGCAATTGTTCTGTGCACATACCCTTTTGACAATCCCAGTTCTGTACAAATTTCACGTTGACTTGAATGTCTTCTGTGATGATCTGGTGGAGTTACGGCAAGTTCCAAGACTGCTCGCCTTGTTGAGGAATCGTGCCTGCAAGAAGTGCCACTACCAGGTTTACGCACCTTTGCTACAGGTGATCCACCTTGTTTGAATGCAGCCGCGACACCTCTAAACTGGTCAGTTGTAATGGCACCAAAAAATTTAGGCAAAATGTTCCGACATTTCTGCAACCCCCATGTTGGATGTTCTTTCCGGAATAGGATGATGACCTCGCGCTAGAAATTGCTTAGCTGTGGCATGGGTCTACACGTCTTTCCAGAATATTTCTGGCATATGGTGCACAAGTGGGCATTTTAGAACCTTCTCCTCTGCGACCACCACCCACGTTGTGTGGGTGCTCCTCACCACTGAGTGGAACATGGCGTGGGCGACATGAATGCGGGTGCGAACCAACGGGGGCGGCTTCACTTCGGATGTGGCCCAGGTGTTCTGTTTTCTCCGCCATCGATCGTGACGGCATGGACGGTCTGGCCGCCGTAACAATCACAAACTTAGGGGTTTTTTGTGGGGCACCCTGTAGGTCCACTTCTAGGTTGATCACCTTCACAGACGGACTCCTGTAAGAGTTCGAAAGGTCAGGACAATAGACCAATTGACCCGGTGCTTGGCACGACTTTTCAGCTGTTTTTCTTGTTTACAATTAGTACTTCGTTTAAAGGCGAACACATCTGCGCTGTTTCCTCTGTCTCTTTACAAACTGCAACGGATGGGTCAATTACTGCCTCCACCGCACGTTGTGGTTCTAGGCTACGCGGCCCTGTAACGTTCTTCCTAATGGCGGCCCACAATACACTGCTGAGGATGGTGGCAGGCCTCTCTGTTTTCCTCACCTGGTCGGCAGATTCGGCAGCCAAGAAGGGCGTATTATGGGCACGTCTCGCGACTTCTGCGATCTTCTCCTCGTGTGACTCCTAGGCTATTGATACACAGCGCGATGAGGTCCCCTTTGACTTGCTTCAAACACTCTTAACAACACGCTGTCCTAGCCCGCATATACTTTCCTCCCACGAGCGACAGTTTTTCTCCTTAAAATCCCTCAAATGGCATTCACAATTCGAGGAATTCTGAAAAATGCCTAAAAAATTCTTTCAGTGTCTGCTCTTTTTGCTCATTTCTACTTACGGCCATCGCCACTCTTTTGAACTTTTCTGTTGTACCAATGCATTTCTTAGCTGCTATATGCAAATAGGGAGGTAAAAGGCATTCACTTATATTTATTGCAGTAAACCTGACCTGACCTGTAACTTCCTAATGTGGATGCCTTAACCTTTACTCATAGACCAACGGATGTGGTGGCAGACCAGAAATTACACCGAGCCAAGTAACTTCTGCTGATCCCACTTCTGGTCCTGATGACGAGTCCTGACACCGGGCCCTGGTGGATAGGAGAGAAAAGGGTGCGTTAGATACGGCGCAAGTATACTATTACATTAGACTAATTCACGCGAAAGCCACTATGCTTTGGAGCCTCGCCATACCCGGCGGTCAAATTTATAGCTATCAAACGAGGCTTCACCAGTAAATTAGATGTAAATAGACACATCTTCCATTTTGCGCTAATAAATTCAATTGCTTCATTTACTTCAAAATTTGAGGGATGAACACCAGGAATCAAAAATGGTGTAGCAGCCCACGCGTTCCGGGGGCTCTGAGAAAAATGGTTACGAAATTCTTTAGAACGCCGCGACAGTTTTTCAACAAAGATAGTGCATGACCACAGCCCTTTTTTGTCATCATATTGATTTTGAAAATTATTTTAAAAAGACTGCTCAAAATGAATCATGCGAAAAGAATACTTGGGCTTTCTACATTAGAGAAGAGCCTAATTACGCCGCATGCAGTTAGCGCTTTCAGAATTAAAGGCGTGAGAGATAAACATAAGCTTCCAGCAGTACACCCCCGCCTGAAAAACAGACCCAGATGAGCAGTGCGCACAGCCGCTTGTTTCAGGTCTGGTTGTCTTCAAGGTCCTTAATTGTTCCACCCCGATCGTGAAACTGTCGCCCCCTGTCGCTCAAGAAATGTGTCAGCCAAATCAACAGGAGGTAGTAGCAGTGCTAGTCGACACGCGTACGCGCGTGCTTGGTTAACTTTACGGCCTACAACCATCACGCAGAACAAGTCACACACCTAAACGCAGTCAAACCTTATCTGGGCTACAAACTTACGGTACTATCGCAACGTGGGCGGCGGTTCGTTGTGCAAATTTACTGAGCACGATGCTATCGCTCTTTGTTTCTACAAGTGGGATCCTCTTTTCCACAAGCAAGGCGGTACCTACTTGATGCCACGAGCAAGGGCGTCAAAGGATAATACGCAGTCTATTAACTTGTAGGGCATGTTAATTCACAAGAGACCTACGAGAAGATACTTTGCATTTCTGCCAAGCTTATTAAAATGTAAAGTCGTAGGGTCGTTGGCAGGCAAAAATGGTATCAGGCATACAAAATAAAAATAAAGGCAGGGGTTATCTTGGTAGCGCATGAATGTTCTTATTTATATTTACATGCCTAATCCCACGCTTCCCGTGAGACAAAACTTGGGGCTTTAAAATAAGATATCACTATCCCACCCTTACACTAACACTTACACTAGTCCTAACCCTAATTCTTTCCCTGTCCCAACACTAACCCTAACAGAAATTCATTGAGTAGGCATGTTAATATGAATAAGAACATTCGTGCGCTACCAAGGAAACCCTTGCCAAAATAAATGTAAGGGAATGTTTTATTCAAAATTTATGTATTTGGTAGACTCGTTCTAAAACGTAGAAGAAGTTTTTAAAGTTTCTTCAAGTTTATTGATGAGATAACTTATCTTAGGCATCATAAGATGCTCTTGCTGAAAGTTACCACACATGTAATGTGCATGCTAACCAGCATACAGAAAGAGGAATTTAGAAAAATGTCTTTAGCCAGTGCCAACTTGGACGAATTGATAAAGGTCCGCTTGCAGTTGGCCGTATCTTTTGATAAGAAAGCAAACTTTGATTTCAAGGTTTCAGCCATGGATGAATTTTCGGTGACTGATGATTTGTCACGTCAAGTCAATGACGATTAGTCTTTGCAGCTACTGGAGACGTGAGAGGAAGTGATACGGATGTTCCGTCTTGCTTTGGATTCCCAGATAACTCAGTGACTATCAGTTTACTGACAATGAGGGCATAACAATAAGTCGCGGGGTAATTATTCAGACATTGTGAACATTAACAGTGAACGTTGTGGATGGAATAAAAGAACAATGCACTATAACAACCTCAGGCACGTTACATAGATTATCCATCTGGGCTGGCGTCTATAATCTTTTTGTTCGAAAAAAAAACACCAAAACGATGGTTGTTGCAAGACGACTCGGATCAATTAACGGAGAAGTCGCATTTAATGTGCAGGTTTCGTTTTCCCATATAAAGCTATGCAGATAACTATGCTTTACTTTCTGACGAAAAGATTTGGCTGAGAAGTATGAACGGTGTAGGTCAGGGAATTATTAATTTAAAAATAAAAGAGGGCTTTATTAGAGTGTTGTTAAAGCATTTATACAGTTTCGTGCTAGAACGCTGTACCATTAATGTAAAAGACATCTAGTGTAATTGCTGTCGACCTATTTTTATCCAAAAACCTTAAGCACCTTTCCGAGCAATAGACTGAACGAAATTCTTTATCAATTTAAGGAAGGATAATTTTAGTTGGGTGTAACCCATGATTTACTGCCGACATGAGTGTTAATCCTCCGTTAATATATTGATTAGAATAATTTTCCCCTTTCTTTTAGGGCACTTTTTGCCCCAAGTTCACTGCAGAGAAACGTCTTCTATTGGCGAATCAATCTGGTTCGTCGAAAAGCTCCTTAAAATAATGATTGATAGTCTCCAAATGAGAAGTTTTGTTTATCTATTTTAAATGTGGTAATTCATACCCAAGAGGTAGTTTCAATGGTTGTTCTGTTCCAAACAACACCACGAAACAGTTTTCATAAATCCCTATATCGCAAAACTGTCCTTTCATTATCAAATGAGGACTACATCCTAAGCAGCCAAAATGGGTTTCACTTCTCGTGACTTACCAGTCTTAGCTAAAAGGGGAAGTTAGCATTCAATTTTAAATCAATTTCTCCTCCATTTTAATGCAAAATTTTTCAAGTGGGTTGCATTTGTCTTTTATCCACTTTGAAAAAGCATTCACGTGAAATCAGATAACTCATTTTCGCTCCCAAATACAGCAGACGCTGTTGATCATGCAATATTTCGACATATGCGAAAGACTAATACTCTTTCGCTAATCAGAATTGACTCTATTTGTGACACTGATTATCATGCAGTCTATTCTGAAGTAATTTCAGTCAGTATAGAATGCCGGCTTTTTAACGAGTTTCCTTTCGACTCCTAGCAAGACGTATCTATTGTAAAAACTGATGACATAAGTAGCATTCATTTTCATCATTGATTTTGACTGCCTTTACAAATTCAAATATATTTTGTGGAAAACATGGACGAAAAAATTATTTCTTGTACATGTTTGATAGCAAATAACGCGTTATTTAAATTTTCTACTTGAAAGAAGGGTAGCTTTTGGTTTTACAAAAGTTGCCGAATTGCCGGATCATTTTCTAACCTAGTGACTGCTGTACTCGAATTCAAGGTAAAGAAACTGCGCACTGTGTACATCGTTTTTAAGGAAAAGTACGTTTTCACCTACAGTCTGAAGAAGAGGTCACGCAGTTATCATAAAATATTGAAATAGAAGTGGAACATACTTTATGCAGTTTAGGTAGCGTTAATAAACTGATGTTCTATGAATAAACGCCTCACAATTGTAAAAAAGGTTATAGTTAGCAACTATTTTAAAACCGAAAGCTACCCTTCCTTTGAGAATAAAAATTTAAAAAAGGCTTAATTTGCTATTAAACATATACAAGAAATAATATTTTGGTCCATGTTTTCCATAAAATATATTTGAATTTATAAAGGCCATCAAAGTCAATGATAAAAGGCATACTACTTATGTAATCAGTTTTTACAATATGTACGTTTTTCTCGGAGTCAGAACGAAGCTTGTTAAAAAGCCAGCATTCTATACTGACTGAAATGTTTTCAGCGTAGACTACACGATAAACAGTATCACAACTGGAGTCAATTCCGATAAGCGAAAAAGTATTAGTCTTTCACATATGTCGAAATATTGCATGATGAACGGCGGCTACTGTACTTACCTGATTTAGTAAATTGTCAAATTTGAGTATCCATCATGGGCTGTCTTACGGAGAAGATGACAGCTCGTTTCCGAATTTTTGCCTGAGGAATTGTGAGAGGTCTCAGTATCTAACAAGCGCATTATATTATTTGCTTCTGTTTGGTACGAGTAAGTCCTAATCATCTCCGGCCACTCAACCTCCTCAACATCCTGAAGGCCGTCTAGCTTTAACCGCAGGGAAAGAAAAAGGTAAATAGGAGTTTATTCAAGCAATGGCTAATTTTTTGTTTTGGCCTAATGCCATGATTAAACTCTTCGTATGCCACCAATACATAATCCGGAAATTTAGTATATACATCATCCTTCATGTGCTTAGTTTAGACCCCTGCAAAGCACTTTCGATTCGAAAAAGAAACAAAAAGAGAATGTGCAAATTATTTATACAAAAAAATAATTGACCAGGATCAGCAAGGCAGAACGAGATTAGTGCGTTTCGCGAAAGATCCATAAGAACTCATTCTTGGCTATGTCAAAAAGACTACTGTCACATTTTGAGAAGTTCCAATCCCAGTCAGATATCAATCTCCGCTAATCAAATGAGTCAATACCTCGAACACCAAACAAAACAACATACAAACTCAATAGAAGCAAGTAGTTACGTTTGTATCAAGTCTCTTTGGACACTTATAATAATGGGTTCCCTCAGGCCAATATACTTCTTTTCACTTTTAGAATACCGTATGCTAAATAATTCTCTTTGATCAAAAACTCATTGCATTATGCTAAACAACGTTCGATAATTATCAAGCATTTTTAGTTTGTATTTGAGTTTATCGAAAATCACTTACTTTTCTACACATAGTTCATGCATTCAGTAATAACTATGATGCGTCAGCCTGTCGGGTTGCACAAAAAGCCAATCCATTCGCGAATGCGCACTGGTCAAGCAATAGTGGCAACAAACACACTGCTTAGTCGGTTTCACCAATGAAACTCAGGGCTGGCATCTCCTCCGATTACACTGCATACCGATTGTTCGAAATGTCTTGCCAAGTACTGATAGGAAT
>JAYGXS010000002.1:67092637-67112146 GCA_036362985.1 Ligula intestinalis | reverse complement strand
GAACACGACTACTGCTAATTATTTTAAGCATATGGTGGCCGGCAACTACTCCCATTTTGTCTCTATTACCATTTTATGAAAGTGTCTCTGATGATGGTTTTGTGTGAGCATCCGAAATGTCAGACCAATAAACTTATTGCTTTAATGCTTGTATATTTTTCAGAAGTGAACTGTATGTCATATTTGGCAGATCGGTGCTGGATGCTGCTCGGCCACCCAGTTCAACCACTCTAATGTCACTGGATTTTTATGCCAAGCCACCCTTTCTACTAAAATCTCATTCTATGAATGAATGTAATGTTAGTCGCAGTGATCATCCATAGGATCGGTTTGCATCAATCTACTAATGCATTTGTAGAATCTAGAAAGTATATTAGCGTTGTGCTAACGGGAGTTGACAGATGTACAGGAGCTTAGAAGAACAACGGGATTGTCTTTAAAACTTCAGTATTGTAACTCTCAAATGTTTCTCACTGTAAGACTATAAGAAGGACGCACTTGTAGTTATTGAATGTGATACTGAGCAAGGTCCGTTAGGACACCCCCACTTTATGCCATCAGTTCTTTTACAGTGACCACGCCATACAATCGTAACAAATCGGGTATTCCTTTGAAGTGCTGCATTCGCGAAAACTGCAAGTTTACAGTGATTCAGTTTTCTGGCTTTGCCGCAACTTGACAGATATTTCAAGGACCTTTTAATCCAATTATCCTCCTCCGCAATCTTTCCATGCCTGTTACCTCCTCACTTCACCGGAGTTTTGTTTTCTGAGGAGGATATGAAGTACTAGAGTGTATGAACATTTCCACTTTCTGTTTCATACTTAACAGAAGCTGCTTTGTATGTGAAGAAGTTGAGAAGAAGGTAGATTAAAATGTGCCTGTCATAAAAGCAGTTTCAGGGCGTTATCAGGCCACACAGGCTGCGGTTGACCATTGATCGAGGATAGACTATCCAAACGCGTCTATTTATCATGCTTATTTCCTCATCATCTTTGATGCTTACTCTTGACAGCTTATAGCTTTTGAAAACGAGTTTTAACTTCGAAGCAGACATCGACCACCCTTCCTACACGTCAGTAAGGGGTGTAAATAACTGACAACAGTGGTTAGGCAGGCGCCTAGCTTTTTCGACGCAACTATCTAGCCAAACTAACTGGGTAATGCAAGAAAAATACATATTACCTCAAATTCCAGCTAACGTAACACAAGGTAATCTACCTTGAATAACTTCGTGTAGGGCCTTTAGCATAAGGAACGTGAACACGCTGATCATCGTTGCACTGATTTCTAGACAGAGACCTACACGTTATCAATAATTATTTTTGCTTTCCCTGCTAAAAGGACACAAACATATTTTAAAAAACCCTTATATCTGCTTTTAGCAGGCAGAGGTTCGTAAAGCTTCGGGGGTTAAATGTACTCTTGGGGTTTCAGAAATTTGAAACATCGTTTCCCAGGTACAAATTTGAAGACAGCGTATGTAGCAGAATTTAATGGCACCATAAATTTCGCGAGCGCTCATCAGCCGCTTCCACTCGCTGCATCAACAGAATAACGAATGATAAATTGCAGAATTGAATTCATACAGAAAAATCGATCCAAAACATCAAGGTCACTTGAGTTAGCCAAGAGGCAATCAATAAAGTGCGAATTCAAACATTGTGGGCAGCAAAAAACGCACTAAACTGTCTAAGGCAAAAACATATAAGGCAAAAAGGTGGGAAGGGGGTGGGTAAACAAGGAGCCGGTGCTCCAGTTGTTTACATAGGTTAGGTTTAAACCGCCTTATGTATGCTGCCTCCAGGTAGCGTAAGATACGAGTTGTTCGTGCCCGAACAAGTACTCGGAAGGATGTTTTAGGGTCAACAGAATGACCCGTATCCAATAGATGTTCAGTGATAGAAGAACGGGGAGTCCGATTCTCCTGTCTTAATAACCAACTCGGCAAGTGCTCTTTTGTTCTGGCTGCCAATTGCCGTTGTGTTCATCCTATGTACTTGCATCTGCAAGTGCATGTAAATTGGTAAACAACATTAGAAGTTGCGTACAACGGCAAGGCATGCTTCGCAGTTGGAATCGGAAGGGTCTTCACCGAGTTGCAAAATACAAGCTCAGCTGCAAAATAGGTCCTTTCAATGGTATTGCGTAAACGTCTCATGATGGTGTTTAAGGTGTTGTCTCCCTTAAATGGCAAGGAAATGCAAACAGGCTTTTTCGGAGCTGATTGTTCTATAACCTTTTACCGTAAGGGTTTGCTATTCTTTTCAATAAAGTGAGCTGGATAACCACGCTTGAGAAGAGTTTCCTTGAGGCTGGCAATTTCTGCATCCAGTGTATCCATTGAGCAGATTTTGCTTGTCCTCTGGAAGACGGTGCAAACTAAGCTACGTTTCGATTGTAAGGGGACAAAACTTAGATAATGCAAATACTGCCCTCTCCATGTATTCTTATGGAAAACTCTACGCGTTATAGAGCCATCTTTCTGTCTAGTCATGTGAACGTCTAAGAAAGAAAACTGGTTTCCACGTTCCACTTCCATCGTAAATTTCATTTTTGGACGTAAACTGTTCATTGTTAACAGTAGTGCAGCGAGTGGAAGCGGCTGATGAGCGCTCGAAAAATTTATGGTGCCATTAAATTCTGCTACATACTCTTGGGCTTGTCCGTCCGACTAGTCTGCCCACGCACTACTTGTCTCAAGGACCTACAGTATAAGCTTCGTTTGATTTTACTACATCTTCCTGTTCCCTTTCCGGAACTTTAGACGACTCTGGAGACGTGCTGGCCAATCCCCACGGCGACAGCCTCCCGCTTCTTAACTGACACCTCAGAATCGCACGAAACTGTCTCGAAGGCTACCACCACTACTGAGCCCGAGGCCTTTTCCGACCCCTGCAACTTCCTTTTCCCGAGCATGCATCACAGTCAGTCGGTGGACTTCTTCAACTGCCCCTTGCCAACAAAGCTGATGAGTGATTCCGCGCCCTATCCCTCCCTCGACATCTACAGCAATTTCTACGCCCTTCAGTGTCCATCGGCCCTGGAGCAGCAATCCTACAAGCAGGAGGATTCGTACGGTAAGCGTTTTTGAGTGCAGATTTCTGGGCTTATAGGAGGGAGGGGGGCTGTCCACAGCTAACGGGGTTCCTGGTGTTGGACTGTTGGCTGGACAGGGAAGGAGGTACCGCCCCACTGCATACGGTCTTCCCTTCAATACCAACGTTGCTAAACCAACTTCAAACTCAAAAGTAGTCGTAGCAATAGCACTGATAACCCCGAGCTCTAAAATAAATCCTCTCAGCCCTGATACTAATCCCCCAACTCGCCTGGAAGTCCACCTGAAACACGGGGAGCATTCATAACCATGCCCTAGCCGATGTTCAAACTAAATGGCCATCCAAAACGACTGTGAAAAATCTGAGTCAGATTCAGCAGACAATTCGCCGGATTATCTTCCTAGGGAAATTTCTGATGTAGCAAATGATCTTTGTGATGGCAGTAAAACGAAGCAACAGGTTTCACTTTCTGCCTCGAGCGTGAGCATTGTGCGGGCGTTTGGTGCCCGTGAGGTATGTGTAGCCTGGGAGTCATATCAGTACTTGATAAAAGGAAAGGCCCAGACAAGGCTGTCGTTCGTTTGTTTTACTCTTCCTATGGGAATCAGACAAAATATTAAGCACTATCTAGCTAGGTGCCAGTAGTCACCCTTGGAGATAGATGTTACTGGGGCAGATATGTCAGGATGCATTTCTAATAGAGTTAATTACACAGTAACCAACAGAGGACATTAAATGTGAAATTTCTGAAAGCTAGAGAGACAGAGCGAATGTTCCTCAGCTGGTCATTATACGAATATTCGTCGCCAAAGCCGCAAAATTACGGATCCAGGTCCCACCTTCTCAGTGTTTGGTTTCTACTCCGTTTCCAATCAAGTGATTCGGTAGCACACATAGTATCGTTTAAGCCTATGTGAGGAAAAGAGCAGTCATCGATGGGGAACAGGTCAGTAATTTAACACAAGTTCAGTTCCAATGCGAAGAAAAATAGACTAGGAATCTGAAGCAGTGGGAAGAACGCATCTAGACATCTGTTTATCATGTTATTGCTGCTTTCTTGGACCTGTACTTAAAGGTCCTCATCAGGAATTGTCAATACATATTCCAGTTGTTACTGCATACCATGAGGATATTCTTAGTTGACCTGTGTGTTCTTAAACACTAACGGAAAGAGTGTCTAAACTCAAAATCATGCAGCAGACGGGACTTTCGCGAAATAAATGCTCTAAGAAAAGACTTGAAAATCCGACGTAACTTGCACATAATCAAACAACTGAGCACTTGCGTTCAACATTTTCGTAACATAAATGTTAAAGCTGTACGAAAATTGCCATTTTTAAACCAAGCGTTAGGGCCTAGGCGAGATCTGAAAGGCCAGATCAGACTTTTGTGTACCATCCAACTGCAAAGCTTGATAAATGAATCCAAAGTCCTTCCAAAGGCAATTTTGCCATTTGATTCTCTAACTTCATTCTTACGATACCTTGGTAGGCATTGCTTCCTACCTCTCTCGATCTCTCTCTCTCTTTCACCGATCACATTCAGTATTTTTGAGGTGCTAAGCGCGAAAATCTTAAAATACGCGTAATTTTACGTACCAAATCCAGATTGTAATTGCCTTCGTTGTGAATTACCAAAATACGGCATGGATCAGTGTACACCGCCCTGAATTATCTTTGTACGAAGAGCCTTCATTAATGGATTGACAAAGGCATGCAGCGTAAATGCGTTTTCTCCTTTTATATGTTTACGAACACCAGGTCTCCTTTCCCAAAAGGCCTATTGTATCACAATTTTTCATACTACAGGTGTTCATCTGTTGCAGTTTAGATGAAGAAATAAAAGTATATGTGTCCGACCAAAGCATATCCAAATTACTTGGTTGTTTCCTGGTAATGCAACTAAGTCCTAAGTGTAGATGGAAAGTTTTTTTTCGGAAGCCCATTCGAAATACTCTACGGCTGTGGTAGTACCACCGTTTATGTGTTGCGTGGCGAAGTAAGAGAGAGAACTTTAGTATGTTCAGGCTGACATTTGTGCCCGTCTCGTCTAACGCCCACATGTCTGTGCCCGACTACGTAAGACGCGCAACGGTTCGCACAAAACAATAATTGAAATTACGAAATCTTTCTAAGACGACGACCAAAAGGGGAAAAGACTAGGAAAGTTTGACCGTTCGGTTAAGGAAGCGAGTTGGTCGAATTCATAAAAGTACGGCGGTAAGATGTAGGGAAGAGGGGCTCAGCTGAAGAAAAACCAGATGTACTATGGCCGCCAACGACAGGTTTTAGTATTGTCAATACAAGCGAACATACGAGTCCCTGGAAGTAATTGAGAAGAAGAAAACTCGATCGCTGAGACAATACTACTGTTTTATACTAATTTCTCTGATGATGAATTCGCGACGGACGTCGAAACGTCAGATGAATAAAAGCGAAGAAAAGGAGGAATAGCCAGATGCATTCGGTCTTCACTATATCCTCTAGATAACAGTTATAGAATCAGACGGAATTTGTATACTCACACATGCCTTTGTTATACACGAAGCCGTTTCTACGTGATGATAGAGGTACCTCCCTCATAAGATTTCGATTAAGTGAGCGTTCCGTGAATCGAGTCCTCCACTTGACGACGTAAGTGACGGAGGTTTCGACTACCCGCAGAAATTACATGCTTTACAGAGGATGTTAGGTTCAACCCAAGGCCGCAAGTAACAACTTGAATGCCGAATTTCCTCTTTACAAAATTTCTTCCTGGACTGCAAGCTTAAGGAGGGTGTATATTACTATTGGTAATTCAGAAGAGCATACACCAGCTGACATGTGTGGGTGTTCTAAAATAAACGCAGGGATAGAGTCGAAGTGCTTCATCCGCGTTTATTCCTCCTAAAGGCAAAACTTTACACTTTTCCTATACATAAAGTGCGCACTAGGGGATGGCGACGGTTGCGCCGCGGGCGCATTCTATCCGAAACCCGGCAGGTAGTTAGCTACGATCCAATAAGTCTGTGCTGAGCACAGAGCCCACGCCCCCTCTCCCCATTCGTTTCAGTTGGCCAGTGAAATCAGGTGGGAGCTACATGAGATGTCTCCTCATCCAACGAAAGTACATATAATCTGATTTAGCAATTGAAGTGAAACTGACCGATTTCTCGGTTCTGTAAGTGTTTTTTTTTCAGTTTGTTCACTTAGCCGAAACCCATCTTCGACCGTCTCGACTTAGACTTCTCATTCGAGTAAGATAAAAAGGATGAAGAGAGCGAGAGCGAGAAAGCGCCTTTACCTTCCTGTAATCAAATATCCGCTGCTATCTGGGAGTTTTTAAGACAAACGTGTCCTGCTGACGAGCCTCTGCGTCAGTGTCTGCCGAAACCCCATTCAGTTTCTGGCTGATGCCCAACTGATTGATCTTCACTACGACTAGCCATCTGGCGACCATGGCTTAAAGTCGCCAGAGGGCAGGTGAGGCCAAGACAGCGTGAGTTAGGGGGTGGGGGGGGGGAAGAGCGACTGGCCTTCGAGGCCCCTGCCGCCTGCCGCCGACTGAATACCCTCTGGCGGCCGCCACACGTGGCCGCGAACAATAAACAGTACGGCTGACACCCGGCAAATCGATGTCTGGCGTATTCACACGTGGGTCTTGATTGACTGAGGTGGCAGCAACTCGTCGTTGACAGGACGCGCAGGCTGGTACTGGAGTTAGTTTGTGTTTTTTCGTCGGTCTCATTAAGCTGAACGTTAGATAGTTGGAAAGGAAACTGTAACGTCACTCAGACCAAACCTACCAGCATGTGCAGGTGTCACTGGTTCTCCTTCTTCAGATCATTGGCCAACTTCCGTTGCCCGTAAACACTGAGAGGAATCTGTTACCTCCTTTTACCAATAATATTTTAAATCTCAAGAATGTGGTTTTCGCTTGAGGATCACTTAGAAGGGGCACCGTACAGGTCCGATCGCCGATGACAGAGGAACACAGTGAGTAACATAACTATTATAGGTGGGACCCCAATATAGACGGAGAAGACCAGATTCTTCATTTCTGGCCTATGCACTGTCACTAGCGGGTCTTCCTGGGCTGAAATTTCGCCACACTTGAAACGTGATGTCAAATAATTCACAAAACACTAGCCCTGTTTCTAACCTCTTTTCGTAGAGATTCCTTCTAATATGCGTGCAAAACATGGATTGCTCCAATTCCACTCAATTAAAATGTAAACCTATCAACAGTTGTCCCGCTTGCACTTGCTTCAGCCATGACAGCTGTCATTTTGACGACTGCCGGTCCATGATATTGCAAGCCGGTGCGGCTCGTTTTCCGCCGCCATTGATTGCACTCCAACACATAGATCGCCACAACCAAACTCCGGAAACTGCCAACTTAGTATTCTATGCAGAACAATCGGAGTCTCATAGCTTGGGTGGCTAGAGCCTTGCTCTTGCTGTCGTGGATTCAGATCTCACTGAGTCCGCCGAGTTTCTCCCCGTTGGGTCAAGTTAATTTAATGAGACTGTCAAACTGTTGGGGGCCTATGCTACTGATTCGAAACTTCAATTATGGAAAACTACTGCTACTAACAGTACGGGTCCGTCGACTGCGGTGATCGTGTAAGCGAGCTACGTCATTACGAAAGACAGCAGATGGAAGTATTTAGGAACTTTTTTATGCACAGAAGAGGCGAACGGTTAATTAGCTCCACTTACTTCAAGTTCTTCAATTATAATTAATAGTGCTAGCAGATAATGAATGCCGATGTTATAAAATTTTAAGGGATCTGCAAAAAGTGGTACCTTTTGAGGTAAATTTTCTCATATAAAAGAGTCAATTTCAGTGAAAAGAGGCAAAAGAGAGGCCTATGGAAATCGTATGTTATCGTGTGTTATCACTATTGTTCTTGATAGTAACATGAGTAAAACTGGAGAAGGCACATTCAACTGGTTGCACAAATGGATATAATACAAACATGAGTCCTCGCATGCAGTCGGATAGCGACTAGTAAGACATGCAGATACCGAAGTACCGACAAAGACAAGGGACACCAGAATGCACATTTCTGGCTTTTATTATCTGGTGCGGACTATGCAACTGTCTCTGTGTACCCTAGATGGACTCTTAAGGCACAGCGTGACGGGCATGTCCCGTACCTTGATCGGTGAGCGCCACTCTACCAGAAGTGGTATCTGGCAAGTATCGGCCATCGACCTTCAGACCGCATCAGCTACTGAGCCCAATGCCACCACCAACTGGTTGAAATGGCCGGACTGCGGAGTGGTGCAGGGGAGAAGGGACGAAACTAACATTGGGAAAGGCTGGAAGGAAGTAAGTGGAATCGCTAACACAAGAACTTTGCCTGCCTGAATTTTTCGATTCCAGCTCTTCATAGACAGTATCATAGAAGGATAATTCGTGCATAGAGAGATAAAGTATTTATAGGATGCAATCACTATTACGGTCAATCAATATCGATCAGGCAGGTCCAAGTTCGTGCGTTGAGCGCGAATATAAAAACAGGCACGCGGCAAGGCTGCAACAGTCCCGGCGAACAGGAACAACCACACAGTTACTCCGACAATGGAACCGAGAGAGTGTCCGAAACGTCAGTCTCAAAATAACTCGGTCCATGTACTCGTGCCTTCTTCTTCCTCTTCTTTGGGGGATTTTGAAAACGCTAGGCTATTGCATACATGTGACAGCTGACGACTCCTCCTTCATAAAGGAGGATGGCCCACTGGTGCGCTAATTGCTTTATGGACGCCAAGCGGATCATTATCTGCCGACATGACAACATCCGTGTTTGACGTTGGCGTGAGGATCGCTCAGCTACCTGACCCCTCGGAATTGGCGCTGAAATGTGTGTCCGTCTGCGCGTTCTCATGAGGGCTAATTACTTTGAACGAACCAAGTTTCGGCCCCAAATATGGGTGGAGGTCATCGCACTTGTTAACAGACTGGAGGCCAGGACTCAAGAAACTTTTCTCAATAACTTTCTGTGAATCGAATTTTAGCTTGCACTGAGTAATCTGTATTCATCCCACATTAACGCATCCCCATGTTTACCTATCTGATGCCCTCGAATATATCACTGCGCACCAAGTGACGTAAATTAGATGGCTGTTAACTAATGGGATGATTCGAACTGCCTTCAGAACAAGGGCCAGGCTCTACTAATTCCTTCTTAATAGTCGCCCACCTCCAGCCTGGTACATGCAGGACCGATCAAATGGGACATGCGTAGACCAGAAGTTTAGGTTGGTTGGCCTATGCGTCCGTGCCCACCTCTAGTCAACTTTACATTGCCTTACCATTTGAATGGGGTTGATGAATGGAAGACTGGGTATGCTAGATGCGGCGTAAGTACAGTTCACCGTGCTTTATTTTACTAGTCATCATGAGACTGTATGTGAGTATTCTACACTGATTCCCAAGACACAACCGGAGGAGCATGTTCCGTAGCTTGATTTGTGAGTACCATTCCATCATAATTCAAATTCCAAATCACGGCCGGTCGTGTCTCATTCGTTAGAGCGTTTGACTCAGTTACCAAAGATCCCAGTTTTGAATCTCAGATTCTCCAAACTAAGAATTGGATATGACTGGCTCATGATGACTTATAAGCCAGAAACGGCTATTCTGATCTCCCTTCTCGCTGGTGGTACTTTATTACCCATTCACCAAGATCTTAGACCACCTTGGTGGTTTTTCCATTCTACAATAGGCGTTAGAGCCAGAGTTTTTTCGTTGCACATATGGTTATTTTGGTGGCAATCCCCTGAATACCAAAAAGGTATTGCTCCATTGGTGGTACTCACTAAGCGAAAGGGGAGACTGAAATAGGTCAGGAGAAGAAGATGCGATCACTGACATAGTTATCGGTTCCTCAGACTAATAATCTCTTCTAAGTTTTTCCAATATCTCCATTAAATTCATTGTGGGGCAAAATTTTCCCCTACGCTTTTCTATCAGGATTAGCAAAGTTTCTTGCCCTTTCGTGACAAATGGACAGTTGCGAAACGCTTTTTCGGAAGAATTTACAGCCTGACAGATAAGGAGCATTAAATAAACCCGAAGTAAGGTGGCTTGTCGATAGAAAAACCTGGTGAGCACCAGAAACTTAACCACTCTCCCGTGTCGAGTATTGATAATTTGTGCAACTAGTGCATCAAACGGGCATCAGTAACGGTATATTTATCGTTGTAAGTTATTTACTGTCGCTGACAGGGAAGCGACCAATATAATCTCAATGTTGCACTAAGACGAACAAGGCCACTTCGTTGTTCTTCTACACTAGCGACGTTTCTTGCAATTTTGTTGCGGGAAGTCCATTTAACTGTGAACCCCTATTAGCCCACAGTCGGTCCGCATCCTGGGACGCATAGAATGAGCAATTTTTGTTTTAGTCATTCGTGAGATGGGGTCCAGCAAAAGAGCGCGACCTCCATCTGTAAGTACCTTGCGGATATGCACGATCCTGCGATTATATGGTTTCTTAACTTCCTGTCTCAGCTTATAAAAGAGGCTGTTAAATCGAAAGAGCAAATTAAATTTGCTTTTGATGGACTAGCAAAGTTTTAAGGGTATATCAGACGGCAAGCTACCCTGTGCCCCGTCGCGTTGACCACTCATGCAACAGCGCACCGCCAACTTGTTTTAAAATGCCCTTCTTATCGGAGGTGGGATGAGGCTTGGCTGATGACCTGGTCTTCACACCTTTTTATGAAGTCGCAACGCCCTCGTGGTAGGATTAAAATGGGATTAGGGCTCATCAACTAGTACACCAGCCTCTGCACCCCTAAATGAATGACCGGGGCGTGGAAACGATCAACACAGTCTGTGAACCTATTATCGCCCATTAGCACTGCAGCACATTTGTGGAGTAAAAAGACTTGGCTCGTTGTCACAGCTAGCGATTTTTGAGAAACCGATTTCACTCTGTAACTTGACACAGCTGTGGTTATTGTAGACTTCATATTTACCAGTTTATATTTTTGCCAGAGTCAAGCACACAAGGCGGGAGTTGAACCCGGGCGTCCTGTCGGGCAAGCCAACCTTCCATCCATATCCTCAACTGTGGCCCTTAGCGTCAGAGTAATTGCCGATCCCGCGCTGGATAACTACAATTGTCGAAATTATAAAGGTTAATTTCCCAAAGCAATATCCTGAAAAGCAACGGAGAGTGGGGTTTAAATGCGGGAGGTAATTATCGGATCTACTGATAATCAAAGTATCTTACACTTGTGACAACTAAGAAGATGGTTCTGTGAATACCTATTATACTCCGGCAGATAGATGGAAAAGGAGGGTAGATTTGTGGTACAAAACCTTTATTATCAGTCAACAATTAGAAGGCATTTAACGCACAAAAACGCGCCTGATTTAAATAGGAGTTTTGACCGTTCTAGGACATTCTAGTCCATGATGTATTAATCATGACTTTCCCAGCTCTTGCATCGAAATCCCCGCGCAGAAGAATCTCGAATATTCGACTGGCCACTGATTGGCCCACACGCGTGTGCAAAAACGTCACACGTACTCGATGCTGCAGACCACACTGATGATCCACCTGATTTAAAACGCACATTCCGCAGTCGGCTTTACCGCGCGTGGTTACACCTTTCTTTCACATTAGGGCCCTGAGTCAACACCACATCACTCCCCCTTTACATAGCGGTATCTATGACTAAAAAAACCAATACCTGTCCAGTGGATGGATCGCTCGGGTTGCCAACAACTTTTGCTTCCCGTAGACCACACCCGAGTCAGGCCTGCGCTTGATTCAGACTGACTTACTGCAGTCTCAAGTTAACACTTTTTCGAAACCTTGTACGCCTAATTAGATTTGCCAAGAGATTTTTTCTTCTTCTCGAAGTTTTTAAACCAGCGTGCATTAAACAAGTTCTCGATTTTAACACTTGTCTCGGCGTGCTTTATCTACCACAGGCACAATAAACCCTGCTGGCGGAAGAGCGCATCTAGAGAGTTATTAAACCTAATCAGTATAAATGCAGGTTTCAAGTAATAAAACGCGCTCACGCTTGACGGATGGATGGATGGATAGATAGAGTAGTTCAAGGTCTGGTGGAAGAACATGCAGTATGTTTATGATAGCAGATTCAACGAATAACAAGAGGTAAGGGAAAGTTGCGTGAGGTTTTTTAGGTGCTGGTAGGCTAATCTCGGCTAAGAGAACGAAGTAGTTAATTTGTTTCTTACGAGATAGGCAATATACTTTTTATTAGCCTAAAAGAAAAATGGAGTTCGACTGTTGTTCACACTGGGCACGAATATACTGGTTATACTTGAAACACGGATAAAGAGTGAACGAAATTGGCTTTACCCTATATAAAATGTGAGTATTTTGCCTGAGTTCATGCGTATTATTATACCTTTAGGAGCAATTTGAATAATGTTCTCATACATTGGTTTATAATTCTGTAGACGCTACAGCGGCTTTCTAGTGTGGCAAAAAACTTAGCTGGTGGTAAGGATCTTAACTACTTTTCAAAGTCTTCGGTACATTATTCATTTGCTTTCGTTATTTGTTCAAAAGCGTCCAAAAGTATTTTCGAAAAAAGATGAGTGTCAGGGCTGTAAACCTCCGACTCGATATCCTGCGCTACATTATAATCCGAATGCAGAACTGTTTTACCTGAGAGTTGAACCGGGAGCATTTTTTAACTGTATTTACTGCACTGTTCTTCGGATTCCACAGCACGTAGGCCCCACCTGGGAATAGTTAATAATATTAGAAGTTAATTTGACTAGGGTATGGACTACAACTATTTGCGTTTCACGATAAATTTCTATCAGCTGCAGTTAATGCCTTGAATATTTCGTACGGGTTCGGGAGCATCTACACTAAGGAGCATGCACTGGATCGGTGTATGAAGTTGTTTTTCGAGAACCAGGTACAAGAAACCAATGCAAAAATTTTCAGAGGAAAACGTTACCTGAAGTAGCCGTTCCTTTGAATCCTCGATTCTGATTCTGATTGACATTTTAAGAAGCAAACGATATCCACCCAATAAGCCCCGTGTGTGGATATCTGAATTTAAGCAGATTCATATTTATTCTTAATAAGTCTTGATGTCCTAGCATCATATTTCCGATCGCAACTGACATAACAGCGCGCCCGTGGCTCAATAGTAGAAAGTTACATTCCATGGCCAAAGGCCATGGGTTCTAATTTCGGGTAATCTACATAAAGATTAGATATACCTGGCTGGTGACGGCTAATAAGCCAGAAGCAGCCATTCCGGTCTTACCGGCTTTTGCCGGTTCCACTTTATCACCATATATTACAGACTACGGGGACTCTAAAGTTGTTTTCAAAGCCCAACGGGACATGCATTTTCCGTAGCCAGATAGGTGGGGCTCACATTATCATGTATGTGAAGTATTTATATACTCAATCGGGGGTAGGCGCACACTGATCAATTGGCTTTCCTAAGCAAGCAAACTCTGTATGGGTGGCAAAGGTTACGAACAGGCAAGCAAATACCAGGCCGAAGTCGGCTAAGTTATCATTGCAGAGAGGAGAGACGACAGAAAATACGAGGTAGGTTGATACAGTCTGTTTCGGGCTTCATTCAGCCAATCATATTTAAGGTTATGGCTGGTGAATAAGGTTAGAATATGCACGAAGAAGGCTGTATCAATCCACCCGTATTTTATGTTATCCCTTTTCTCCGCGGTATATATGTCATCAAGCTGTTGATACTCTCATTCATCTCCAAGTAGCTACGAAGAGCAACTGGAGCAGAAAATAGGGGAGGAAAAATTCGTACACCTAATTTTTACCAACTAAATATTTTTAATGATGTAAAATCGAGTACTGTGGTGGGTGTCCGACGTGATATCAACTTCCGAGAAAACCGTTCCTGAGCCTGAACATACATTCGCATTGAGTGAGTAGAGGAAAAAATCAACGGGTCCCCAAAAATGACAGTCACGGGTTGTGATGGTACTTGGGGCGATTACAGACTTCGACTGTTTTTCCGCACCAAACAGTTAGCTTTATGCATATTTGCGAGCTTATTATTTTCATAGCCTGTGGATGCCGATTTAGCCTATCTGTAGAACGAAATACAGGCGATTTCATACTGCCCCGATTCAGAAACTACGGTTCAGACTGGCTGCCTTGAAATGGTTTTGTCAGCCTATCCTGTCCCTATTCCTGCCACACCTTGATATGGGTTATTTAGACTTGATCGCCATTCGGCTCACATAATTCTTAAGTGCCTATTTAAGATAAAGTATCCTGTTTGATCAGCAGCAGACCGAAATTTCGCCTCTGTTACATTGATTTGAAGAACCGCCCACATGTGACCAGGGCCTGTACTACACTGTGCGCAAATGTTGGTGACATTCGTCGAGCAACCCTCTCCGAACTTCTGTCCGCAAAATCGGCGGGGTTTTAAGTGTCTCGCGCGCAGACAGCACACCAGCGTCGCTGTTTTGCTGCGTGCTGCGGCCATCAACTGTGTCCTTAATTAGCAGCTTTACGTACTCTTACTGAACACGCGAATAATCCGATAAACACCCCGAATCATAACAGTAATTTTCAGGATATGCAAATGATAAATCAGACGAGCACTTTTGTTCGCCGTGTGTGTGTGTGTGTGTATGCCTGCAGGCACGCCAACCCGAGACGTCCAGACTCGAAGTGCCTCTCCAGGTATAAACAAACGCCATTATTGGCCACTGTCGTCGCCATCACCGCGGCTATACACGCTGCTAACTTTTCGCGGCATGCTTTCGGTGAAGACTGAAAGGAGACTCTAAACAGGTGGCAACTGTGGCCACACTAATCTTCCAAATATAGGTGAGGGGGGTTGTTTTGTCCTAGCAAGCCTGCAGAAACGGAGCTTATGACAAAGACTAGATATAGAGGAGGCCTGACGAACATTGACGAATTCGCGTGTGGGGAATCAAGGTATTTCGGCTCCGTCTTGAAATGCATATTTTATAGGCGTGTGTATGCCTTTAATTCTGTAATAGTCTGTACTAAATTATTGGTTTACTAAACAGAGGATGAGATGGTATACAGTAGTTTGCCTAACTGATGAAATGAGAAGATTGATATTTAAGGTATGACTCAGACAATCCAGTACATAAGAAAGAATGTCCAAAAAATCACAATATAGGTAAATGCGTTTAATAAATATCCTAATTTGAAAGTTTTGGTAAGTTCGTAGAATATAATCTTTATTTATGTTCAATATACTACAGCCAGAGAAAATAGCAAGGTGTTTATCACCATTACAAGAGCGATCTGAACCTCCTCATAATCGAAATCCCGGAATAAGTATAAAGAAACCCGACGGAAGGAAGCTTCTCTTAGTCTACACAAAAGTGGTACGTTTACGGTTGCACCTGGCAATTCCATTTATTAGTCACTGATCGGCATGTCTGCACGTGAGCTTACGAAATATCTTACTCTTGTGACCGAATCGGCGCAATCGAACGAAAATCTGCTTGCCCTAGTCCAACTTAACTCAAGCAATCTATAAACAGAAGAAACAACTAGCAATTTTCCTGAAACCGTGGTGCAATGAATGACCGAACGTTGGGCTTTTCGGTACCGACCATAAGTTACTTTGCATTTTATATGGAAACATATGTATCCAAAAAATCTAGAAAACAATTATTTTCCAACTAAATGCTACTTTAGCTAATTTATAGGCTCGTTTTTTTTGCATGAACAGGCTTCCTCTACATTTAAAACTTTATTTTATCTAGTACGCCCGATTTTCATCTTTTCGTAATTTTCCGCTTTTCTAAAAAATATGGTATTTCAAAACAACGTACCGGTTTTTTCCTCAAAACCGGATCTGTTGAAATGGAAACCGGATTTGTTGAATTCAAAACCGGATTATTATTTATTGTATAATATAACTATTTCCTCTATTTATTCAACCTTTTCAGTAAAAAACTATCTTTTATAAATATCGAATACATAGCGTATAATAACTAATCAAATTAGTCTCAATGGACATCATATAGTGAGAAACATTGTCCAAAGAAAGTCTCCGACAAATTGGGAAGCATTCTACATTCTTTCAAGAACATCTTCTCTTCACTGAATTTGAGTATTCCTTCTCACATTAGATTTAATTTGCGAGAGGACCTCCACACAGGGGCTCAGGAAAGGAGAATACCTTGGTAAGAAGTGCATCTCGTATGAAAACAGGTAGTAGAATTCTTTAATGAAATGGTGCAACTAAACGTTGTCCATGAAAATCGGGTATTCCTCGTAGCCGTCAGGAATATTTGGAAGGGCTGCCATAAAAATTTGGAATACATTTACATCTACGCTACCAAGCACTGCTTCGCAGCTAATAACGTTAACTGCATTGACAGCGAGGATCATAGTTATTTTAGGTGCTTGACTGTTTTGGAGTGCAATGTTAGGAGTTTGTCCGCGTAAAGCCCGGCCGCGATTCCTCATCATGTGAAACGAAAATGGGCTTTCATCAACAAAAATTACATTCCTGTAGCGAACATCGATAGAAATTCCGGTTTACCACTCAGCGTAGAGTTTTCTTTCCTGTTTTACAGGTAGAATATTTCTACTGATAAGGGCTGGCCTCACAACTCTGTAGGTATAGTTGAGACGTTTAAGCCACTTCCACACAATTGATATGTGCATGGTGATATCTAACTTTACACTTATACATTGAATTGTTAAAGTGCAATCGTCTTCCAGCAAATTGATAAGGCTGTCTTTAATTTCGTTTGTAAAGACAACATTTATTGACCCTCCACGTTTCCACCATTCCATTCAAGAATTATACGAAACGTTTTCATATGAGATACATTTCTCAGCACTATTAATACACTTCTAACCAAGGTATTCTCCTTCCCTGAACCCCTGTGAGGAGGTCTTCTCGCAAATTGAATCTGTTGTGAGAAGGAATGCTCCAATTGAAGGAAGAGACAATCTACTTGAAAGAATGAAGAATGCTTCTCAACTTGCCAGTGAAAATAACTTGAAAAGTTATTTTCAATATTCGGAGACATGCGTTTGACAATGTTTCTCACTATCTGATGTCCATCGAGACTAATTTGATTGAATACTGTAGGCTATGTATTCGAAATATTTATAAAATATAGTTTTTAGCTAACAAGGTTCAATAAATAGAGGAAAAATTCCGGTTTTGATTTCAACAAATCCAGTTTCGTAGGAAAAAAACCGGTAATATTACTTTATAAATTGAAAATGTGCCTTATTTTGAAGAACGACCATTGCTTTATTCCTGTAAGACTTTGGGGGACGCAACTCACACTTCTTCTGTAGATATACAATATCTGCCAAGATAGCAATACTTTTACCTTGAAAGACACAAATAAAGCAAATACTATCAGTGCGAACACATAGAAGACGTAAATGTCATAACTCCTGTGACAGCGAAATCCTTGTAAGTTCGTGGAGCCGGTGATTCGAACCCATCTGGAAGCTCATGTCGTTCGGTTGTGCTCGATAATCCTTTCCCATACTTGTCCAAGGATAGATTTTCTACCTATTCAAGCTACTTCTCAAAGAGATTATGGCCCCGCGAGTTTTAAATCACAAAGTTTATGCAAATATTTAACGTTTTACTACCTACATATTGGCATGGTTGAATTTCAGTAACAATGTTCTCGCTTTCAACAGTTCATTTATTAACAAACGTACGCTTTTTAGTATTGCGTCGGTGCATACATGATGGCTCTGGCTTCACCCTCTTCGACCTTCTTCGCTGTGCGTATGCACCAACCGAAAGATTAGATATGTATTCCATCAATGTTTATGAGTATATGCTGTTCACTTTGCCGGCGAGTCCCCAGTGTGAACTTCGAATATACGACTCCTGCTTGGTTATGTCTTAGTAAAAATCTCATATCCTTTGACTACTGGTACTGGTAACCCTTAGTAGATGTAATTATTAAGTCGTTATTTTGCAGAGGGTGGTTTTTGTTGATTAACTATCGATAAACGGATAACGGATAAGCGAACCGGACACTTAAGGTCTAGTCATTTGACTAATAAATTGCGCCATTTTCCCTCACGTATACCCGATGTTAAATATTATCTTGCAGCCACCTTGGACTAACGCTTTAGAGCATGGAAGAGTATTCGACTGGAACTGTTATTCTGGATAACAATAAATATATGCTTAGATGCTTATATGAAGAAGAAGAAGAAGAAGAAAAAAAAGGCTCGTCAGAAAAAAACAAGGTATATATGGAAATTTTTAACTCAGTGACACTAACCCGTCGTCAGACGAAATTTACTGGTCCAAGCTGGCTATCTAAATGTCTCGGAATGTAGTCTAGCTCATCCCTCCAACATATGCTTGCATGTATGCAAATTCATTATTTTTGTCTGCCTACTTACTAGCTCATTCTTGATTTATTTATTAGACTGGATATACTTTCATGAGAAAATATAAATATTCCTAAAAATGCTTTCAACAGTCGTGGGGATCAAGCGGTTGAGAGTAATGATGATGTAACAGCATCACGTGTTTAAGTTTGAAAACATTCTGGTCATCTTTCTCTCACATAGTCGGTCCTTAAAACGTCTGCACTGCTGAATTTTATCGAAATGATTGCTTCTATTAAGTCCTTGATCACACGCTTTGGAGCACACTGGATGAAGCGCATACAGTAGAAACATAAGTTTTCTTAACCGACTGAAATGTTGGCCACTCGTAGTATATGAACTACTTTGAGGCCGAATCATTTGCGTATGACCACCTCTGTCAAATATCGGCATCCCCTTTCGTGGGTTAGCAATGGTAAGAATTTTGTCTGACATCTGACGAATTTTCCTGCATGCGGTAAATATCCAATTTACTGAACAGCTTGCAAGCTGCCTGTTTTACCAAAGTTTCCATAGGGATTTGCTTTAGGTGCATTTCGACGGTTCTTATAAAACTGGTGACCGCTAAATACTACTAAAAGTGCCCTCGAAACTGATAAGCAGGTAGCTTTGGCCAATAGCCAGGCTACTCTCTTAATGTTTTTGCGAATACTTAGCCGAACTTGTTCTGACAGTTATAAACCCGAAGAGAATTTCGATTCTAAAATACTAGACCTTACGTTTATGTTCAGCAGACATGCTGATCACATCAGCCGTAATCCTAGATATTTTATGCCAACTCGCAGTAAAGAGCACCCTTAAAACGACACGACTACACAAAGCCGCTATTTTTTTATAAAGCTCGAGCTCCTCGGCTATCGGAGAAGCACCAATCAGAATTGCCCTTCTAACACCCTAGCATACGCCTTTTGTCCACATATCCACACTATGTATCCTTGCCGGTAAAGAACCTGGTGCCACTACCCCCTAATCACAGCCTCTGTATATCTTAAGCCTGTCACGTGAACCTACTCGATAAACTTCCACAGTACGGTCCGTCAGAAACTCCCCTTTTCCAGCCCTTTCCGCGGCCCCCTCGCCTTCCCCCCC
>JAYGXS010000002.1:67074367-67092537 GCA_036362985.1 Ligula intestinalis | reverse complement strand
GAAACTTGGCCATAATTGTTTGGTCCGAGCGTCAATATATCCACCCCCCTCTCCTCCTCCTCCTCCTTATCCCCTCCCCCTAGACCGGGAATCCTGACCCTCTGGCAGTCAAAACACCACACCCAACCCCCACGACAGCTGTGCAGCTGTCCTAAGCTGGAGTTAGTACACCCAGTTACCAGAATGGCCACGGCTAGCGCGCATGATCTTGTGTGCCGGCGTAAAAGGAGGAAAGGGAAGGGGAGGTGAAATGGGTGGAGTCTTGTAAAGTTGATTCCATCCCCCGCCCCCCCCCCCCCCCCCCCCCCTGCCCCCTCTGCCACTATTCCGTCCAGCCACTGCTGTTCGTACCGAAGACATACGGTGTTGATGTCGCTTGACAGGTGAGTGGGTCTAGACGCGTGGGAGGGTGTACGACTTCTTCAATTCATGCTCAGAACTACTTGTAAAGTACGGGCTATTTTCAGGGGATGGCGTAAGGCACGTCAGATGGGTTGGGTACAAAACGGGTCAACAAAAAAAACAGTTGAATGTGACAGGAACATCAGGTTTTAAACGAGCCGAAAGGCGGATTATATGCAGGCAACATGATTATTATAAAAGAGACGACGGAATTGTACACTCGGAGCTGACGCAGAGGTCTGTTTAATTGTTGACTACTGGTTGACCGCAAAGTTTGGCCATCGATAAGGGTTAAACCACCCGATAGGGCGCGCTGCAGAACAATCTTTTAATCGACCGAATGATGCGTTCATCACATGTCCATACCCTAGTTTAGATCTAACCCAATTATTTTCAGTCCCAATTCATTCACTTTGATAGCGGTTACCTCATTCTACGCCGTGCGAACCATGTAATATTGTGTCCGTCGGTTCAGGGGGTTTGTTTGTACTCCAGCTTATAAGAGGCAATGCAAATTTCTTTTAGTCTTACGAAAGCAGGCTTCATTTTGATTGTTTCACGCAAGTGACTTCAATTTTACCACCAACTATTCCAATTTAGACAAAATTTCCCGTCCTATCTTTGCCGTCATCGGATTTCACAACGAGAGAATCGGTTTCGGACGGTAAATAATGCTTGCGGTAGCTAAATTTTACGTGAGGATTGAATGCGGTGCAGTCCGACAAATCAGCTATCAAGGAACCGACGAAAAGTGATTGAAAAATGTATGCAAATGCCAGTTATATGTACCATCCCTATGATGGCCTCCGAGGCCGGTAGCCCACCTAAATTAATTTTGGTAACTAATATCTGCTATTTTAATTTCTCATGATTTACGCATCCAGGAAATAAGAAAAAAGGGATGCATCAACAATAACTGGGCCTGAAAAAGCACAGTCTCCTGGGTCAGCCCAAATCAATTCATCACTCATTGTGCCATCCACATTAAATTCTCTGGCTGATTCACGTCCAGTCTGCTGAATACATACTGTGGATGGCTCCATAGACCAAACACGACCAAGCTTGAATACGTACATTTACTGAGAAAATAGAGTACAGCTATTCCTGTAATACGGGGAAGGACTTCAATACTAAGAATTTCATAAGCGTAGACGAACGCGGTAATTAGTGAAATCTGTGGAAGACATCAAGAAAACTTGCATTTTTGCCATGTGTTTGTCTTATTACTCCGAACAGTTTGAAAGCTGTGAATTGGGAGTGCGTGAACTGACGGAAAGCTGCCAATCAAAGGTTAGTGATAAAGGAAGGCCGGGTTGGATAAAGCGCTATGCGGCGGGCAAAAGTAACCTTAATTATAACTCCAACCCTAACGTCAACTTCGGCCCCTTTCCTAACCCCAACCTTAACCCTAGATGCACGCACTGTTCTCTGCTTAACTGTGAGAATAACCCTTATCGAACATTTCTACCTAAGTTCTGTGTAATTTCCATGATAAGATTGCAAAGTCAATTGGAAAACACAGGCCTTCAGCAATCTAACATCAGTCTCGAGACACTGACGTTTGAAAACTATTTGCAGACAGTCCAAAATAAGGTAATCGAGGCCGTAAAAAGTAAGCACCTAAGATGTGTTTAACCAGTTAAAGCTGGAGCCGCCCTTCCACACAATCCGGAGCGGTACTCCATAAATAACCAGTGGAGGATGAGAGAGGGAGGAATCCTATATTTAGAAAGGAAAATCCTAAACTTTCAGCAAAAATGGCTCTATTTACGAAGAGCAAAGGATAAGGTAATAAGGGTCATGCAATACTCAAAATGAAAGTTTTACACGATATCCACATCTACTATGGAGACAGGTCAGCTTTCAACTTCTCAATTTCCGCTTCTTAACACGTGAGGTAGCGTGCTAGGAATGGGAGAACAGTGCTGATATGCCAATGTACGCCAAGACATATGACGGAAACCTCGGCGAATTGTACGGGAAGACTTCGCAGTCATTAGTTCAAAGTGGAGAGGGTGAGCAACCTCACTAAGGATGCGATCAGCAAATTGCTTGACTGTCTTAAAGTGGCGCTGTACTATAATTCCAGCTAAAAGAACATAGGAAACACTGGCAGCTGAAGAGAGCATTCGGATGATACGTTAAAGAGTTACCAGGTCTTTTTTTAAGTAAAGCTGGAAAATAACTGGAGAGCAGTGAAGAATGACGGGGAGAATGCAGGCATCTATAAATCGCCAGAATAGGGCTTGTGGTGTGCGATATGAACGCAAGCGGCGGATATACTATGAAAGTTTACGTATTTCAATAAAAAGGCTTTCTATATGAAAAGCGAATGTTAGTTTGGATGCCAAAGTGACACCAAGGTATCGGAAAGAGGATACCTCATTGGGCAAAATGTCAATAGTTTCAGGACTGAGAGAGGGTCGCAGTCGAAAAACACACTGGACTGACTTCTGCTCGTTAAGTAGAAGGCCATTCGCTGACGACCGTGTTGAAATGTGGTCCAGGCCATCCTTCAGTACTTGGAGATGGGTCAGACTTTTAAGAGGATGGCCAACAACCGTATCAAGCTGAAAGCCCAGGTCGAGAGTCTCTAGCGATCTAAAACTCTCTGAGCCTACAAAAGTTGATTAACGGCTGATGGATATTGCCGACAAAAACGAGGGAGACGGGAATGACTATTTTTGGCTTATTAGCCGTTATCAGCCAGTCATCCCTGGTCCTTGTTGGTAAGGTTATTCTGACAATAATTCTAGCCACTATGAGGCCCAAGGCAGAACGGAATGAGTTAACCTCGTGATCGATCAGTGGGCATTCGCCCGCCAGAGTTGATTAACTTAAAGCGACTCTGATAAATTGTTATCAGTAGTATTTAAGGAAGGAACTAAAGTCCTCTGACAGGGGGCCCATCTCCATAGTCTCAAGTAGCTTCGCGAAAATAAAAATATGGTGCTAACCAGACTGGACAAGGGTTCAGTAATAGCACTAATAGATAAGAAGGATGATGCGAAAAAACGAGAAGTAATCTTAGCAGGTCGTAAAAAGTTCTCGCAGTCCCTGAAAGACAGGGATCGGACTGAGGCCGGCCAAGGTAAGTTGACGAAAATGCTATAAGATCTCTATGAGGGAGGACTTCTGTCTGACAAGGAGGTTTGAGGACTAAGACCTGTGGGTACGACGATAGCAAGAACGTAGGACCTTCCAAAATTCAAAAACAAGGGCTACCACTATATCCGATCTACGATATGAGAAATTAGCGATATCATGCCATAACAAAATGGCTGGCGAAAAAGATCAAAGCCGTTTCAAGATTTTTGTATCCGCGAAGTTTGAAAGACACCGTTGGGTTTGAACAAGGCGAAGATCACGAGCTCAAAAGAATTTATTGACGTCATATAATTTCGCGACCTCTTATTCAACTGCAAATATTCTTTGCCTGTTATGTGACGTAAATAAATTCTGCCAGTCACATGATCGTCGCCTTGTTCAAATTTCTTCCGAGAAAACAATGTTTAAACCTTTGGGTTTGTCGAGTCTATCAAGAATATTGACGTTGTTGTAATGTAGATGCTGTCATTACATGTATCCTCGTTGTTCACCAATGTATCCGTCGTAGACACAAGAAACTGCCAATACAACTTTATTCGGGAAATAAATTATCAGATAGGCATGACAGTGGAAACCCCGAAGAGAACATCTTACGCGATGCACACAAATTCCAGTTTCTCCGCAACGGCCAGTTATACAGGCAAATAAAGAGCATGGTGATGGGTTCGGTGCTCTGACCGTTTCTCGCAAATGTCTCAATGAACTAGGTGGAGCAAACGAGCCTCAAATATACAATACACGACCTTGATTTCTAGGGTTAGTAAGTGGACGATATCTTCTGCCTGGCAAGTCGCACCACCAAAATTGATGGAATAATTTATCAAAGCGCACTCATCGTTAAAATTTGCCGCAGAGACTGTGGCGAAGAACGAAATCGCGTTAATTCTTGCCCTACTGAGTAGACATGTGGATGGATCTATCTAACATAACGTATGCCGAAAGAAAACCTGGGCGAGAACAGTATATTAATTTTCACAGTTTTGTTCCCGTGAATCCGAAAAGAAATGTTGTGCAGGGATTGGTGGTTAGAGCACAACGCATCTGCCCCTCTTGAACCTGTTGAAGCACAATTACAGCATTTCCAATATACGCTCCGCGAAAACCGCTCTCCAGAGAAATTAAGCCTCTGAAGTATTAGGGAACCTACCCCTAAGCCTGCCGTTTCAACTGCAGAAAAGAAAGTCTTATTCCTAAAACTGCCTTTGCCAGGAGATGCAGTAAGCGGATAATTGAGATGGCTTCTCAGGACAACTATCACGAGTGGCTCTCACTCAACGAATTTGCGCATAGTCTTTGAAAAGTGTCCCCTCCAATGGTTGGAGAATAAAGACCAACTGCCATTGCAGGCCACATCGGCGTGCATTAAATTGGACTCATACGCTCATGTGGAGCGGGTTATGTTGGCCGTGCAACGAGGCGTCTGGAAAAGATAGTATGCGAACACGTACCTGCCTGATTAAGTAAAGGGGAAAAATTGGTCCATTTCAAGTTCAATTCTCGCCCCCTGTGATTGATACGAATCACCTACCTACCTACACTACTCTAAAGGCCTTTGCAAACTGCTGCTAGTAACAGCCGAGACAGTGGCTATTCTGGTAGCAGATTCAGCGCACTGTTGTCAGAAGACGTTACTACGGCCAGACTCGAGGTGGTGATCGCACGCCGCTCCCACCCCTTGATATCAGTCACCCCCCCCCCCCCCTCCGCGCGTTTGACATTCAGACTCCCTTAACTTCACACCTCACCTCTCCCCCAACCCCAAGCCCAAACTAAAAAGTCCTCCACACGCTGACTCCTTCGTGCACCGGAGGCGTGGGAAAAAGGGGTGTGACTAACCCCTTACCTCGAAACACATGAGCCCTGCCCATAGGTCGGAAGTTCATTCTCCAGTTTAGTTAGTCTACTACAGTACTAAAATCGTTGACATACATATGCAATCCTCTTCAATAAATTAATCTATCATAAACACAGGGCCTAGTATTTCCACATTAAAAATAACAACTGCGTTCTCTGGTTGTGCTCTGATTTCACCATTTTCATTTCTCTCCCAAAATACAGGCGCATCGAGACGCCTTAGCTTACCAGCCTCACAGAATTTCGGCAGTTGGCAGGCGGCGGACTTCTACTCATCATCCGGTCGTTCAGTCGAGCAAGACTGCCGATCCCCGGCAAATGTTAATAGCATTGATGATTCAAGTTTGCCTACCGTCCAAAATGTCCCACCAATCCTTTCCCTGGCAGAAGCAGCAAACCTGCCGCAAGCGAAGGAGACTTCCAAACCGGTAATTCCGCCACGGAGACCGACAGACTATGACTGCATCCGTAGGCGACCCTGGTACTTACAGGCTCGTGCCAATCGACGAAAACAGGGAGCTAGTACCACCACCCCCACTATGAGACCACGGCCAGGAGATGTACCTGAATTGAGCTCCACTGCACTGAGGCAGTTCCCGGGGGTCTTCTTCCCACCGAAGAATGACCAGACCAACGCTAACTGCATGCCACAGTCCCTTTCCGCGGTGACGGCCAAATACGGCGCAGCCACTGTCGCCGCTTTCAAACAAACTATAGAGCCAGCAAATGGTAGGCTCCACTGTTGATAACCTGTTCAATGAGTTTTTTGGGTGTATTTTGCGTCCGCTCAACGAAAAATGTTAGAAATCCCAAACATTTAGAAGGAATACGACAGGAGGGAGTGAGACTGGAGTGGCCATCCCCGAATTAATTGGTGTCATTAGCCAATTATAGACCGACGTAGACCTAACTAATGCAGGTACTGCCGGCCGGTCGCCTTGACTTCAACGTCTAGCATTTTACACATAAGCTACGGACTCCGACCAGACATACACCGATGCACATAGAAGTGTTGCCCGACGAATCTGATTGTATGGAGATGTCATTCTATTTTTTTTGAGGTTATTTCGGCAACAGTAGTTTATGTAGTGCACCTCATTAATCCCCACTTCCAGAATTTTGTCCTACAAAAACGGTGGCTATAGGGTTTTATGTGCGGGGAATTAGGATAGGCAGTATCAAACACTTTATTAACTGCTATATCTATTTCATTGTATTGTATTTAGAAATATTGTTGATGCATATCCGCAGATTTTCCTAATCTGTATTATCATTAAAGCTTTTGCGGAAAAAGCCGATTATCAAATTGCAGGTTTCTCGAAATTCCTGAAAAATAGAAATGATGGTTAGGAGGTCGTCTACTTCAACTTACCTGAGGTCAAACTTACTGTTCTGGAACTTTACTTCTAAAAATTTCCTTCCCTGCCTATCCTATTTCCCCACCCCCACCCCCAAACCCTATAACTCCCGTTTTCGTCGGACAAATGCTGAGACTAGGGGTATATGAGGTGCACTACATAAATTACTTTTGCCGTTATTTTTAAGTACCTTGCTGTTATTGGGCATTCGGTCTTTGAGGTTTAAACAAGCAGGTAGGTAGTTTGTCCGTAGACACCTGTCGTTCTAACTTCACAAACATATTGAATATTTAATCTGCGAATTTCATTTTGCGCAGCGAAATAAACTTTTGAGCTATATGCTATATCTAGAAATGTATATGCAGTGGCAGATGGGTGCACACCGGTCGGTCACAGGACACACTCGTCCAGTGCTGGCACTCTCAGTCCCTTTCTTTAGCCGCGCCGCAAGGTTGCTAATTATATAGGCAGAAGGACACAACCGAAAAAGCCACATAAGACTAGGATGACCACTTCTCGCTCACTAACCATCTTCAGGCAGTCATACCAACCCCAAATGAGGACCCATATATTGGTGTCCTACTCGAGGTTCGAACCCGTGAGCTTGTTATTTAGAAATCCAACGCTTTGACCATTGCGTCACGGGCTCCTTGCCTTGCCGGTTTCGATCGAGAATGTGCACAGTGGTAGACAGACGCACAGGACACACTTGTCCCATTTTGTGCCTTTCGGGCTCACATTCGAGCCGCGCCGCAAGAAGGCTAATGATATGGACAGAAGGAAACTACCGAAAAAGACCCTCGGATGCGGCACCAATATATGAGAAAACTTAGGATTGGGCATGAGTGACTGACGATGATTAATAAGCCAGAAGCAGCCGTCCTGGTCTCCTTTGTCATACAGGAAAATAAGTATCCTCATTGAAATCTGGAGCAGAGACACGTGTTTCTTTTCTTCCTGTCCAACCGAGTGAATATGACATACAAATAATTCCCCCCAGGGAAAAAAGCAGAATAGATAGTCATTATTATGCTAGCAGTTAAGAACCTTCGGAAAATAACTAGCACACACAAACCAATGCCTAACTAAATAGAGATTTACCACATTGCCTCAACCATTCGCTTTGGAACTGGCGAAATTCTGTTTAGCAATTTCACTGTTAACTGGCAGCCCTTCATATGGGCATTTTGTGTTACATGCACGTGTCTAAGTAGTCTTACCCTCCCTACTGTTCTGTCAGCACCCTCAATTTCCCGAGAGATTCAGGGCGATATCACCAGACGACGGCCAACTTCAGCCTGCGGTTTCCACTTAACGCAGGATAACAGTCCATTCGAATTGCGAACAGAAGAACAGACTACTGGCAGCATCAATGAGGACGGATATACCTTGTGGAAAAATGGTTCATACATGCAGACGGAGAGTTCCCTTCTACGTGGCTATGACTGGCGGAAGCGTGCAGAATATGCAGCAGCACAAGAAGCAAGGGCTGGTCAGGCTAATCAACTGCGGGTAATTGTTATTTATTACTGATAGAAGCAAACAGACAAATTCCGGGAAGTAGTTCAGAAGAAGATAATGGGATCACTGGAAAATGGTGGTTATTGGTTCGGCATTTCGGGATCTCACCTTTTCTGCAACTGTCCCGATGATGGGTTCAAGAGAGATCCTGAAACGTCAGATCAAAACCAGCCTGTCTCAGTTACCGCACCTTGATTTTCCACTATATAGTTGTTACTCATTAAACAAAAAGTAGAAAGTATTACAAAATGATCAAGCCACACACCGGTTTGATGTATGTTTCTTCAGGTTTGCAACAGGCGCGACATTCCAGAGGGGCATGCTTCAGCCCCACCAACGCAGCTTCCGACCAGCATTCAAATATATTCGCTGGAACGCCATAATGGTATCGAGAATGGGACCAGTTTACTTCCTTCTGGTGCATCAAGACTATCACGCGAATTAACTGGCCGTCTTTCTGCGGCCTATCATCAGCAAAACTGGGGAGAACGTCTGGTTTATCCGATAAGTCACGAAAATTCGGCGATCGGTGACTCAACCGAAGCGATGCTGGAATCTGTATCTTCAGGGCATAGTTTATCCTCAGGTAAGCAGGAAACGAAACCTTTTAGACCACATCGAATGTCACGACCGGTCAAGATCAGTTTCTTGCATATTTTAAAGTTGTTTAGGATGCTAGAGGGGTATAAAAATCGGTATATGCCGCAATTTAATAATAATTTAGCAAATGCAGTTTATTCGTTTACTTCCACCTGGAAGACACGTAGTTGGACAAGCCAGACTACGCCATCTCTAAAGTTGGTCACTTATGACCTCGTAGTTCATGAACGAAAGTAATTAACCTTTTCTCAACTCTTTCTATCTTGAAAACCACACTTATGCTCATAAGTAACCAAATTCATACGGATATTTACGAAACTAAGAGGCATACCGACTTGTTTCGTCCCTTTTTAACTTCATAATCTCCTTCCTAGAATGGCAACCAAACTACGAAGGTGCCGAAATGTCCAAAGCGAAAGCCCAGAGCTCAACCCTACCGAGAAGTAATTGTTGGCATTTCAAAACTTTCCTAAGTACCCCTGCTGATGGCACAAAAGTAGAACGAGGAGAGACATACGGAGCAGACCAGAAGAATCCCGAACAGTCTCAGCGCAAGAGTCATGATAATCGTGGAGGGTCAAGTGCCTGGAAAGCACTTTCCTCTGAGCACTGTGGTCCAATCCAACTCTGGCAGTTTCTACTCGACGAGCTGAATAATCCTCTTTCCGAGAAATATATCGGCTGGACCGGTCAAGGTACGGAATTTCGTCTGCACGATCCCAACGAGGTGGCCCGTCGCTGGGGTCTAAGGAAGAACAAGCCAAAAATGAACTATGAGAAATTGAGCCGCGGCCTGCGCTACTATTATGACAAGAAAATTATTGAGAAATCTGCCGGAAAACGTTATGTATACAGATTCTCTCCAAAGGTAGAAGACCTCATAAGGTCCTTCCAAAATACTCATAGAAAAGAAAAACGGGTGGCACCCTAGGACGAGTAAATATCAGGTACTGTGTGTGCTAACATGCAATTGTACCTTTAAAGACGACAGGAGGCTTCGGCGATCTGTTTAAAAATCGTTTAAGGACCTAAGCCTGCCTTCGGTTTTTCCCTGTGTGACTTATTAGATAATCAACGCTTTCTTTGATATTCTTTTCAAGTACAATACGTTTATTAAAGATGTAATTATTACACGAATCTTTCTTTCGATAGAGTTTATCCAAATTTAGGCGCATTCAAATCTTTTGTGACATGGCTAAAATAATCAATAGTGCAAAGTAAGTTCCTGGGAACTTTTTATTCCAACACATTTTACCTGTAATCCGTAAGAGCTGGTGAAATTCGGCTGAAATGTCCCTGTCAACTTTAGCTCCAATCTTAAAAGGATTGTTTGCAGGGTTCTAGTTTGGGTACCAAGGCACAATTGCATGAACACGTTCCGTAATTAGATCGGCGGGCGTTCACGTAACAAGCTTATAGTGTACAGTTCTTGTAGGGGTATAGTAGCTAGGGCTATGAGTAAAAGAGGACCGGTAGTAATAGGAGAGGTGAGACACATGGAAACGTGCATAAAATAGCCAACTGAACGCAGCAAATAATGCAAAACAGATATAAATAGTTTTTTGTTAAAGTCCACGCATAAAGCACTCTAAACAGAGCACTTAATAAAAAAGAGAAGTAAATGTATGGAAGTAGCTAGACGGAAATTACGAAGGCGGCAGGGATTAACTGACGATGGCAGCAGAACATGTTATGGGTCAAGTAGTCAATGAGAGTGCGTGGGGGGTAGCATTGGTTTTAGTGCTAAATCTGCACCCTAGTCAATGCGATGGAAGGTGGTCAACAGCAACAGGTAATTGCGGATTCTGATCGAAGTTGAATTTGCACCTCAAGGGCGTACGTGTTTGGCATTTAAGGATGCCTAAGTAAGTTTATCGTAAGCATAAAATATATAATGCAACATATACAAAGCCTAGTTAGTAATTAAAACTACAGTTGTCGCCATTGACCATGCAAATTTCATAATGAAATTTAACCTGGTACTTTAGCATATATTTAGTAACACTATTTTGATTCATTCAGTTTATTGAATGCTGCGAAAGCCTTTTACGCAGTTAAATCGTCATTTTAGTTAGGATTATTAAGATAAATGGCCATTAGTTTTGGGGAAATCGGGAGTAGTCTCATATGGAAGGAATTTCCTATGCTATTACGAAAGAGAGAACCAAACTACACTTTAATTTTGATAATACTAGGAAGGAACTGCAAAATAACTAAAATAGGTATAGAAAATATCCCTTCCAGAACTGGAAAAGTTTATCAAAAATTGTTCAGATTGAAGTGAAGCCAATTTAAAAGGACCAAATTTGCTTGCAGTAACATTGATGGTTTGCATTTTAAAAATTTTGTTTAGCTATTATGTGAAGTTATTTTGCACAAAATGCAATAACAGAAGAACATTTGTTTGAATGCACCAATGAACCTCAGATGTCTTTCAATAAAAAAGAAATGTCTAACATGTTCTCGCGAATTTAAGACAAAGAAGCCCCTATTGGATGTAAGTCGTGAAGAAATATAGTTTTTTGTATACTTTACGTTCCCCTTTTGCTTTATTTAGAAACGGAGCAGACGAAAAAATAATAAGTATTTCAAAAAATGGCAATGTATATGGCCAGTTTTTTTTAATTCGCCAGTTTATAACTGAATGTGGAATTAATCTATAGATTGGTTAATTTTTTAACAAGTCCCATGTGGACATACACCCAGCTGCCCATTGGCGTAACCTTTGTCCGAGTGCTTTTCCTCCCCATAAGCCTACGTCCATCACCTGGTAGGTCGGGGGCCACACGCTTCAAAATTTTCAGAAGTTTTGTCAGGTGTTTAATCGGCGTGTTGCAGTCTATTGCCCAAAACCGCAAAGCACTTTTCAGAGTTTCCTCCTGCTTCATCGGTGGGTGTCCAGTTACGTTGCTTGTTGGTGGTTCTGTTACTTCTTCCGCTGATGAATAGTTCCGGGTACTATCTTCCTCCCACGATGATGTGCTACAGTCGGATTCTTCAGACAAATAACTGCAAGAAGAGTCAAGAGAGTCTGACAATCTAGCCATTCCCTTTGCTTCTTGCCCAATTTTGCGTATATCTTTCAGATATCCGCGTAACGCACGTCTTCTTAAAGTTCGCTTTGATAGTGGTTTCCAAATGTTGAAGAAAGCAGCAAAAAACAACAGCTTTACCGGAGTTGCAGCCGCTGTAACGAGAGCTCGCTTGCAGGTGTTATCAGCAGATTGCGCCACGTCACAATAGCACCACTGTCACATCTGCATGTACTCACCAGCTGCGGACGCGCGGCCGCCGCTCACGGAGCATGCAAAAAATCGATAAGCCTATCACTTATCCATTACGTCATTATCCCAGCCAACGATAAACAAGCACGCGTGAAACGCGCGTTTGCGTATTACGCTAACGCGCGCAATGCTATTAGGGCTATTCATGCGGAAGGTAACCCATTATAAAGAGAAAAGAAAGTTTTTTCATCTCCAGTCAAATTGAATCGTTTATATTCAGGAAACTTAAATAAATTCTCAAAAGTTTCAAATTTCATTGCGACATTACATTGGAAAACGTTAATATACGCAGAAGTTCGTCAGCCGAATATCTAATTAAAGCAATTTCTAAAAGGTTACTTTTTATGGAAATTTTTTTTATTAATCTTAGGAAAAGTCGTTTCACAACTCCAGTGCGGACAAGATTTACACTCGACAATGTGTTTTGCTGTTTTGGGGCATTTCTGTATATCAAAAACGTTGACATCTTCATTAAAATTAATGTTGGAAAACACTTTATTTCGGTAAATGCTCTTTATATATATCTTATTCAAAAGTTTTTGGTGTTTTAACATTGAACAAATGCAGAATTTATGAATTGATCAAAGAAGACAGTAAAAACAAGGAAAATTATGACACACTTTTGTTGATGACATTCAATAAATACTTATCCAGTAAGACTAAAGTTAACAGAATGTTTTGACTAAAGGAAAGTTCTTCCTATATGTAGAAAGTGGTTGCTTCAAGTTTTAAATTTAACACAATATCTAAATTTATTTTTCTAATTTATAGCTCTTTTTTACGTCTCCAAAATCACGGGGTTATCGAGATAATTTTGTTTTTCTTTACAAACACTTAGTAATTCCTATAGTTCTTTTAAGTACCTAATATGCCTGATGCAGTTCATTATTATTTAGAAATCTTCATAAATGCATTCACATTGCTATTCGAGTAATGATCAAACTTATACAAAGTTATGAAAATTGCATGGTCTGTGGTGACTACTGTTTATTCTCCGAGTTCTGTTCAAAGCGTTTCCTTAGCCTCCAGAATTTATTGAGTTCGACGATAAATGCGACGGCTTTCGTGGCGAACTGTATAATACGTTGATTAACTATGATGATCTTTCAAAATTTACAGAATATTCTAAGAAAGGGCGTCAGGGCGTCCTAGAAGCATCAGAATCCTCCACCTTCACCTTCCAGTACACTGCACGGAGTATTAGTTATGCATTTATATGATCTTTGGATGAATTTGTTGCCGCGTCAAAGAGGAATGGGTTTCAGGAGTGGATTTTTTGGTATGTTGGTCGGTTCTAGTACTGAAGGGCCAAGTGTCAGCTCTTGCCTATTGCCCTTCAGCAACCACTGCAGTGTTCAGCTGCAAGTGACTTAACCTTGTGGTTTGGTCCTCAGTTGAGTTTCCGCCTGCATTGCCTCAGAAAAGCATGATCATGTAGTGGTTGGAGCTTCTTGCCTCCTCTGACTCTGTATTCAATAGTAACGCGTACGTCGAACCTCAAAGATAACAACAAGCAATGTAATAGGGTACTTATAAACAAATAGTGAAGAATAAACTATTTTCAAACCCTAGCACTGGGTACAGGCAGTCATGAAAAAGAAAATTGGCCAAATATCACCTGACCCTAGACAAGGGAACGATGCACGCCCAACAACAACTTACGGATGCACGGCGAAGCCAGTCTTGGGAGAGCGTGTGTGACAGTGGGAGAGGGAGGGACCGTTGCTTTTATGTGACTTCAGGAGCCAGTTCATGTGCCATTCCATTGGTATGCGCATTTGCTCGGAAGGGGGTGTCGTTTACAGAGGCCCAAAAGGGGTGGACGTGAGGAGGGGTGGTTAGTTAAACTGGTCCATAAAGTAGAGGTCGGGGAGAGGGTGTTGAATGGCTCTCGGAGCAGTCACGTTTATATTGCTAGCGAAGGAAAACTGGGTCAAGGGTGTTAAGGTTGGCTAGGTCGTGTACAGAGGCCCAAAACGGGTCGGCTGGGGGAAGAGTGTGTTAGGATGGTAGCCTGACCAAAGGCTAGCAACCTTGTCGGCACTCCTAAGACGTCGAGCTTGTTGCTGACCGCCACAATGGTTCCTTTGTTAAGTAGCATCCGCTGTTGCAACTATCTGTCCCGCCTCGGAGGCAAAACCCGGCATTGGGAGCGAACTGGCGTGGCTTCGCGTCCACTGTTGCAACTCCCTCTGTCTACTAGGAACAGTGGCTTATAAGAGATTTATAGGAGCTAAGGCTACGGTGGTTATGGCCTTAACACCTACAATCTTCCAGACCCTGGTTCCTTAGGACATTGGAGAGAAGACGGTGCAAAAGCGAGAGTAGACGGAAAATTATATTGTTTACAGAGAGGAAGGGGAAAGTCGCCAATTGGTCTTGCAAGGCGTCCGACCGTGAGGCCGGCATCGCCACGACCGCCGCGCACGAGACAATTCCAAGTGAGGTTTAAGAGCCATTAGGCCAGGAGACAGAGAGAGTGGGTCCATTGGCTAGGTTGGCCTGTGATTAGTTGGACACCGTGCGGGTGGACAGTGTATGGGTGGATAGCGTATGGCTCGACACCGTTGATGGACATCGTGGTTGGCCTGTGTCTCGCAGCAGTCGCAACGACCTTGAGGTCCAGACAGATTGAGATCACAAGAGGAAAGCCAGACAACGAGCAGGCAACGACCCACAACAGATTGTCTGTGCGTTCTCTTGTGGCCTGATTGGCCGCATTGGCTGCCTGCGCATGGCTACGCGCGGCTTTGTGCGGGGGCAGACCGATAGCTTGACCTGAGAGTTCATCCGGGTCGCCCGGTAGGAATGATCCTAACACAGTATTACGGTGCGCGCGTCCGCGTCCAGTCTAAGGTCATCGCTTGGGGTCAGCCCAGTGAATGCTATTGAAAAAAGGAATCATTCTGGTGGTCAGCGGCAGGCTCGACGCCTTAGGAGGGCTAACAAGGTTGCTAGCCTTTGGTCAGGCTACTATCCCAGTTGCTGTCTTGGGCGGCAGGGGCCACTGGCAAATCCAGGGTTGGCGTTGCCTGCGTCCAATCAGGCCTGGCAGAGGGTGAATTTATGTGTGAGAGAGATGGCAGCTGCTTTTACATGATTGTGAAGCGGGTTCAACTGGTGTGCGATTGGTCTGTTGCATTGCTCTAGGGGATATCGTGTATAGAGGCCCCTGCTGCATCGGCCAAGGAGTGGTGTGTTCAAGTGGCCCTTTGGCAGCCGCCATTACCTGGGCGTGCGCATGTGTATGAGTGGAAGCCGGCCATAGGTCGCCGGGTCAGCGAGTTGCAAACAGCCGCCTGTTCAGTTGCATGACATTGAAGCAGCGGGAATTTAACTATAAAGGGCGAGAAAACTTTGGACCGTCCGCCACAATTGATACTAGGGACTTTGAATGTTTCGGTTTGTTCCTTGGACCATCCTAGTTCCATAAAGACAAATGTACCTTATCGAATTTCTGATAAAGTTGGGAGATCTGAAGTGCGATTTAGAAGACAATTACTACGTTTCTCGGGTTGAAGATACAAAATCGGGTGTAATTTCAGCATTGCCTTAACAATGAAAGTTGAACTTATGCATATAATATAAGATGTTAAATGGCTCACAAATATGATTGATCCGACCTTTGTTGACCAAAACGTGCGTCTCCTGAGGGCTAGGTATGCATACTGAACTATACATAATATTTATAAGCACACAGTCGTCAACGATCAGGAGAAAAAAGGATATAATTTAAGTAAGTCTGCGCAGATTGCCAAATTAACCGTTAGTGTGGTATCCAATACCCACACCACACATTCGTTTACTTATGCAAACTTAAGCAAAAAATTATTGATTCCCTTTAGAGGTGTCAGGGTAACCGTAGGTGTAGTTGCTAACGTTAGATTTATGTAGGGTGGAACCTCGGTTAACGAGTTTAATCCATTCCAGCACCGAATTCGTCATGTTAAACATTCATCTTGCGAAACGTAGCCAATCGATCTGCACCAGTTTACTGACTGGTTGCAGGCAACCGCGAACCCGTGCCGTGGGAGCAATACTCAACTGTGGAAACAGGCACTGACAGTTCCTTAACTGAGCGGAAGCTCGTCAATCGGGAAAAAGTTTCTGTGAGTGACTCGCTGATTACCTAAAATCACGTAGATGGCGCTGCTCGTTCCACGAATCTTCATTTTACTTAACTAAATACTAGATGCGTCTTAGTAGGCGTAGTTAAGCTTATTGCAGTGCAATTGCATTTCACCATAATTCGAGTCATCCCGTTGTATCCTATTGCTCACGGTTGGTTCACTTTGTCTTACGGTTTTACCGGTTTACGCAGCCTGACTCAACTGCACCACCCCCACGGGAATCTTTCGTCAACTGGTATTATTTTCAATCACAGGAAGTATAAAATCTATACAGAATCCGTTAACCACGTTGATTACTTATTTTAATATACACCATTGCTACCGCACAAGCAAATCTTGAGTGAACAACAACTAAGTTTCGACTACAGGACGTAAAAAACCTGAACATATTCCGTTAGCCGCCTTGGCTGATTATTTTAACTTACTTCACTGCTGCCGCTGCGTGGAAATCTTCAGTGACCAGCGTATATTTTCGATTGCAGCAGTCCATTATCGGTAAGTTTGGTCTACGCACAGTGCATGCTCCACACGAGAACCTTTGGTAATCGGCAAAGACTTTTGCACATGTTAACTACTACGCAACCGCGGATTCGATTTGATTCCGAATTGTTGCAAATGGCTTTTTGTTTATTTTTAAGCTGACGTGCACTTGTTCGTTGTATTAGCTAATTATAATAATTTTATCTGCTATGTCCTGCTTTTGTTTGTCACATTTATTTGATTTTTTCTGCTGTACCCCTTGATTCCCCACCCAAAAAACCCATTACCACCGGCCCCGTAAGACAGAATTCTGGGGCCAGAGATATCCAACATGTGCAGCCAAGCGTAAAGTACCTTGTATCATGTCAACAACGAGAAGATTCCCATATAAAATTTCTAGGAGATAGATTCAGCAGGACAGTCTTAACTGTAGCAGGCTGATGACCGTCAAGGTTTTACAACGCGAGCCTATCGTTTCCGTTTTTAGCCACTGCGAGAGTTGCATGTTTTTGATTGGGTAATATCTGCCTGCTAACAATAATCATGACAGTTCGATCGTTGCTTCCCAATGGATTCCTTGTGTGCCCCACAGGAAGTTAGACGCAGGGACAACGGGTTGCGTGCGACCTAGTTTATAATGCTCGGACGGCGGGATGTTGATCCGCGCTGAGCACTCGTTTGGACAAGGTGAGTTATGCGCGATGTGGGAATTCATTTGACTAGAGTTGCTGGCCTAAACAGTGGTCCAAATGGGTAAACAGCTAGTCTAGTGGCTGTGGGAGAAGAATGCAACAGTACTTACATCGAGACAGAAGCCGATGGGAAACAGTGGCAGAAGGGTTCTCCTTTTTCTACAAGAATGAATATCGAAATCATCACTATGGTGAACCTGATGTCAACTCAGTATGATAAGAACGGACTAAAAGTCTGGAAGAATATTAATGCATACAAATATCGGAGAGTCGGATGAAGAGACGGGTGGGAAGGGGAGGAGGAGGAAGAAGAGAAAATATGTGTTGATGGAAGGTAAGAAGCTGGGAGGACAGGATTAATCAAGGGAAATTGTGGGGCGGAAGGTGAGAGCTCACAAAATATTTGTCCACCGGACTGCTTCGGTGGCTTCTCAAGCCCACCAATCATGAAATGGTAAAATTATGTCACTTGAGTCTTGTAATAGCGAGAATCCCTCGTGTGTTTATATTAAAGCAGAATGCTCCCAATTTCCTTTCAGAGGACGAGTCTAATGCTTTGCGCATATGGCCATACTGACTGCAAACGCGAGTGCAGTCAGTCCAGGTAGGATAAGTTCGTGAAAGGACAGTTTAAAAAGTGCTAAGGAATGGTTTAAGTGGCTTCCGAGTCTAAAGCTTTGCGCATATGGCCATACTGACTGCAAACGCGAGTGCCGTAAGTCAGGCCTTTTTATACATTAG
>JAYGXS010000002.1:66997608-67074357 GCA_036362985.1 Ligula intestinalis | reverse complement strand
CGTAAGTCAGGCCTTTTTATACATTAGTCCAGGTAGGATAAGTTCGTGAAAGGACAGTTTACAAAGTGCTAAGGAATGGTTTAAGTGGCTTCAGAGAATTGTTCAGATTCTTGGAGGAACACAAAATGCTTTTACCTATTACTTCTCCCAGCAATTAGAGAATAGTTTTGAATAATAATGTGACCCGGCCGTAATCCAACTCTGATTTAAATACCACACGAATGTTAAAAGTGTCAGAACATAGTGATCGGCAGCATGCAGGTGGTCTCTAATCGATGATGAATGCCCTTGATAAAGTAAAAGTCGACTCAGGGTCGGATTGTTGTCTGAATAATTGAGCAGGTCTTGGTAGATTGTGGACGCAAACTGCGGACCTTAATTGGCTACAATCATAGCTTGGACTCCAAACCTAATAACTCTTTACGAAAGTATACGTCTATACAGCAAGTGAGAGAAGGGTCTTGGCGCATCAAGTTACGAAATCACGTGGTTTACATGTACGTTATCACTAAGTGGAGGCAACGGACCTTTTATCTCTAAAAAATAAGACTGAACAGTGCGTCCGGGACGGACAAGTTGCCTGAGGGGGCCTTGTTATTAAGCCAAAACGTGATCCTATCGAGCCTTCGATGTTAAAGTGTCCAAATATTGACTTTCATTTTTCCATAATGCAAACCCACTTCCCAGTGAGGATTTTGGGGGTCGTATTCCGAAAGGAGAATGTCCATAAAAAAGATTCAGAAAGAGCGACGTATGAAGGCAGACATGAAGGACGATGAACAAGATTCGAAGTCTCACAAGGGATTCTTACAACACTTGTGGTTAGCAAAATCAGTCACTCAGTAAATTTTATGAAAATGGGCTTATGCCTTTGAATTCCTCATTTGTCACATAAAAATCTCAAGAATTAGAAGTAATGTGAAGAAAGGTCAGTGAGTATTAATGGATTCGACATGTCCAAGTGACTCGTTGTTCAGCAGTGGCTGGACAATACCGGAAGAGAATTTGAAATGGGTACTGAAGGTTGTAGGCAATGTGTCAGTTAATGTATTCTCTGATCGTTGGATTAAAAAACAGTAGGCGTAACTTAAAGTGTTGAGTCGAGCCGGAAGATCAACGGGGCGTGCGCCTACAGAAGCACGACTGGATAAAGATGAAAAGTTTTCGTATCTATGAAGTTGACCATAGTCCTGCCAGTAAAATTTCTATTATTTTTGGCTAGATAAACAGACAAGTATACTGTAGCGCGATCCATTAGGTGACAGGATTCAGCGGACAAAATAAGAACAGCGGTTTCAGCTGCAATGTTTTTGAAAGTGTCAAATGTAACAGTAGAGCTGTTGAGCACGAGGCCGCTGGCTGTATGCAAATCCAGGTTGATGCGAAATGTGGTGGTTACCAAAAGAGGCATAATCTTGTCAAAACAGTGAGAGCATATGCGAAAACCCGATCAACAATTCAGAAACAAAGAAATGGCTCCTGAAGGCTAAAATGGGTCAGTAAGGTCTATATTTAACTTCGTCTCAAGTTATAGAGTTATGTGAGTAATTACAGAAGACTTCGTCGATATATATATAGTGGCATAAAGGCGTACACCGATCTGTTAGAGGACCCACTCGTCCGTTCATGTTGCCATTAGAGCTCTCACTCAAGCCTCCACCGCGAGGCCACTAGAAGAACATTTCCAGCAAAGACATGGGACACTAGGAAGGCCTCTTCTGCCTCATTAGGCGTCATCGGCTAGTGATACCCTACCCCTGTGTGACCGCTGAAATTGCTGCCACATCGATATTTGAACTCGCAATCTCGCCCGTCAGGGCGAACGTACTTCTTTCTTTTAGTACATTTTAAATAAACGCAGATTTACGAATCCTATAATGAGTCGGCATGTTCAGCTCACGTTTTTCACAAGGGACAGCAGGTAAACGTCACATAACGTCCGTTAATTACGTTCTTCTAGATATTCGGTCCCGTCTGACCCTATCAGTGTTCCGATTACATCAACTGTCAACGACCTACAAAATATAATCACACAGTTATTGAACGAGGAGTTGGTGGCGTTCGATTTTCTTATAAACAACGAGTTTATCGAGGGAACGCTCGATGACTTTATTAACAAAAAGAAGATTTCGGCAGTAAATTATTTATTGTTTGGTTCTCTATGTTCATTTTGCTAGGAGACACTTGATGTTGAATATACCGTAAGGCAAGCCGCCCCGGTTGTCTCGGGTGAGATAGTTCATGAAGATTTTGTCAGTTGTGTGCGCCGCAGACAGAATTAGTAAGTGTCTATGGACTGAAAAATTTGAATGTGTTTTCGTGATCTTTTTTCATGCCCCTTAGCGTGTCCGATTAAAAACAGTCAAAAATAATACGCCCCATTAATCTTAATCTTTTGACAAACTGTATAGCATACATATTTTTGTGGCCTCCATTGGGTAGCTTAATATAAGGTTAACCTTTCGGTCTGCTGTTACAGTTTGGTTTGGTTTTCGAACCGCCAGTTGGTAAATTTTTCATAGAACTCTATCAAATGACTGGCGTTCTGACCTTACTATTGTGTTACATGCTTCCCGCACAGACACCTGAATTGAATATTTCGTCTTTTCGAAAAATTTAAGCGCGTTATTTTCTGTGTGATGCTATATTGTGTACCGAGTGATTTTCACACGCACTGTATGCCTTACTGTTTTTCTTCGTCTTTTGAAGGCAAACATAATTTTTGGTTAACCCTAAGGGTTTTTTGGAGTAGTTGTCAACATAACAAACAAATTGACGCTAAGTCATTGTGATTGCACAAATATATTGACTAGACCAAAACCTGCGTATGAATAAAAATCATTTTTCGACAGTGCAGCTATATTGCCGTAGGCCTCTCCGTGTATGCCACAGGAGCATACTACTGGATTTTTTTAATGTTTCTGAAAATAATTTATTGTAGTGTTCTCACGTGCGCATATGATGGAACAGTGAAACTGCATACTGTCGATGGAAAAGACCCTATCTTTACACTCACGTTAAATGAAAAAGTGAAGGTTGTTGAATGGATCGATCTCGGTAGGTATTTTTTTTGCAACCTCCTACAACCTTCACATTGACGGTTTTTCGTTAACCTGCTCTCAAAGTTCGTTCCATTGCTTATCTTCTCTTCTCGCTTTATCATGTTCATGCAGTGACATATAGCGTTGACGATGGTTTGTAATAACGCTTTCACCTTTAAGATAACTGGTTGTGAATAAATGTGGTTATTTCATTTTTTTCTGTTTTTCGTAAGTCAAGGTAAAGTATGGGAGTCTTCACTCCGGCAGTCTTAGTTCATACAATTTAGATATGGTACCTTATCTGTCCTCCTATTTGTCTTTATTAAAGATTTTGGGATGTTTAACTTTCCCCGTTGCAAAGAATCTACGGATCACTTTTTTAAGCGGCGCTCCCACTTCCACCTTATAATACTATGTCTCTAGATTATGTGCTATCGTTTGATTTCTAGTGTAAAAGACAGATAGGGATGGCAGGGACGACACATTTACTGAGGCAATCGGTTTTAGGTCCTTATGAAGCTACTCTCATTGCATAACTGGCATGTTCCACCAACTTGGAAAGACTCAGTGGTACCAGATTATCCGACTTTAACGGATGACGGGCAAATGGCTATTTGGTACACTGGCTTAGAAAGCAAGAATGTTCTATAGTGTGGTAATTCCCTGTCCTGCATGCGTTTCATACGATATAAATGGTGCGTCAAGTCTCGGGGTACCCTAAAAATTATGTTTGTCAATTTTTGGTTGTTTCTTGTGCTGCTTCAAATTATTATCTCATGTCAATTATTCTTCTTTTATGCGGTAGACGAGACGCAAACAGGAGAATCCATATTTTTAACTGGAGGCTTTGCCCAGGTTGTCCGATTGTGGGTTTGGAATCAAGCTACTCGGTCTGTCAGATGTGCTGCCATATGTCGTGGCCATCAAGGAACTATTTTGTCTATGGCTTCGAATAGTCAGACAAATGATTCCAAAGACAAGATATTTGCAACGGGTTCTTGGGATTCATCTATCAAGATCTGGTCTTCAGGTAAGCTTTTTTTTCACTAAGATCCCTTACCTTAAGGCCTACAGTTACCTGTTGTTTGTTGCCATTTGTTATCAGTTGTTTATTTCGATATGCTTCACTACAAATGGTTGTCTCCATCAATGATGTTAACATCGCACGAACTATTGGACTTTATTTAACGGTGCTCCATACTGTCTTTTTTGTCGGCCGAAGCTTATTTCAGAAATAGTGCCAAATAATATTCCTGGTTCCTGCTTTTTTCACCAAAAGTAGCTTCAGTTCACCGTAAAGACTACACAGTTAATGAAATATATTCTTGTGATCTAACCAGGCATGAATTATCGGGTATCTACAAAACACTAATGCATACGGTAAAATGAGGGTGTGCGTTATATCCGAATTCATTTAGAATTTCACTGTCTCATTATGCATCTGGGCCTTCGTTAACCAAAGGCCTTGCGTATATCGTTTTCACTTGATTCGCTATAAACGTTTTGCAAAATGCTCCGTTTTGTGGTTGTAAATAGGCCACTCAATCCTATGTGGGTGATGTCGATATCAAAATGTACTGAATGGAAATTCATCTTGTCTATTGTGCTTAAGGCACTAAGACTCCACCAGGCGCTGGAAGCATCATCAGACTGTGGCTCTTCAGCCACAACTACGACCATTTCTGTTCGCAAAAAAGTCCCGAAATACGTTGCTTTATTCGGAAATATTTAGAAGCCCATAACGTCCTTATTTTTAACGAAGTGCCCAGTTTGTAACTCGCGCACTGTTGCGATCCGTCCTTTGACTGTGACGTTCTCGAACTATTCCTTATGACAGTTATGAAAGGCTTAACGTATTTATAATGATATTTGAATCTGCATAACCAGTATCTTTAAAAAAGCACCTAACGGAGGATTTACACCAACGCTGATACCTTCATGTTATGGAAAAACGCCTAGCAAGTGTTCTTAGGGTGGGCACAGTAAGTTCAGTTTAGATATCACACATGAGAAGAGGCGTTTGGAAACCGAGATTTCTGGAGGTGGGCTTTTAGTTGACAAAGATGTAGAATCTGAATCGTTTGTTTTTCTAAATAGTTACTTGACTGGACTGTAATGGCTGACTACAAAGCCTCGTCACGGAACAGCATGGATGAACTGTGCAGCCTTCGTAAGAAAATAGAGCACAAGGACTCCTGTAATACGGAACGAATGTTAATATTAGTTCTGCCCGTAGGATAGACAGACGCGGTAATTAACGGAATTCGTCGAAGGCATTGAAGTTCGCATTTTTCATATTTAATTTTATTAATCTATCAAGGTACCGGAATAAACCAAGCAATTTAAAAGATGTGAAGTAACAGTGCGTAAGCAGATAAAGACAGGTTATCAATAGTTATTGGTTAGAGAATGACGGATTGAGTATGTGACAGGCAATTTTAACCGTAGCATTCTAATCTAGCATGCCTATATGAATGAAATGTTTAGGCGTGTTATAGCAATAGAACTAGATTCGGTAGGTCGACCATGAAGCGTCAATAATCAGTCAGCTTAATTAGAGTGCTGCAATTTGTAAAGGAAGTTTGATTTGTGGCCGTTGGAAGTGTGAATACTAGCTTCACCTCACGACCAAGTTGGCGCATCATTGAAAACCCTTGGGTCTTTCCTATTTTAATGTTATTTTCTTGGTTTCTTATAATTTTGTTATTTTTAGAAGTACTCCTTTAGAAATGAGCACTTATCTGACTTCGTTCTTGAACTTTTGCCTTAAACGAGATTTCAGAAATCCACTTTTGAAATCCCGTTTTTTTTAATTTAGACCCCAACGAAACAGATCTGTCTGAGGAGACCGGTGGAATCTCGCACCATCGAAAATCTGAAGACAAATTTCCTGTCCGCGTGAGTTAATTTTATGCCTGAAAGTTCCAGCATCAATTTCAGTTGTTTTAATTCTAACTAAATGCTCTTCAACTTGTCTCCCATATTGGCCTATAGGCGTGATGTGATTGTAGGTAGTAGTCCAAGCGTGCAAGTAGTCAATTTTCTCTCCAGTCTGGGCACCGATAAGTGATTACATCTCTTCGCGGTGCTCTTGTCAATTTTATGGTTGTTTCGATGTATTCCCGACGCTGAACGTTTGTGACCTGTGAAGATAGGCTGATGAACTGCAGACAGTAGCCGAGGTCCTATTGGCTGACTTTGTCTTTATAGAGAATTTGAATATAAACAAGGGGACTTTTGATGTACCTGAAAGGTGGATCTTTGACCAGTAAGCATTAGTAAAACATTGTGCCAATATGGAACGAATTACTAGTTTCGCTGCGTTTAGCCGCATTGTCTTAAGCACCCCAAGATACATCTAGTCACGGAGTACTAAATGGGTCGCCTCGCCTACAGCCAAGTAGACTACAAATGGTACGATTAGATTGGACTAAATAATGGCTAGGCTCCCATTAAGTTAGTAATGGTACTCAGACAGCGACCTTAGATCTTACCACGCTCGGCAACCACTTACACTGCATGTCCCTAAAAGGCCACGACTCGCGAATTGCTAAGATTTTGGTTATCGAAAACTCAATTTATACCACGGACTTCTGGCAATCTTTATCCTCTTTCTCCTATTGACGTAGAAAAGACACTCAAAGACACATTTTATAGAAAGCAATCGTCTTACACTAAACCACATCCTTCAAGCGTTGCCAAAAAGACTATATCTCTAGTGGTTCGACCTGAAAGGCTGATAGAACAAGGACTTATCGCCTTCAAGATTATCAGCTCTTCAAGTGCATGCATAACAAGTCCATGTGCTCCGCTCAACACTACTGCTATAAATCATGGGATAAAATCACTCGTGTCTCGAACGTGTTTCAGCTAGATAAATGTAAGGAGACCGTAACAGAATTCGAAGGTGACAGTCCTCTAATCTGCCCTTCTCTGATCAGGGTCCACCAAATTGAGCTGATAGCAGTTCAAATACTCCGATGAAAGGAAGCTTTTGTCCAGCTTCAGAACCCAGCAGACTTGGCTCGTGAGATGAATTCAACTTTACGGGTTCCATAGCGCCCGTTTGCTCAGACGATCTTTGGGACGAAAGCGAAACTGAAAACCAAAACACCTTACGATGACTGGCTCCCAGTTAAAACGTTGACGTGCTGCTAAACGGCACTAGCCAACCGGAGCCTCGGTCTTCTGATCAAAATACGAAAAGCAGGGGTCATGCCTGCTAAGTTTTTGACGCAGCCTTTACGCCGATCTTTAAAAAAACACTGTTTATCAATTTTGGAGAGTTACTGTGGTGACAATATGCTTGCATTTACGGTTATTCTTCTGTGTTGTTGTTATGAGTCGGTTCTACTGTTACCATCCTGTGCGGGTGAGAAACGAATATACTTTCGGCCTGGACGATGGTTTTTTATTTAGTATTTTGGCATTCGCCGGACTACTTGACACCACCGCCACCACTAGCAGTCCTCCAACCTGTTCCGTGAATTTGACTACATGAGGGCATGCCAATGTAGTTTTTTTTCTCGCTTTATTCAGGTCTGCTATCATAAAGCAAGAGCTAAAGCTCACGTATATGCAGAAAAGTGACTTGTTTTATGCCACTTCCAGTGTCCGTTCGGGCTGCGTTCTCACTAAATTTGTTCAATGATGTAACAAACTAGATTATTCATCACGATTGTTCCCTAAACTGACAGCTTAGATTCGCCAAACCAACACCGGGGCTAGCTCAGGATACCGCAGGCCTTTTTCGGGTTGCGCTCCCATAGCAAATGCCGCTTATTAGGACGTGGTGGCGCGCGTAAGCTCACATCGTATCAGCCACCTGCGCTGGATCAGGTCAAGGCAGGCCATACAATACTGTGTGTGTCACCTGTGCTCGACCTCGCTCTGCGGCTCTTTTCACTCTTTCAGGAAACCGGGCAAGTGTGGGTGAGAGACGAGAGAGTGTGTGGTAAATTCAGCGAAAGTCTCCGCCCTTGCTTTAAGTCTGTTAAAGCACGTGGTGGACATCGTCGAAGTCGACGGTTGAACTGTCGTCTTGTAATCAGCACGCGCCATCACACCCTAGCCATTTGTTCTGCCTACCTAAAGACAATACCTTCCCAGATATCGTCTCGCCTAAAGTTCAGTTTTTTTGACAATGGTGGTGAGGTTGCCAACTTAGGACGCAGGTAAGTGGGATAAAAGCTGACCGTGGGCGTACTTTTGGCTCCAAGGCCTTTGGTCTACAACTGGCTTAGCTAAATTCAGTAGTACGCATTTGGCCGACAGTAACCGAGAGCGATAATGAGTGCGTGGGCGAACTTGCATTAGGAATTCGACAATATTATTCTAGATTAATGGTGCCACAAATAAGTTCATATTTTCGTTGAATTCAATACAACTTTTGGATTTTGCGCTGTCATGCATGTTTATTCCTATCAGCTAGCACATTCGTAGATCTCGCTTTGTGTAGTACGGGCAGCCTTCTGTCTTATACTTACATCATTAACTCGATTACTTAGGTCCCCATGCCCCCTACGCTGCAAAACGGCGTACGGCATGAGTGGCCGCTTCTCCAAAATAAAGACTTGTCATTTACGGTTATCTGCCTCAATGTTCCGTCCTCCTAACCTCAAACCCTTCGTTTCGTTCGTTTGCGTACCTAGTTAAACACTCGAGTCTGGAGTTCGTACAATAGAAACCACAAAGCATTCTAGAGGACCCAACCAGAAACGAAACCCCTCGCTGGCGCACCATTGCGTAGCGCAGGAATCTGCAAACCACATGTATGAGCTTTTGCTTAGTACCAGTGTTGGGAGCATGTGTGACCATTTTCGTTTAAAATAACTACAGACAGTAGCACTTGCTCATAAATAGAACATTATGCAGTTATTCTGTATAAATTTTTTGTCCTTGATTCAAGTTTTAATCGCGGCTTCGGGACTGTCCACTAAATAGCGATAACATACTGGGACTTTAGTAACCCAACTTTACTTGAATATGAAAGATTCAGCCTGGAAAGGTGTTGGTACTTTATAATTACTGGCAGAAAACTTACTGTACCAATTTGTCCACCAGTTTTCACATATGTATTTCAGCACTACACAATCAGTGATGTAATTATCTTTGGTGCTAGTGCCTAACTTGGCTAAAACGATTCATGCCTTCAACTTGCCACCCTTAGATTCCTCGTTTGACTCTGGCTGGGCACCGCAACATGGTTAGCAAAGTGGCTTGGCTAAAGGAAGTGGGCCAGACTCAGCCAAAGTTGGTGTCTTGCAGCTGGGACCAGACTATCCGTGTGTGGGATGTGACTGCCAGTGCCAGTGACACCACCGGCAAGTGTGGCGAAAGCAGATGCATTTCGGCGGGCAGCCCCCTACACGATCTTTCAGTAGCCCCACAGGGCGTACTCGTGGGTGCCTCTGATAACAAGGTCCGCATCTACGATTTGCGTGCAAAAGGTAAACATTTTTCCTCTCCCTGCCATTATGTATGTATTCTTCAAGGAGGCTATTTTTTACCTTAGTTGAATGACTTGCATTGGTTTGGGAGCATTTGCGCTAGCATTTTTATCTCCCACCAATAGTTTAGCAGCCTTAGACGGCGCCCAGTATTTAGCATAGGGCAAAACTTAAAAAAGCGTGAGTATCCGTAATGGTGGCTAAAGTACTGAGCAGAAACGAAATTAAAGCCTTCCCTATGAAGAGGTATTGCTTTTATTTACAGAAGCCAACAGTTCCCTAGGTCGAATACCAAGCTTTACTGAGGGTAGGCAATTAACAAACCAGCAAACCTCCGAGAGTCGTCCTTGACTAACAACCGATTTCAGTTGAGATGCTGGCACTGTAGGGATGAACCTAATGTCATACTAAGCTATCCGGAAATGGTAAATTGTTGACTGTCTGTGATTGTGTAAACCTTCGCACCCAGGCACGGCTATAGGGTATACAATTGTGCTCGGTGGCCCTGCATGTCTGGAACTGAAATATCGAACACTGGAAGCTCACAGCCACAAAAAGCTGCAAATTGGCCATTTGCTGCCTCCGGTTTGGCCAAAAGAGGAGCACATCTGTTACCTCTATATGCCACGATAATGTGCTAGGGATCTCCAGGGATCTTAAAAAATCATGAAACGGATCAGATTTTAATTAACCGCATGCGAAGTGGCCACCACTCGGAACTCCGCCACTGGCAGATGGTCTGTCCTGACGATGATTGCCACAGGAAGTGTGGCACGAAAGCGCAGATAATTAAGCTCATACTAGTGGAATTTCGTAGTCGACTTCCAACAACTCCTCTGGGACCGATTTGAAGTCCTGAATGGTACTGTTCAACAGCCCAACACCTTGCAATCAATGGCATCTGTAGTTCACCCCTCCTCCTCTTCGTACAATAATGCTTTCCGTTCGTTTTCAGACAACCAGCAGAAAGTCAAGAACATTACTAGCCCTTTCGGTCTCTTCCACTATTCTCTCAGTTACCCGAATTCCTCACAGCACCGCGCGGGCCATGCCGGTCTACCTACATATGTGGCATTTGTGGCTCCAACATGAAGTTGCGGTGGGTAGGGCATTCGATGTAGCGACTGAAATCCTGGTCCACGCACACACAATTACCGGAAACCCTCTACTGGACCTGCTGCTCCTCTTAGGCCTCCTGGGCGAATGCAGTCGTTCGCAAAATAGCCTGTCGAAAAGCAATACCAATAACAATAAACTAGTGACAAGTTATTTGTTTTTTGACACAGTCATAAGGATTAACTTCTGCAGTGCGTTAACGACGCCGTTGAATGAGATTTGTTCCTTAGAATTGCGGCAGTACTGTTCTGTCTTCTTCTTTGGTCCTACTGGATGCCGTCCCACTTAGTGGTTTCCTCTTTAAAGATCTTCGGAACAAAAGTCTGTGCCTCGAGTTGGCTTTTGAGTAACTAATTTTGTTCTTAAGGGGTACTTCGTATGTTCTTTCCGTTTTTCTAGAGTTCGAATCGGTTAGCAAAAAATGGCCCTCGCAAAGCCCCAGAAGCGGCTAGAAAGCTACCGAGTAGTCTATTAATTGCGTCAGTGTCGGACCATTGTCCATCCTTTCGCTAGCCTACTTTATGTCTACACTGTCAGAAAACTTTGCCCGGCTTCAAATCCCCATGATGAAGCTCATTTTCTCCTGACCGTTTTGTGACTGAGTTCGGGGCTCAAAAGTCACCTAAACCAAACTATCCGTTTGGGTTTTATAGCAAAAGAGGTTGTTGCTTCCTCCTTGGTTCCTTTTTTAAGGGATAGGTCGTTGCATGGGACTTAAATGTGACGTGTCCTGTCGCCTATTAGTCGGCGGCAACATTGTTCTGTCCGGCTTTCTAGTTCAGGGTCAACTGCCTCAAGGTGTTCCACTATCTCAGTCAGCAAAATCCCTTTCTGAATATCGTGTCGGTGTGACGTGTCTCTCTGAGGTCCGCCTACCTGTCACTGGCTACAGGTACCAGGAGCTGACTCTGCGTACCATCTCTACCACAGTGGTGTCTCAGACAACTCTGGACTGTATGGTGTCGCTATAGCTTTGGCCGATGAATTTCGCTCGAGTCTGCTAGATTGGGAGGCTGTCTCACCGCGGATCGCTTGGGTCCGTTTGAAAAGTGCCCCAGTCAATGTTTCCATCATCTCGGTACATGCGCCTACTCTGGCTGCTGTTGACAGCGTAAAAGATGACTTCTACGGCGACCTCCAGCGAACAGTTGACTGCATCGCAATAAGCGATCTACTCGTCATTGCCGGTGATTGGAACGCCCGACCAGGTGTGTGTGACGCTGGAACCCGTCATGTGGTAGGCAAATTTGCTGTCGGAGCGCAGTGCCAACGGTGATCGCCTTGTCAACTTCGCATCGTCGAACCGCCTCGTTGTGTCAAGCACCCGTTTTGATCATCCGCGCCACCACCTTGTCACTTGGTTCTCAAATGACGGGCATACCCAGGCCCAAATAGATCACATCCTTGTCCGAGCACGCTAGGTCAGCTCGGTCTTGGATTGTCGAGCCTATCGCGGTGCTGATACAAGAAACGTTCATGCATCGGACCATGTCCTACAGCGGGCAACCGTTCGCTTGCGTTTGAGAGCTATTCACAGACCCTCTCGACCACAGCGGATCGATGTCTCAAAGCTGAATTCCTCTGCTGGCGATGCCTTCCACTTAGCACTCCAGAACCGTTTCGACGGCCTGTACCCTGACGCCCGAGCGGACCCAGAGCCCGCGTGGCAGTCCCTGAAGGCCGCGATGTCAGAGCTGGCATGCACCCATCTGGGTAAAACCCGGCGGCGACATCGCGACTGGATCACTAGACCCACGCTTGAGTTAGCTGAGGAGGCCGGCCGAGCCAGACTCACTGGCTCCCTCACTTACAGAGAGCTGCGGCGCCAAACGACAAGGGCCATCCGAGCCGATAGGAACGCCTACTGGAGCGACTTTACCTCGGAAACGGAGCGAGCAGCTACCAGAGGTGATACCCACAAGCTCTACCGACTCTTAAAACAGGCAAGCAGAGGTTCGGGGAACACCACTGAGACTTGACTGGATCGCAACGGTGCTGTCATCACTAAGATCAATGACCGGTTAGAGAGCTGGCGAGAGCATTTCGGTGACCACCTTAACCATGATCCCTCTGTGATGTCTGACCTGTCGCCCAATGTGGACGATCCTCACCATCTGTATGAGTGCAACACAGAGCCACCCAGTGTAGAGAAAGTTGTCTCCATTCTCTTGAGGCTACGCAACAACAAGGCACCTGGTAAGGATGACCTCCCGCTGGTGCTCTTCAAATGTGCACCCGAGGTTATTGGGCCCTGGCTGCAACAAATATTTGCCAAGATATGGGACAGCGAAGTTGTGCCCTGTGACTGGAGAAAAGCAGTGATCCTCCCCTTGTTTAAAAAAGGCGACAGACGAGCGTGCAGCAATTACAGAGGCATTAGCCTTATCGATGTACTGGCGAAAACATTCACGTCTCTTCTCAAACGTTTCCAAACTGCGAAAGACCAGCGCACCCACCCAAACCAGAGTGGATTTCGACCAGGTCGTGGCTGCACTGGCCAGATCTTCAATCTCCGCCGTGTGCTGGAACTGAGACGGGGTCACCAACAACCCACTGCTCTATGCCTCATCGACTTTGGTGCCGCATTTGACTCTGTTGATCGCAGTTCGCTGTGGAACATAATGAGGACGAACGGCCTACCACCTAAGCTTCTCAATCTCATGCAGGCATACTATCGTGGCACTTCCACACGGGTGAGGACGCAGAACGGCGACATGGAAGCCTTTAGCGTCAGGACGGGCGTCCGCCAAGGCTGTGCCCTTTCACCAACCCTGTTCAACTATGCGGTGGAGTGGATCATGACCAAAGCACTGGATGACTTCCCGGGAGTACAGTTTGATCGCTCGAAATGGGTGACTGACTTGGCGTATGCTGATGACGTCGTCCTCTTTGGCGACAACTGTATTGCAGTTCAGCAGGCGTTTTGCGAGGTCAATGAGCGTGCCCGATCCATCGGATTGCGCCTAAATGCCACTAAGACCCAAGTCATGCTCTCCTGTGTGCCCCCTACTTCTGTCACTCCTATTGTTCTCGACGGTGCTCTTCTCGAAGTGGTCGACTCGTTCAGATACTTGGGCTCTTTGATCACGGAAACGGGTCAAGGTGTCGACGAGGTTGTATCACGCGTCAACCGTGCCCGATCTTCCTTCTACCTCTGTGCGCTCCTCTATGGAATACAAGGGAAATATCACTACGCACAAAGTTTTGTGTTTACCAAGCAGTGGTTCGATCTATCCTGCTCTATGGCGAAGAGACATGGCTTATGCGTGTTGAGGACATGAGGCGCCTTGAGGTGTTTGACAATGACTGCCTACGCCGCATCCTTCGTCACCGTCGTGTCGACTGAATTCGCTGCTCCGATCTCCGCCGACGCTGTCACCTGGACGCTCTCCCTCCACTCCTGCTTCATAGACGACTTCGGTGGTTCGGGCATGCGTCCTGGCGTGATAATGGTGAGCTGATTCGTGACCTGCTTGTGGTGACGCCTCCCCCCACCTTGCACAAACGTCGCGGCGGGCAGCTGAAAACTTCGACAGCAACGGTAAAGCAGGATCTGTCGTCCGTTTCCGGCCCATGCGTCTACTGCCTACGCCGGTGGAACCGTGAATGGATGGCGCTCTCGTTTGAACAGGCGCAAGATCGACGCGCCTGGACAGTTGTGATTCGTGATGCAGTCAACGTCAAAACTGATGCCGGCTCAACCCGCCTGAGGTGAATGCCGTTACAAGTACAAGTAAGTAAGTTCCAACAAGAAATCGCAAACTGGACTGTTGTTGGCGTCCTTCTGTACTAACAATTCCTAAAGGGGTTGTGGAAACTAGTATTGACATCCGTGCGACCACTTTCGCGCGCTTGACAAGTTTCGCATTTCTGCTGATTATGTTTCAACGTAACCGAGTTCCCCGTTTCAAATATTCGCTGCTGATAGTAACAGTATGTTGCTTTCCCGGCGTGCGGTCATATCTCCTGTTCTTTGATAAGTTTCCATTCTCCAGTAAGACACTGGATTTGCTGATGCTGTAACCGTAGCCCTCCGAATCGAATAAAGGCGTAATTGCCAATTGACGAAACAAGTTGCAATCCACAGCTCTTATCAACATTATGAACGCTTACTAGCAGCCAACACCTTATAGGTCCAGACACGCCCAAATCGGAGGACAAGCATACACAAATGTGCCAGAGTGTACAGTGTCAGGCAAGCTTGAGCCTCAGGACCGTTAAAGTTGCCAAAAGGCGGAGGAAACGTCCACCCGCAAAATCGATCTCACCCTTATCCAGGGCTAAAATCAATAAAACCGCACGAATAAAGATTCGAGAGGAACAAGAAGTTGCCCAGGGCCAAATATCTGCGCCGAGACAACTGCGTTCTGGTAGGACGAAAGAACTGCACGCAAATGCGGCGAATGTTAAAAACCTTCCAGCTGGCAAAGTACACACAAGGGCGTCAACACTTAGAGTGAAGGCCTCCAACGTTGGCCAAATTGCCGCAGCTGCGGACAATTTGAATAACTTCACAGTCGATAAAAACGATAAGAGTGTGCTAGCACCTTAAGTTGAGAATTCCACAACAAAAGACACGAATGTGCCAACACTTGAAGTGAAGGCCCAAACAGCTGACCAAGTAGACGCAGTTGAGGTACATTTGAAAAACCTTCCTACCAGCAAAGTAGATACAGGTGCGTCAATACTTCAAGTAAAGGCGCACACAAAAACAGGCAAGAGCGTGCCAAAACCCGGAGTAAAGGCTCAAAAACTGACAAAGTTGCCACAGTTGAGGCAGATTTCAAGAAGCTCGCTGTTGACAAAAAAGATACGAGTGTCAAGGCCCTCAAAGTTTTAGCGCCCGGCCCCACAAAACTGCATGGAAATCGCACCGAAGTCCATGGCCGGGAAGCAACAACATCGGCCAGCCCGAGGCCCGCAGTAGAAAACGAGGCTGTTACTGCACCAATAGACTCCGGTCTTAAACATAACCGTCAAAATAGCAGCACAAGAGCTGTTAGTCAGAAAGTAAGCGACAATGTCGTAGGCGTAAAAAATGTCGCTAAGAGGGAATCCAACATCATAATACAGGTATTGGCAGAATCAACCGCAGCCACTCCCACGGACCGGCATTCCGCACACATCCAGCTCTTCGATGCGCTTATGAACAAAATGCTGGGACCCAACGTAACAATCGAGTACGTTAAGGCATTCCGCCTTGGAAAACGGTCAGAGGGCCCAACTGGATCGATGCGTCCCAGACCTCTGAAGGTGGTCATGGCCAGCAGCCAAGAAGCAAAGCTCATTCTCTCTAAGCGTTTTAGAATAAAAGACTCTCACCCGGGAGTTTTTTTTCAGCAGGATTTCTCAGTTGCAGAACGAGACAAACGTCGTCAACTCGTTTTAGAAATGAAGGAGCGACACAGCAAAGGAGAACAAAACTTGGTTATTTACAACAACCAAGTGCTATAATGTCCATTGTTCTCACCTTGGACAGGTCCGTTCCGGATAACCACGCAATCGACCCAGTAGGGGGAAGGTTTAGCCAGAACGTAAAAACAAGCCGACCAAGGAAACTAAGGTGCATGTACACCAATTCACAAAGCCTGCTGGCTAAATTAGACGAGCTTAAGATTACTATTTACCAACTGGAACCAGATGTGGTCTGTATAACAGAAACATGGTTATCCACAAAGATAGACGATCGGGAAGTTGCTCTTCCCGGTTTTCAGCTGTTCCGAAAAGACAGAGCCGGGCGTCAGGGTGGGGGTGTGCTCACCTATGTTAGACATGGCCTGCACGTGTCAAACAAAACTGACCAGCTCGCGTTCGATATAGAGGTCCTTTGGCTCACCGTCAGAACGCCGGGGTCTCAAGCCCTTGACATCTTGGCGGTTTATCGACCACCGTCGAACGATCCGGAGTCAGAAAATAGCCTGATTGAGGAAGTTAAGGCATTTGCCGTGCGATCCAATGTCATGATTATAGGCGACTTTAATGCTCCGCATATCGACTGGAACCTCAGTTCTGCGACAGGGTCAGAATTAAGTTTCGATCGCCGACCCCTACGCACCATAAAAAAAGCCTTTTTATCACAACACTTCTTATCTCCGACCAGGCAACGTCAAGGGCAACAGGCTAATCGTCTAGATCTTGTACTGTCAAAAGCGCCTGACAGTGTAGACGTCATAAATTGTTTACCTCTTCTAGGCAAAAGTGACCACGTAGTACTACAGTGGGAGTACTCACTCTTCTTTGTACCTGATCGTAGCGCGACCGTTAGACACAGCGTATGGCGCGGAAACTTTAACCAAATGAGAACCAAAGTGCACAGCGTAGACTGGAGGGGGCATTCACCGGGTGTGTCCACGAGGATTGGACGGTGTTAAAGACTATACTACACGGGCTAATCACCAGTTTCTGCCCCATCTCGAAAATGAAAGCCACAAATAGGCCCCAGTGGCTAATAAACACGCTGAAGAGGGAGGTTAACCGTAAAGAAAAGCTGTTTAGAACGTATCGGAGAGAGAAGACCACCGAGTCGTACAACAAGTCCAAAGCGCAGAGAAATAGGGTTAAGGGCCTTGTACTAAAAACCCGCCAAAGTTTCGAGAGTGACCTAATAAACCGTGCAGTAGGAAATCCGAAGGTCTTCTACAACTACATTAGGCGATCTACCCGAAATAGAGACCCCATCCCGTTGTTAAAAACGGATGATGGTGCCGAAATTTGCGAGAACAAAGCAAAGGCCGAGCATCTATCCGGGGTCTTTCAGTCGGTTTTTACGAGAGAGGTTGAGCTAACCGTTACCAATTTTAGTTCCGAGAAGATTCCGACTATTGACTCAGTTGTGCTTACAGAAGTTACTGTCCTGCACGAACTTCTTAAGCTCTAAGACACGAAGTCGCCAGGACCGGACGGCATACCTGCAAAGCTGTTGAAAGAGCTAACCGTGGAGTTGGCAGAACCCCTGCAGTTACTCTTTCGGGCCTCCCTAAACACAGGCCAACTGCCATCTGACTGGAAGACAGCGTGGATCTCACCCATCCACAAAAGTGGGAGTCGGGCGTCCGCAAACAACTACAGGCCAATAAGCCTTATTGCAATATGTTGCAACTCATGGAGCGAATTATCAAAATAGAATTGATGCAATTCTTAGATTGTCATCGACTTCTTTCTGATAAACAGCACGGATTCCGTAGAGGACGGTCCTGCTTGACAAATCTGCTCTTCTGTCTAGAGCGATGAACCAGAGCACTCAATCAAGGAAACACGGTGCACGCAGTCTTCATAGATTTCAAGAAGGCATTTGACACTGTGCCGCATCAACATCTCCTATACAAGCTTAAACGTATAGGGGTAACAGGCAACCTTTTACGATGGATCGAAAACTTTCTGACTGGCCGAACTCAAACCGTATGTATTGGTGATCAGCGGTCGGTGGAGGTGGCAGTTGATAGTGGGGTCCCCCAGGGTTTTGTTCTGGGTCCTATCCTTTTCCTTATACATATCGACGACTGCATAAGTTGATTAGACTGCGAAACCGCAATGTTCGCCGACGATTTAAAAATCTAGAAGGTCATTCGCAGGGAAGACGACGAAGCAAATCTGCAGGTAGATTTGCACCGACTCGAGCAATGGTCAAACGAGTGGCTCCTTCCATTTAATGTCGCCAAATGCAACATCATGCGTTTCAGTAGTACTAACACTTCGTATCGGAGGGTTTACAACCTAAATAACACACCGCTGCCAGAAGTAGAGGCCCAGAATGATCTGGGGGTGTGGTTCACTTCCTCAATTAGGCCATCACTCCACAGCCTGAAGGTGGCCTAATCTGCAATGTCGAGCTTGGATCTAATAAAGTGCGCCTTTGTTAAGTTTGAGTAAGTTGTCTTCGGCAAGGTCTTTAGCACGTTTGTGCGACCCCAACTGGAATTTGCCATTCAAGCCTGGAAACCTTGGACAGTCAAAGACAAAAAACCCTTGAAAAGGTACAACGACGGGCAACTAAGTTAGTGCGAGGCCAAGCGTACCTTCCTTACGAGACACGACTGACCAATCTTGACTAATTTTTTCTGGATTACAGACAGCTGCGCGGTGAACTGATACAGACATTTCGCATGCTGCGGGATCAAACTTGTTGCCTAGCATCCAACGATTTCTTTGAGCTGGCCACAACTACTAGATTGCGTGGACACCCTCTCAAGCTACGTGTGACTGGGGCAAGATTGAACACACGAATAGCATGGAATGCTCTTCCCGCATACATTGTCATGTCCCCATCTGTGGACACGTTTAAGATGCAGTTGGATCAGCATAGAAAAAGACATCATCTGTAATGAATCGAGCTAATTATATAACAGTCTAACTTTTTCTGTTAAAAACATGCTGCTCGCTACTTTTCAGTAATATGTTTGTTTAGAATAACTGATTGCGAGTTTCGTCCTCTGGTTCGCATGGACATACGATGGGCGCATCTCCGACACCGTGACCGCCGCAGAGATCTCCCTGTGTGACCATTAGGCCATTGACCAACCGCGATGGCCTCCTCCTGACATGATCCAAACACTTTCAGCAGCAGGACATCCGATTTACATGTTCCCTTCGCCCCCCTTCCCACAGGCGACAGTTTTTCTCCTTAAAATCCCACAAATGGCATTCAAAACTAAACTTATGAATGATGCCTAAGGAGTTTTTTTACTGTCTGCCCCCATACCGCAGTTCCATTACTGGCAACGCCTCATGTTCTCCGTGATAGCTATGTACAAAGAAGGAGTTCAGAGGTATTTATCTATATTTCCCATATAAAACTGAACTGATATCTTTTCACTCCTGCAGACGCCCTTGCCCAAATCGGTTTCCAGGGCCACACTGCCTGGATATCCTCCGTGTCCTGGGCTCCACACCGCCAGGACCAGTTCGTAACCGGTTCTGTGGACCAATCGGTGCGCTTGTGGGACACTCGAAATTTGACCTCTTCCCTCTACGACCTCGTAGGTCACACTGACATGGTCACGTGTGTGGATTGGGCAGCTCCCGTCCTACAGGGCAAGCCCGGCAGCGGGGACAAGCAGCCGCCGCAGCACTACATCCTCAGCTCTTCCGCCGACGCCACTGTGAAGATTTACAACTACCCCGCATAACGATTTGGTCCCGTACCCTCTGCCCTTCCATCATTGCCTCCTTTTTTTACATGCGCCCTTGCAAATAGAGCATATTTTGACCTGATTTCGTTGTCTGTTACCTTGAATGGTGGGTCTGTTGCAGTAGAGTTTTCGACAATTTCTCATATGTTGGTATCGACAAGGTGCGTATGGTGATCGAGTAAAGATTTTCAATTGAAACCTAGGTTACTCTGCCGGCTCGTCTCAATGACTATTCAGCGTCGTAGTTTTCTACAATGTGTTGCTTAAATAGGAGACACGGGGTGTAGCAAGCCTGTGCTCTGCGGCAGGAACACTATGGCTGGTTATTTAACCTTTGTTCAGACGCATTGCTTCAGGCCATGACCGGGACCTTGGTTTTCATGCTACCTGACCAACAAATACTTCCCGAGGCAGATATGGGAGAGAGCGGTCGACTGTCCTCTCCCCACTTTGCCCAATCGCGATCTTGATTCTTCCCTTATGTATACTACGCTTCTAAGGGAACTGCGGTGCACCCAATTTCGCGCGAATCCGTATAATTTTTTGACGAAATGTGCTGAGAAATTTACTTCAAATGCCCTTGTGGAATTTATGTCAGGCACCGCATCAATCGAAACCGCTGACAAATTTACTGGCTTTCAACTACAGAATGCTTCAGGGCTCACCTGGGAGTGGATGCAGGGTCACGCAAACTGAACCAACTGATGTTCATGTAAAGTCAAGACTATCCCCCCCTGCTTATTTATGCCTTTTTGCCTACCGCACTGAAAATGTCCCGTCTTCAGTAAGCGGACAATGTGATGATCCGCCTGCCTTCCCCTAACCAGCTCTGCACTGGTCAGGTCTGTCTGGGTTTCCGTTAGTTTATACCAGCCGAGTCTATCTTTCCCTCCCAGCAGCCCTTCTGGGTAGATCTCAGGCAGGTCTCTGGAAACAACTACGTTGCTTTGGCTGACAAGGTTATTTAAATCTATAACCTTTAATTGCATACCTTTAACGCTGTCTAACAGTAGTCGCGTTAGTGTATTTTCAGCGCCTGCTGGGCCATAACAAACACAAAGATAGGGCTGCCGAGACACAAGTCAAGAATCACCTGCACATAGGCATTATGCGCAAATTCCCATGGGTGCAGATACGGGCGCACTAGTTGACCGTCAGACTAAAACGCACTCGCGGCAAACGCGATTTGGAATGTTGAATAGGAGGCAGAGCCCCAGAGACTCGACTCGCACCGCTCTTATCTGCTTAGAAATGTCAACTGCAACCGCTATACCAGAACCGACTAACAGAGAAGGAAGGGGTATCTGGACAGCTACATGCAGTTCTCTCATATCCCTGGGGTGGATTTTAGTAAATAGAATGTGTGCGCCCCTTGCTGCCGCACGAAGCCTTGCCTCCCGTTTTCCATTATCCCCTGAGAAACGACTATAGTGCGTGTGACCTACCCCCCTTTCCCGGTAATAGCACAAATAATCTTTTTTGTTACCATATCATGACCAGAAAGTTGGCAGAAGGAAAGTTTCACAAATCAATTTATTTGAGTAGCTGGTACTATCCGTGCGTCAATGTAGCCCCTAACAACGTTCACCGTCTGATCGCGCGAATTAGTTGATAGCGACAGCGAGCGTTCATTCCATAGCCGATAATCTTGCGGCTCTTGCATCGACGGCTTCTCAACGATTGAGGGATTGATCTCTGCCCTGTTTCGTTTTCCTCCCAGAAGAATGCCACTCATCCTCCTCTGCGGCTATCCATGCTCTGGAAAGTCGACAGTGGCTTCGCTGCTGGCAGGATGTCTGCAAACCCAGCGTCCCGATTGCCAAATTGAGGTGGTGAGCGAAGAATCCACGGCTGGTGTTCAGCCTGTCGCTGCCGCCGCCACCGCTACCATTGATCCGCGAGTCGCCATCTACACAGATGCAAATTTGGAGAAACAGCTTCGGGCTGAGATTAAGTCAAAGGCATGTGGGAACCCTTATTTAACGCACTTTTCTCCTCTGCCTTCCCACTTATTCCTTCGCTTATCTCGCCCCAACATACTTTACTCTCAAGTTTCTTCTCCTTATCGTTACTAGGACTAGTTAGATGTCCAGACATACTTTCTTCAGTGTTAACTTCGTCTTACACATGCATAGTTAACCATGCCGAATGCTATGAAAGCCAGTGGTTTCATGACACCGACTAGCTACTGGCTGTTACGATCAGTGTAACGTGACGGGAATGACAGCTAAGTGACTATTGAGTAGCTACCTATATATGGCTGATGGATAGGAAATAAATGGGTAGACACAGTAATATAAGTGTGAGTTGCGCCGAACGGGTTTTATTGAATGTCAAACTCTATTATTACTCTCATTTTCAGCGGACACGGACTTAAGCTGTATTGCTTGATATTAGGTGGATAAGCAACTTTAGTTCACGTAACCGGGATCACGGAGGCTTCTTGTAAGGGAGGTGCTCCAATCTGCTGAGCCGGTTGACCTACGTTAATATTTTTGTATAGCAGGAATTTTTTAAATGTTTGCTCCGCTTTTTAGCATTAGAGTTTGCTCTACTTTGAAAATGCGTTCCAGACTTGACTCTCTCTCTCGTTTTTCTTTCTAGACGGAGCGAGCTCTGACGGGTAAGAAGCCCAGCAACACTGTTGTCATTGTAGATGCCAACAACTACATAAAAGGCTATCGTTATGAGCTCTACTGCACGGCCAAGTCGATGCGGCACCAGCAGGCAATCCTTCACTGTACCACTGGTTTGGATAGATGTCGTGAAATAAATGCTAAGGCATGTTCAATTTAGCATTCTGCGGACTAGGGATTTCTCTTTTCTTTTGTTCTAATCTCTACCTGTCCTTATCTGACTTCGCAATTACTGAGTGTGTGCAGCCTAGTATAAACACCCCGTTTTTCAATCCAAGACTAACTGGCATCACCAATAAGCTTAGTACATACATAGGTGATCATATTACTTAAAAGCAGTGAGTAGTCATGTATGTTTACTTTACGATTGCTCGATTTTTATCCGCAATCATGTAAACGACCTCTTCTGAAATGTTTGCTGTACCAATGCATTCCTTAGCAGCTGCGTACTAATAGGGAGTTCAAAGGCATTTGCCTTTATTTCTCTGACCTGGCACCTTGCTGTCTAACTCTGGGGCCCCAGCAGTTGGCCACATGAACTAAGTAATTGCGTTCGAAGAATATGTACACAGTGCCAGGGTGAATGCACTGACGGTTTATGGCTTTTAGAGATGGTATATTTCTGGTGCTGCCACTTCTCCTCCCAAGACGGTACCCTTCAAGGTACTTAAGAGCGAACTTTTCCGTACTTGCGACTGCATGGATCGGACACTTCTTGCTGCTCTCTGTACCATCATTGCCCTCTATTTGTCACGTCGTTCCAAATATCGAAAACAATTTTTTTGTGATTTTGCATCCCGTTGATCAGTGAGAGCTTTAGCGACTGTTCAATTTTGTCTCATGAGCTTGTCCTGCATTTTACGGCATTGGAACAAAAACTACAGCTGTTTTTCTGTTTTCTTGGTATTGCTGTGACATCAGGCCTGTGTTTTTTGGTCTCTTTCCATAGAAGCCAAGCTATTGGCTACTTCTGCGTTGGCAACTTTAAACACTGAAGTAATTTTTTTAGGAATAATTCAGACTTACTTCATAATATCGTGGGTGTAATTAGCATAATGTCATAAGATGACATTTGAACGTCTAGCGGTTTTGCATTCAGAGGCTAGTTATCTATAGACTTTAGTTTACCGTTATTTATTTTTGAGTTTTTTTTCCGTTGATGGAGACCTACGCGAGGGATTCTTTGCAGTATAATCGAAGGCATATTTAAACCTTTTCATGCCCTACCGATGCATCTGGGGATGTTCAAGAATCTGCTGCAAACCGGAGACCTACTCAGTATGCATGCCGTATGTTCTGAATGGACTCCCCTACTCAACATTTGTATTTCTATCTGGAACTTGAGCCTGAGCAGGCTGTAGTTTGTGTCTTCCATCCGGTTCCCCTTCTAAAATGTTCCGATGACGTTGCGTGCTTTGAGTCCTGTGGTAAACTTATCGCAGGGGGTAAAGTAAGTTAAGTCCTAGCAACTGCAATCTTCAGGCCCAGTTATTTAGGAGACGAGAACTCATGGGAAGCGAGAGTTGTAGGAACAGTTTCTTATATACAGAAGGAATGGATAATAGGTAAGAAGAATTTGCCTGTTAGACGAGCGAGCAACCGCTGACTGCGGGAATCGACACAGCATTTGGAGCGGACTTTGTGTGAGTCGGTCTTGATGAGTAATTGGTCAGATGGTTTGGCTAGACGGACGGACGGACGGGCGGAGGCGGCCAGTGCATGTGTACTCTTTGGCGGTGGTGAGCCTTGGCCAATGCTTGTCTGCGCAGAGTGGGTCACCACAAACTCGTCTAGTCCTGTGCAGGATGTTCGCCGATGAATTGAAACATTCGCATAATCCTTCAGTAGCTTGAACAGAAACTGGTATAGTTTCGAGGGTCCCTTGGTCTCTAGATGCCTTAACTGGTCCTAAGAAGGGGCTCGTCGAAAATGATGTGTCTTTCAAGGACCCTAAGGGGACGAACAGGGTTAGTGAGAAGTGAACTAGTTTTATGTTGAGACTTATGGCCCAGTATTGGGGGCGAGTGTAAGTCACTTAGAGAGAGTTTTTTCTGATTTTAGTGCCTTTTGGTAGCTAGCCGCTCCATAACTCGCGATTCTTTACCGTCGTCATAGTAACCACAGTTCCTAGGAGGCGGTCTCCACCCGGAGCCGTTATGTACACATTTCAGACCAAGGTCGACGTGGCATTCAGCCATCAGTCGCATTCTTCTTATGCTTTTTCGATACTGCTGGATATTTGAGGGCACTGTATTTGACGTCTGCGAACAGTTTTGTTGCAAACAATTCCACGTCTATTGAGAAGACAGACTTCACCATCGCTGGATGAACTGAAAGAACAGACTCAGCTTACTGCTCCCAAGGCCTTCAGAATAATCGAGCCTGGAAGACAGTCACGTCATCCGCCAAAACTACTCAATGTTTTATGGATGCGTGCTTTCACCCACATTACGCTAAGTGGGTGCGCTCCTTATATCTAACCTTCTGGTTTCCACCTGTGCGAGAAGAATCGTCCGTTCTCGGGCGCCCCAACCCACCAAATGTGGGGTGACAGCGGTTATATCAATAATAATCTAGTAAATTCCGTAAGGAATCACAATGCTTAACCGTCCGATACATTTTCTAACGTTTTCCCGTGATTTCTGTCAGCGGAATTACTTATGTGTCCTCCGACAGGACTCTAATAGGATTGTTCCCAACGTAATACGGATGGCCTTCACTAAAATCCTTGGGTATTAAATATTCTCATGCCTTGTAAGTTAGCGTAGAGCCACCTGCATTATGGACGGTTCCTTTTCCTATGTCCTGCGGGCGCCATATAGTTATCCTACCCATATTACTTCCCTGCATACGTTCCCATAAGTAAATGCTTACTTCGTGTACATGAATCTAAGGATTACAGCTTTACTTAAAAATGGCTTTTGCCGACAAATCCAGCCCATTATGAACGGCATGAAGGATTCCTTCAGCCGTTTAAAACACGCGTTTCAGACGTAACTGTTGTAAGCGCGTGTGTTCCTGTGTCAACATCGGTTATGTTCCCCCAGTGCGTGTTCGGAAGAGAAGACAGGATAGGATAACTGATGCTACTTTACTGTCACTTGTACAAGGACAGCAACACTGTTCCGTGTGTCCAGTAGTCTCTGGTCGTCCCGTGTCCAGCAGCAGTCGTCGGTCTCGTCTAGGCAGCGTGTCCACAACAGAGTCCCGTTCTGCTGGCAGCCTGGCTATTATAGGGGCGGTCGTCGTTGCTCCCCATTGGCTCTCAAAGTGGTCGTGCGCACTCCGCTAGCGTGCGCCTGTGCGTCTGTCCTAGGCGTGACCTCACTGAAGGCTCGGCTCCGGCAGCAGTGGCCGCCTGACTTCTTTGTCCTAGTCTAGTTGACCCTTCGACGGTCAGACGACCTCGACCGTTGTGTAGGCGTCGGATTGGCCTCACGTGACCTCGTGCTGTCTGGGTGACGCCTTCGGCTCCTCTTACAGTGACCGTTAAAAACTGATCTTATCTACAAAAACAATACCGGACCAGTATGTAAGTGGCTGAAACAGATCAACTCCGGATGTTGTGGTGAACCCAACAGGTTCTAAAATCTTGTGGGCCGGGTCATTTTCTTGATGCATGATAAAGTTACCCAGGTTTCTTTCTGGCTCGACTTCTAGTCAGGTTTCCGGAAACGTTCAGTAAGCACTCTTAAGGTAACTACTTAACTTTCGTTGAAGTGATAAATCCAGCGAAAATTACTCTGCCAGCCTTATATGTTGGCTAAAAGTTTTTGATCCACTGCAAACACTCCAAAGGTCTGGGATGAGACACTAAGTCATTTTATCAAATAGTGAGTATTGTAATGTTGATAGAATTATCCTAGTGAACGATTTCATCATACTTCTCCTTATTGCAGCTGGGTCGCTATCCGGAGGCAGTCTTCTCCGAACTGGTCACTCGTTTTGAAAGGCCAAATCCTTCTTCCCGTTGGGACAATCCCCTCTACGAGCTCTGCCTTCCCAAAGACTTGGAACAAGAGGAGGGCAGCAGTCAAGAGCTGCGGACCCTTGTTGATCAACTGACTGCCCGGATTTTAGGTGAACTTCTCTCCTCGGGTACAAAAGTGCGGCCTAATCAGTCCACAGTGCCCGCACAGTCGGCTGGATCAAACTATTTGCAGGTAATACCTTCTGCCCTTTGGATGTGTCTGGGTCCCTTGAGGACGCGACTACCGACAATTCGACCGTCGCTCTCGACGATGTCCACCACGAGTTTCAGCGAGCTGAAGGCGGACGTGGTGACTATAGCTGTATCCTAGTGAAATTAAACTCGCAGGGTCTGCCCCACTCGCTCAATACTTCCACACCTGTATCCGATGTTCAGACAATATTAAGGAGGTTTGCTGGATTAGTTTAATTTAAGTTGACCCAATTGTGAAAAGTTGGGTGGATAAAATTGATCCAAGTATGATTGAATTCACAGCCCAAGACGTGGCGTTTGAAGCTCAACTGGTAGAGTATTGACTTCGCGTTAAGGCCTTCCCTACTATGCGGGTTCAAATCGCGCCGAACGCCTCGAGTTTTTTTCACAGTTGGGTCAACTTGAGTTAAGACAATTGTCGAAAAGGCCGGAGATGGGGCGGGGTGCAGACGGTGTGTGTGAACACACTCGAACACGCCCTACATCAACACCACCTTGCTCTGTAGACTCATTAAGCCACTCCAAACACCAAGACACACTGGGCTGATTGTGGTGTCTGAGTTGTCCCATCAGTTGGCAGCTCCTTAAGCCACGGCTTTTAGCGCACCGAAATAACTTCAAACGCACCAGATTGTTTTTAGTGAGGAAATAAATGCACTGGGGGTCGACGTCATATTCTCCCCCACCGCCAGCAACAGGCTACCGCCTAGTTGATCGGTCGCCTGAGGTGGTTCACTTTCGAATCATCAATTGGCGTGATTTTGTTGTCCGTGTCGGATGCGGGCTTGATAATTTTACGTGAATTATGCTCGCTGTCGTTGTAGTTGTTGCTGGGCTCGGCCCTTCCCATTTGACTGATTCTCCTGCTCAGGCAATGTCTCAGTACGCAGTATGGGAACGACAAATTGTTGGGCTGGTTGATTGACTGTGGGCTTGAGAACGATGACTCGAACAGCTCACGAATCACGTGACTGTCATCTTTTGCGAGGACTTCGGTCTCGTTAAAATTGGAAATATGGCCGGGTCCCTTCGAATGAGCTTCAACGTGAGGGTTAGCGTCTTTCTTCCTCACCGCCGCTGCGTGCTCGACCATTCGCGTCCGGAGTAATCTCCCAGTTTCTCAGACGTAGTTACTTTGTGCATAATTGCACCAGATCCGGTAAACGACTCCAACCGTTTCCTGCCGTGGCAGTGGGTCCTTCGGTAGCTTGACTCGGCGCCTGATGGTTGCTTCTGGCCTGCGCGCAACTCCAAATCCAAGTGAGGTGAGCAGGTGGCTGACTGCTTCCCATACATGCTTCGTGTAAGGAAGAGTTTGCCGAACTTTTGGCCCACTTGGGTGTGGTTTCTTGTCTCGTCGGCGTATGCTTTGGACTAGTGATTGCATCTTCTTCCACCGAACTGCTTCCTGGAACTCGCAAATTCGATTGGCTGGCGCCTGCTCCTTCACGTGCCACCACGCCCGCCCCGCATTTATTATGGAAATTCAAGCCGAATAACGCCTTCTGTGCCCTGAGCTGGTACCCACGTTAAGTCAGCGGATCTACCACGCAGCCCTTTTAGGGAGGGGGGGGGGGTCACTGATTGCTTATGAAGTCCACTGTGACAATCATCCCTCTTCGGACCTTTGTCCTAATTAGTCAATTCCGCCGTCGTTCTCGACGAGGTCCACCTCGAGCTTGAGCAAGCTTAAGGCAGAACCGGTGAATATAGATGGATTATGGTGAAAGTAGACTCGTCGGATCGATTCCACTCCCACACCTGAACCCGATGTCAATACAAACGGCGAGAAGACCGGAGAAGGGGGAAGACGCAGGTGGCATGTGCGAAACACACTCCAACACGTGCCACAAAGGCCACATTAAGAAGGAACCATTGTAGGCCAACTCTCAGCCCGCAGTAAGCCACTCCAAACACCAAGACACACTGGGCTGATTGTGGTGTCCGAGTTGTCCCATCAGTTGGCAGCTCCTTAAGCCACGGCTTTTAGCGCACCGAAATAACTTCAAACGCACCAGATTGTTTTTAGTGAGGAAATAAATGCACTGGGGGTCGACGTCATATTCTCCCCCACCGCCAGCAACAGGCCACCGCCTGAGGTGGGATGGGGCGCGCCACAACACGACCTGAACTCTTGATACACACACCAGGATACACGTAACCAGGAGGCGGCGCCCCCTGTCTTCCTTAATCCTCAACCACTATACACACAACACACATTGGGCTGATGGTGTGTTCTGGTAATGCGTCAGTTGGCAGTGGTAATTAGGACGTGGCTTCTCAAACAGTCACCTCTACTCTATAATTAATCTTTCTTTGGATTTCCCGCTTTTTTTGATAGCGCCTGTCAGTTGAGATTTCACGTACATCTGTAGCTACACATCCATCGGTAAAACGCGAGAATAGGTACCCCTGTGCCGTATTATAGATGGCCTTGATGTAAATTCCCAGCAGATTTAGCGTTAGCTTCAAGGGCACGGGCACAGTTAGGCTAAAAATCAATGTTAGATGGAAGTAGGTGCTTGCACTTGTTGCGGCTGCGATCATGACTGATCTAACCGGCCTCGATGATGTCCCGTACGATGCTTCTCCACGCGCGACGATCCGTGGCAGCAGACCTGGATGGCTAGAGCCATTCTCTTCGTCAGAGCCGGAGACCGAATACCAAAGGTCTAAAAATCTTTTTCATGTTCTGACAGACTGAGTCGAGCCAGGTTTTGTGCTGATACCCACTTTGACGTTTCCAATTAGGCAACGGTTTTGGATTGAGGGCAGTAACACTGAGCTCGTGAGGTTGACGGCAAAGAAAGTGTCCAAACCAACTCAGTCATCTTTCTTGGATGGCTTGGGATATCCTTGCAATGTTTTTCGCAGCGAGTGCGGACTGTCTCATTTGAAACGAAGGTGGTGTACTTTACTCGAAAGGTGGTCCTCAATCAGTAGTGATCAATTACTTCCAGTTTCCGTTCATCTTCCATGCGCATAACCCAGCATTCGCATCCGTGTAGAAGAACAGACCGTATAGATGCACGGTACACGCGGACCTTTTGAAGATAAAAATAACGCGTCGAGTCCATAGGCACTTTCGAAGGCTGGAGAAAACTCGTTGACCTACCTCAGTTTGGGAGACAATATCATCCTTTCTCTATCCATTCGGCAGCAACCTCGCTCTGAGGTCTGCTTCCTCGAGGTGCCGTTTATGGGCAGAGATGCAACACGAGAACACTTTGGTCTTTCCAGCGTTTATGGACACGACGAACGATTTCGCAGCCTTGTTCACCCGTGACACCATAGGCTGTAGATCGTCAAACATTGATGCTAGTAAAGCGGAAATATGTAACCGCCCTGGAATCCAGTGCAAGGACACCAGACCGCCCTATGCTAAGACCAGATAGTGTATGACGCCGTCCTTGTGTTAAGGTCATGCTAATAAACTCATTTTGCTAGTACAGTAGTCGCCAGCTATTAAGCCCACGGTTAATAAGCCTGCCGCTCATCAAGCCCAATTTGGTCTGGGCCCGAGGTGGGCTTAATAGCCGGCGACTACTGTACCTACGTTTTGCCATCTTACATGTGCATAACAAGGAGTGTTTGTCATGGCATAATTTACACTGCCACCTACCGATTTTCACAACTGCTCTTGTGAAATGGTTCAATGTTGGTGAACGTTCGCCGCACACTTAACACTTGAAGAGTGTTCGTTTAATCGTTTTAGAAATCGCATCTCTTCCGTGTATAAAAAAAATCGTACGTATTAATACTGGTTGCTGCCCATAGAAATAGCAAACAGATCTAGCCACCCGAAAGAGAATTTGTTGTGGCGTCAGCAACATTTCTCATTTAAATCATTTTACGCTGAAGAAATTCGTCTGCTCCGTTTAAAAACATCGAACAGTGAGCGTGACACTTTTCGAGTAATTTATTATATTTACATCAATGTACACCAGCTCGCTAGGCCATGCAGATGATCCCTGAATATCCAACTTCCGTCCGTTAATTTTGATATTTGCGTGAAGTTACCGGAACATTTCAACTTATTTGCGATATCTGACATAAGTGATTGTTAATCAGTTAACAATCTTCCTCTGCGGATTTCAAGGGAAATCGACAATTATTGTTAAAAATTTGTAGCACAAGTGTACATCAAGGCAGATGAACATGTTCACAACCGGCATCCCACGTTTTCTTCTGAGAGATAGACCGTGAAGTGTAAAAGCATACTTTGGTTCTAACTAAACTCACGGGCAAAATGAATATTGCGTGCACTTAAGCTACATTTGCCAATCTGGGGATCTGCTAAGCTTCTTATGCACACATGGTTCTCAACTGTTCCTTTTACTCCGACAGATTGTGGATCAGGCGACAACTGAGGTCATTTCGGCCATTTTGGGAGCGCAAGCCAACGGCGCCGAGTTTGCCAGTCTGCCCCCACACCTGACACCCCCGGACGCCGGAGAGGCGCCAAACCTCGATCTCACCGATGGTGTCGCATGGACTGCAAGCACTCTCGCCAAGGCCAAGCGCCAATACCTCTCCTTCCTCCGTGCCAATGCCGCCCAAATGGGGTCAGCGAAGAAGCGTACAACGCCGTTTGAAGCCGCTGTCTTATTCATGCACTTTCTCAACAATGAAGCCCAACGTACCACTTTTCTTTCCTAACACCATGCTACCACTGAACCCTCATGTCGCCTTTCAGGCTATTCTCTTCCTCTACCTGGACTTGGCTCAAATTACGCAGTCGTGTTTTCTTTTCAATGTTTGGCTAGCTAACAGCTTTCAATACTGTCATTTCACTTTCAATGTTAACGCAATTCAGAAGAGGATGTTGGAGCAAACTGCCCCATATGTGATTCTGTTTGGTCCTCGGATCCACTTCACATGACTTTTGTAACCTTCCTTTCTGAAATATTAAAACCAAACTTTCTACTCGTAATCTGCGATTGTTAAGTACTTTCTAGTTTCAGCCATATATCGACACTTAACGAGAGATGGGGATATTTCAGTATATTTAAAGGTAATCAGTATTGCATTTTAAAAACCCAGAGAGCGATTGTGTATGGATAAATGCACTCGGAAAATCCAATTACTTAGCTTGATTAGAGCGTGATCCTTGGTAAAAATTTTATAGCCTAACTGTGCTGATTTCGTGAAAATTTCAGTCGGAATTACGCAGACTTTACAATTTAAGCATTTTTAAAGTGTATTTTCTATGGTATCGGTTAACATTTTGTGAGAATATCCATGGTTTTATAGTATTCATAACCTTTCACGGGATCTTAGTTGTCTTTTTTGCCTGTGAAAGCACTATATTCTTGAGGTGAAGCCAGCAACTTGGGTACCGACAGCCGTCTGCATTCCTAGTTGTTGCGACAGATATTTAGGAGCTAGATTTTTCATCTTATGACAGCCATGAAACAACTGCCATTTCGGACTCTGGGATCTATCCTCTCTGTATTTTCTCGAGTTGAGGTATCTATGGTGGCCTCTGGCCTTAAACATCATACCTGCTTCACAAGTGTTGGCCCTCTCAATCATATCCTTCGTGAACAGCTGTGTAATTAGTACCTGGACTGGACAGGCGTGCATCTGATCCTGCGCACATCCACATCTTTTCACGGACTTGACTAGCGTTGTACGCAGCGCTTGCTATCACTTTACCGCAGCTATTATAAGGCTCCTTTAGTACAGTAGAGCTCTTCCTACCAACAGTGTCTTACCTTACATGTGGTTTTGGGGGAACCTTATTCTTGCCGAAACTACCGCCTGCGACGAGCCGTTCACTGACTTAGTTGCACAAACGGTGTTGTTCGTTGTGTTGCTTGGTTTTTAAGCCTGTCCAATCATTCATGTAGGAACACGAATAAGCTGATCAGTCCGACTTTTGGTTAGCCGTCTTCTGCACTTATTACGTAGGTGGAACTGGGGGATCCTCCTCTATTCTTAATACTCTGCGGCCTTAAAATGACAGACTGAAGGCTAGATGACGTAGAAGTATATGTCTGGGATTCGTTTTGATCCACTGAGTACCTGTGTGGGACCACCACTATAACCTCTAGTCAATGTGTAAAATATACTCTTGGGTGAATCTGAAGACGAATATGCAAGCATATGTAGTATTCAGCTTGTGAACATGAACAACAGTGAAAAGGCCTTAACAAATAGTGGTAAAACATTAAATTAGTGTAATTAGTTAATTTTTGAAGAGAAAGGAACTGTCACTCAGGGGGATGGGCAAAATGTTCACTTCACAATCGTCCACAGTACGCTCAGGGTCGAGGCGAGGAGAAAATCAAAATTCGTGCGAATAATTGAAGGGCGGTTAGATATGCTTTTAATAATTATTAAATTAATGTGGATGACTTTTCAGATTTATTATCAACCGCAAATATGGCACAATCGCTGTCCAGTTCCTATACCCAGTCATTCGTGAACGAGATAAAGAGAATCGATCCGCGCACAAAACCTTGTGGGACGACACTCCACGACACTCTGTGTGCTCTGGTGGTTGATGTCCCACACGGATAATTTCGAAACGATGAAATAACCAGCAATAGGAAACTCTTGATGGGTAGCCACTTCCTTCACCAGACTAAGGAGCAACTCGTCAGCTGCGCTTAGAATGTCTGGTGGCCTGAATTCCGGATTCTGTGAATTTACCTTCTTTAGCTTTTTAAAGGTGGATTTATACTCAAGTGATAGGCTGTTATTTTCATAAATTGTATTCTTCAGCCGCTTTGGCGTTTTGCCCTTTGCTTTTTTAACTGTAGCACTTATTCTTGCATTTTGCTTATCATTTTGGTCTTGTACGAACTTCTTTAAATGTGCAAAGTGGACTCTGGAAAGATATAAGAACCTTCAATGCAAGATTCTTTGTAGTCGACAGATTTTGCACCCATTACACATTTCGCGCACCTTTTCGGCACTTGGTTGCAATTCCAACGAGAGTAAACGCTAATGTTGGATGCCAATGCCATTTTAGTATGGCTTACTCCGGACAAACTACCGGTTATTGTCTTCCTACTCTCCAAAGTTGCTTTGTGTCTATGGGATACGATGTGGTCCAACCAGGTAATAGAAGATAGATCATATCCTATGATTTATAAGCTAGTAGATATTTGGAATTTATATTTTTCTATACAAAGTTAATTTCGAAAAAAATAAAAATTCAAAAATAATTTGGCAATATGTGCAAGTAGACGTAGAAAGTCGTAATAATGTCAGCAGAAATTGTCCTTTTGGGGCAACATTAGCAATGTTTTGCAGGTAATTTTGAACTAAAAACGAAAAATTATGGCAGTTAAAAAAAACTCTTACAATGAAAATGGAGACAGTGTTCAACGGGCCTCCATGTTCAAAAAGTGTGCAAGAGAAAAAACTGCTTAGGAAGATAGTAGTAGAGCTAAAATAGGTGTGGGTGGTCTGATGAAGGTGAGTATCAACGAAACTACAGCATTTTAGACTGAGTACTTCCACGTGGCTTCGTTTGATTCAGCGGTGGTTAATGAAAACATCTAGGTTCTCAGGGGACACGAGGCAGAGAGAATAGTTTCAAGCGGATCTTCTAAATTCCCAATGGTCCTTTCTCGAGGTCATGGAGAAAGCTGCTCGGAAAAGATGATGAGAATAGAAGGTTAATAGAGTCAGTGTTAAGATAAATGTGCAGTCTCTGTTTGAAAGCAGACAATCTAGTTAACGACCTTATTTCGATTGGCAAGTTATTCCAAAGAAAGCTATATCTGGAAGCAAAAAACAAAGAGCATTTACATGAGGAAGATGCAGGAGGGGGTATAAAAAGTGCCGAGTTTCTTAGGTTGTAGGGACGGCTAACGGGGGTAATGACAGAAGTCCTGGGTAAATTTGTGCAATTATTAAGCCGAAAAAGGAGACAAAAGCCTGCTTCCAATCTCCTGACCCAAAGGAACCTTAGTTTGGTTAATTGACACCTATTTGAGTAGCAAGTATTAGAAGCTGTCGGATACAGCCGTTTTCGTGTGAAATTTTTTTGAATTTGTTCAATTTTTGAACGGCTACCTTCATTCATGAGACCGAAAAAGGGGCAACAGTATTCTAAGATGGGGAGAACGAACATACGATAAAGTCTCAATTTTATTTCAGGAAGATAGAAATTATAAGAGATAAAGCCACAAATCTGTGCGGCTTTGGCTGTAATTCTATCGGCGTGAGGAGAAAGGTCTAATTTATTGGTGTAGCTTAATCCTAGGTCCTTGATACTGGAACATTCAGTCATTGGGTAACCTTGAAAAATAACAGGTTGTGGCAGCCTTTCAGGCCCAAAGCACATATATCGGCACTTAGAAGGTGAGAACTCCATCTGCCATGTTGAGCTCCACGTCGAAAGAGCGTGCAGATCAGAATGAATTTGTTCTAAGCATCTCGCGGCCGTAGAGTTAGAGAAGGAGTAAACACACTTGAGATCATCTGCATAAATATAAGATTGGGAGTGTTTAACACTCAATGAGATATCATTTATGTAAAGCAAAAAGAGCAGAGGACCTAGCACGGTACCTTGAAGGACACCACTCAAAATTGCGGTAGGAGTAGAGTATGAGGATCCTACTAAAACCTTTTGTTGTCGATTTGAAAGATAAGATCTGATGAAGTCAGTAAGTGGACTACGAAATCCTATAGCCTCTAGTTTGGCTAGGAGCCTCCTGTGAGGAACTTTATCAAATGCTTTACTTAGGTCAAAATAGATAACTACCACAGATAGATGATCATTACGAAGAGAAGTAAGAAGATTTAGAAAAGACATGTGGCAAGTTTCACAAGATCGGTCCGGTAAAAAGCCATGCTGTGAGGAGCTGAGAATGTTATTATTTATGCAGAAATCTGTAATTTTTTTGGCAATTAATTTTTCAAAGAGTTTAGCCAGAGAGGGCGTTTTATGAACACCGCGATAATTGTGAATATCCGATCGGGAACCAGATTTAAATACGGGAATTATAATAGAAGTTTTCCAGTAGTTTGGGAAAAAGCCATTCTCAAGAAACACTGAAAATAACTTACTCAGTAAGGGTGGGAAATCTCTTAATTGTTTGATGAGTGAGTTTGGAATGTTATCAGTTCCTACCGACTGTGAATTTTTAAGACGACTTATTTCTTTTTGAATACAAGCGGGTGAGAAATTAAGGGTACTGAGATTTGAATCACACAGCAGGGGGATTACAGGAGTGGGGCTAGTCTCGATGGTAAAGAACTCGGCGAAAAATGAATTTAGCAATGCTGCTTTCTCCAAATCCTCTGTAATAAAATGATTGTTGCCATTGAGTAAGGGTGGAATGACTTTCTGAAGCTTAGCCGACGACCGAAGACGGAAGACTTGAGCAACTGATCTGGAAGAATTCGCATCACTTAATGCTGTGGCCTCTCTACGCCTATCTCGTGCAAGCCTTATTTTAAGCGCTAATTCAAATATTTGCGCTATTCTTAAGTGAACTGATAAAGAGCTATTAGACGTTGTTTTTGTAATTTTTTTAAGTCTATTTTTGAGAAAATGTGGCACAGTTGAAGAAGCTGAATTTGATTTAAAAATCTTAAGTGGGGTAAGAGCCTGAATATTTTCTGTAAGGTTTTGCAATAGCTCCTGGAAGAAGTAGGGATCGTTAGTTGAAAATATGCTATGCCAATCTAGGGTACTTAAGAAATCATTGACTAATTCATGGTTCACGTTACCAAAGTCGAGGTTATTGCATTTTACATCGGGCTTTTTAGAAAGAGAGACTGGAAAACAACAGTGAATTAAGGCATGGTCACCATTGAAAATATCACGATGAAAATTCATAAAAAGAGGGTGGACATCATTTGTAAAAATTAAATCTAATATGTTGTCATTTCTGGTCACTGAACTGACCAGTTGTGACATGTTTGAAAAGTTAATAGTGTCAACCAATTTCTGAAATCTTGGTGGACAGGTATTTGCATGCCAGTCAATGTCTGGCAGATTAAAATCACCTATAATTATTCTGACATCGAATTGAGTCTCTGCAACTTTTTCAAACATTTCACACAGCTGCATTACATTACTTGAGTTACTGGGAGGATTGTAGACACAACCAATTATCGCTTTTTTATTTTGTGGCAGGATGACTGAAATAAGATAAACATTTCCAGAAAATGACGAAATGCTCAGGTGATACGGGAAATGTACAAAGGATGATTTAATATAAAGAAGGCAACCACCGCCACGCTTTTCAATGCGGTCTTGTCGGTACAAACTATAATTATCTATGGCGAGTGTCGAGTCAGAAATGAGAGAGTGTGTCCAAGATTCAGTGACACAGAGCACATCTGGATCAAGCTCAAATGCTACTGTTTTAAGTTCTGTCATCTTATTAACAACTGATCTCGCATTGAGTGAGACTATACTGAGCGTATCCTTCAGATTCAGGTTACGCTCGTCAGTATTTATAAAAAAAGGAAAACTTGGTGGCGGAAAGGGAAACGGCATGGGAGAAACAAAAGGCGGAAAGCAAATTGGCCCTGGTCTACAGTTTGTCAAGTAATTATTATCAAATGAGCGGTGCATATTGTAGAAAAGCATATTAGAGGGGGCTCCATAGAAAGGGCGGCTGAAATGTGGCATGGGAAAACCAGGAGGGGGCATAAATATAGGATTTTGAGGCATTATATCAAAATTTGACGGAATATTGGTCTTCGAAAATTGCATGACTGGTTTTGAAAAACGGTTAATTTTATAAGCTGGCTGAATTATTTGGGGATTTTGATGAGATTTGGGGATAGGAAAAGCGCTAGCTTGAGCAGTTGGGTCTTTGTTAGATACTGAGTTATTATCGGTAATCATATTGCTGAATTTGAAAACTGACGTAGATTTACTAGGGGATTTCATAGGTTTATCGGAATTTAAAGCTATCACAGACGTGGTTGGCTTAAAAGGAGAAGCACTTGACGAGGCTATAATCTCACTCGAATCACGAGTAAGGTGAATAGGAGAAGTATCAGGGGAAACTGACATTGACCCATAGGGATGTGGGCTTACCTGAGCGGGAGGGCCGGCCTCAGAGACAACTTTTGGTTTTGTTGAACCGGACCCAGTGTTCTCATTTGCTACTTTAGATAAAACCCGACGCTCCATTGGCGTTTTATCCCTGCATATATAAAGTTTATTTTCCTTTAAATAGCTGGCTGACCGCTCATGTTGAGAGAATATAAGGTCTACTTCTATCGCCGAAAAAAGTTTTACGAGAATCGGCGGGTTTTTACTTCGGGATGAGAGTCTTTTAGCTTCTGCAACTTTAAAATTAAAGCCACAAGAGTAAAGAAACTGAACAGCAACATCTATAGGTTGTTTATCTTTCGAAGCATTTTTCAAAAGAAAATTAAAATTCCTTTTTTGCCGATCACGGGTCTCAGTGGACACCATATTGACGAAAGGCTCTAGTTTCTCGCATTGCTGAGAAGTGAGCGTGGATACCTTTCCATCAAAGATGGCACCAAGGACCGTAAACAGGCAAGCATAATGGTTATAAAGCTTACTAAAGTTGTCTAAAGCATCAAGATCAAGTTTCTTTATACTTAAGATGGGTTTATCGTTAGGAGAATCGGTATTCTGGGTTAATTTACGTCTCAGTTGTGGCTTGGGTTTCATATTGAATAAATAGAAAGTGAGTGATAGGATATGTTCTAAGCAAAGTTATGCACAAAATTGCCACAGAAAATTTGAATTACTGAAGAGGCTACGCAGGGTGACAAATATCTTTAATATTATATCGAGTAATACAAACTATTTCTTGCTGGAAATTGATAGAGTAACAAATTTTAAGATATTATTTAGTATTTAAGCAATAGATTAGTTGCTTTTTACGTGAATCTACCGGAACTAGAATGAGGCTATGTCCGTGAAACAGTATAAAAATGTATATTTTGCAGTTGCTAAAGGGTTAGATATACAAACAAATAGCAACAATTAAGCTAGTAAATTCAGCAAGTAACGAGGAGCTCTGATAAAAATATCTATGTTACTTAGCTTTGAAAGATAAGTTGCGCGCCTTGACCTTGACGTTTTGTTTTGTTTTTTGATAAGGCATGGAAGGCCATAGTGTCAGGGAGTATTCACTAAGGTGGAACAAACGTAGAATGTAAGAATCATGCAAGTGACTCCCAGACAAGTGCAGTCCAGCCATGAATGGGCCGGAATCAAGAGGCGCAGTCCGGCAAGTAGACCACCGGGCCCAGATAACTACAACCGAACAGTACATCGTCGGTTCTGGGAGTGACTAAAGTAAATAACTCACCCGCAGTAAGCTCATGGCCTTGTGAATTGGTTGGCCAGTGAGGCCAGACAGGGAGTGACCTTGAATGGAGGCTTTACTATCGTCTCTTGCGCATGCGTGGTAGTCATGCCAGCCATGACATGTCCCCGCGGCGTCCGAGGAAACATGGCTAAGAACTGCAAGGTCGCTACATGTCCATGGCAGTTGAAATGCATGCTTCATTATATATTCGCTCTCGAAACGAATGCTCCCGACTTTATAGTGAAGTGTGCAGATTTAAGACAAAATGAGCTATAAATGCACCTATCTGATAAAAATCACCAAAGTAGATGAACTATACGAAGTTGATGTAGAAACATGGCAGCCGTTTTTACATACTGAAAACATGGGATAATTGCACATCTTCATGAATTATGAACTTTTAGTTTTCTAAGTCGTTTAACTGCGAGTAGGCTGCATAGTTACGTAGACTGAGCTGACGAATAAATAGAGTCTGATACGAAAAGAAAACTTCCAGATGTGAAACATAAATCATGCACTTAAAGCGGTTGAGTCCGAGACCGTATAAGCGGAATAGTAGCGAAGTAATAAGAATTCAATATAAAGAAAGGATAATATTGTTGTGCTCAGTCGGGCCTTTTAACGACACACATACTGCAGGTCATGTTGTCTGAAGATGTGCCGTAGGAAGGCGATGATGGCAGATTTGTTTGCCGGATTCAGCGGTTAAATCTCTGGCCACTTTGATCAGGCGTCGTCTACGACGAGGTAAGTGACTTCATCAAAGAAAAAACTGCTCAGATATGCGGCTTTATCACTTATAATTTCTACCTTCCCGAAATGAAGCTAAGACTTTATCGTATGTATGTGCTTCCTTTTCTGGAATACTCTTGTCCATTCTTCGGTATAGTGAACGAATCTAGCCGTTCAAAAATTGAAAGTGTCCAAAGGCAATCCACTAAAAAAGTCCTCTATCTGGCATTTTCAGATACTTACTGCTCAAATAGATGCCAGATAACGAGACTGAAATTTCTTTGGGTCAGGATATTGGAAGTAAGGTTTTGTCTCCGGTTTCGCCTTGATAATAGTTCAAATCTCCCCAAGATTTATACCCTTACTTCCGCTACACGCCCTCACAGCCAAAGAAATTTAACGTTGATTATACCTCCTCCTGCTTCTTCCACTTCTAAAGGATCTCTATTTTTTGCTTCTAGGCATAGCTATCTTTGGAATAATTTGCCAATTGATATTCGGTCGTTAACTAGTCTATGTGCATTCAAACGAAGACTGCAAATTTATTTTTGCACTGAATCTATGAATCTTTTGTTTTCCTTATTTTTTCCGGGCAGCTTTCTCCACGATCCCGAGAAAGGACCATCGGGAATTTAGGATTCCTTCTTGAAACTATCTTTCTCTGACTCGTGTCCCCTGGAATCAGGACGTCCCCTATACCACCTGTCATTCAAATGATGGAAGTCATATGGACGTACGCAGTCTTGACAGATCTCGTTTCGTTGACCATCAACCATCATCAAGGCATTATATTTGGTCGCACCTCAGGCATCCCCAGCGATGGTCTTGTAGATTCGACGGACTTTTGGATCTCATACGGCGGTGCCCGTCGCGATCATAAACTGGTGGGTTCCCTATGTTCTATTATGCCGCACCAGTTTGGGAACCCGTGTTTAGTGCCGGGAACCCGTCTATACCAGTAATGTTTCCTTAACAGCAATCGTTTTGCCCCACGCTCAGCCTCGGCTGAGTTTGCTTCCAAGCCCCCCCCCCCTCTATTAACAGAGGCAGTGGGTATCAGGATACATAGTAAATATGGATAAAGATGTGGCCCGTCTGCGTGTGCCCTTGAATTTTACTTTCCGTATGATATTTTTACATTCATTTTTTTTTCGAATCTACCAAATTCGCTCTTAGACAGTTACATTTGTGTCATAGCAAAGGACTACCGATGCTATTTGTTAAGCTAATTATTCCTAGAACTTACTTTTATCGAATTTTTGGTTTATTGATGAGGCCCAATCGGCCTGCAATATACAACTTATTATTATTGAGTGGGCCAGCGAAATTGATGTCGACACGTAAAAAAGGCTTATCCGGTATTTGCCATGGTACTGGTGGTTGAGAACAGGAGATTTTGGTAGTTTGTTGACAACAGGAACAGCGGCAAATGAACTTGTTGATGTCGCTGTCAATAACGGACAAGTAGGCAAAACTCCGAGTGATGGACTTAATTCGACTGGAACCAGGCTCTGTTCTTCAGAATCTATCTTAATCCAGTATATATCCAGCAGATGTCTGTTCATAAACATTCTATATCTATTGGATATCTATAAATAGAGATACTGCACAATTGGTGATAATGGCGGCGTAGGCTTCCTACCTGGAAATGCCTATTGTTTGTATATCTTATAAATCTACCTGGTCGAGCCCATTTATTAGGCACAAGTTGAAGTCCAAAGAGATGGAACCAACGAAAACTTACCATCTAAGACTGAACTCTGCAACGGCTCCCTTCACCAGAATATCAGTCAGTATATTTGGAGTAAATGACCGAAGCCCTTAAAAACTCCATGAACTATATCAATGTCTAATGTAAATCTAACAGCTGTCTATTCGGAGGTATCCGTTATCTATACGACATCTATAAAAAGACTTACTGGACTATCAGTGATATTGGCGGCCTAAGCTATCTGCCTAGATAAGCCTACAATTTGTACAGTATTCGCTGGTTATTAAGCCCACGGTTAATAGGCCCAGCCGCATATTAAGCCCAAATCAGCTTGGAACGGAATTTTACACAGCAAAATCTGCCGGCTAATAAGCCCAGTTTGCCAACAGGGTAGAGTGAGATTCTCATCTCTCTGCGATTTCTGGTGCCTGAAGAAGGACATGAAAGAGCACTCGCGAGTGAAATTTCCTCCAAAACAACTGACACTAGACCGCTTTTTTAAACGTGTCGCAAATCATTTTTCTTGTTTCTGTTATTGCATAAAATACAGAAAAACAGCATTTTTTCTTGTACATAACCAAGCTCTACACATAATACAGTACGTATGTATTGTATAGTGCCTATCTTGCGTTTGCTAATCAAGAACTAGGACTCTCCGGTTAGTGCACCCACCGGTTATTAAGCCCAATTTGGTCTGGGCCCGAGGTGGGCTTAATAACCGGCGACTACTGTATCTCCCATCAATTTTCTTGGGCGAGCCCATACTTTAGGCTCAAGTTGAAGGCCGAAAAGATAAAAGCCACGCAAACTTTTCACTGTGGACTGAGCTCTGCAATGGCTCTCTTCCCCCAGAATATACTTATGTCTAATGTATATCTAGCAAACTGATGTTGTATATTACCAAACTAACAGCTTAGGTACTAGCAAAGAGGCCCAGACACGTGTTTCGCCGGTACTCTTCCACTGCTTGACACAGCTGCGAGGGGTCAGGCTAATCAGCAGCTGTCTATTCGAAGATATCCTTATTCTATACATCTATAAATAAACGTACTGCACAATCGGTGCTACTGATGTTCTTAGCTGCCTGCCTAGATGGGCCTACAATTTGTATCTCCCATCAATTTTCTTGGGCGAGCCCATACTTTAGGCACAAATTGAAGGCCAAAGATAAAAGCCACACAAACTTCCCATTGTGGACTGAGCTCTGCAATGGCTCTCTTACCAGAATACAACTATATCTAATATGTATCTAGCAGATGTCTATTTATAAATATCATTTGGCTATTGGACATCTATTAATGAAGATATTGAAGTCAGACTGTGATTGGCTGTTTAAGAAGCCAGACGCATCAGGCTTTCCCAAAGTGCACTTCGACCTCCGCTATTCACGACAGTCAATCGCCAGTGCGCTTCATGTGGAGTTAGTCACTACAGATACGGAACTTCGGCTGGCAGGATTTTTATTATGGATGGATGTATGGATGGATGTATGGGTATGGGGGTTGGGCAATCGCAATGTTCATATGAGCTAGCGTCGACTATGTCCCAGATATTTTGTCATCGCACAGAAACACTTCCTGCATAGTACTTTGTTTTAAACTGAGAGTGCCAAACCAACTAGACCTCCTGGACCTCCATATTGCTCTAGTATACAGACCTCCAGCCAAAGCACGGACGTGGACGATGCACTCATCACTGAAGTTAGACAAAACTGCCGCAGACAGAATTGTCTCAATACTTTGACATTTCAACTCTCTATACATTGATTGGGAATTGATTCACAGCTCGCGATCAAAAAACTCATTTTAACAGTAACTATTTGATTTGGTATGTGAGGAATTTCTTACCCAACACGTCAAAATGGACATGTGGTTCTGAAGTGGCCAACAGTCTAGCTGTTTGGATCTCGTCATTAGTGGAGATGAAAAATGTATCCTTGGATTGAATACACAGACCCCTTTTGGCCGAAGTGATAATTGTGTTCTTGTTTGGGAATCCAGCCACAGCTCCGTGCCCAGTGCTCGAGCAATAAGCGAGATAAATTTATGGCAAAGGGGTTACACCAAAATGGAAGGGCTACTCAACGAAACCGACTGGAGCCCTGCATACGCACCTGACCAGAACAACGCCTGGTGCTTCTTTAGGAACTTAACTCAGCCATTAGAAAAGAACGAATGCCCGCTGAGAAAAGCTTGCCCGTTCCCCAGCCGAAATAGATGAGATCCATCACAAAAGGAAGGGCAACAAGGAAAGAATATTGTGGAAAACATATGCCAGATATCAACAACGCGAACATTTTGCCAAATTTAAGGAACAATGAAATCTACGTCGAAAAATCCTACGGAAAGAACGATCAGTCTTTGAAAAAAGACTGGTCAAGGGAATAGCTAACAACACTTCAAGGTGATTTTATTACGTGAATAAGGCAAAACGCAATCGAAATTCCATTCCTTGTCTGAAACACAGTCAGATAAACAAGTTTACGGCTTACCCAGATGAGGCGAACCACTTGTCCATCTTTTTTATGTCTATGAATACCGAGGAGCCGCCTTTAATGAGGAGGTTGAGTGATATTTTGTCTCAGCGGCAGGTACAATTAGCACAGTGTCGTTCGCGACAGGCACAATAAGAGAAACCCTGTGACAACTATAGTCCACTTAATCGCCTGGACTGAATGGCATATTAGCGAAACTTCTGAATGAGCTTGCAGAAAAACTGGCCTCCCACTTTACAAGATCTTCGAATGTTCGATGGTGAAGGGGGCTCTGTCTGCCAACTGGAAGCTAGCCGATATTTATAAAGGAGGAAAGAGAGGACGCCTCATAATGTCTTAAGACTAATTAATATCACAAGCATTTGCTGGAAACTAATGGAGGAAATAATAAAGACAGAACTAATGAGGCATATTTAGGAGAATTAATTGTTAAGCGCAGCGCAACATGGATTCAGAATTGGCAAATCTTGTTTAACTAACCTGCTAACGTCTATGTAATGGTGGAAGAATTCATTGGAAATGCGATCTACATTGACTTCAGCAAGGCTTTCGACAAAGTTCCACACAGATGACTGATATCAAAGCTGCATCAAATGGGTGCGGCTGGAAATCTACTCAAATGGTTAGCCGACATTCTAACAGGCAAGCACCAGCGTATTTGCATTGGAGACGCCAAATCGGAAGGTTTTCTGAGTCCCATCCTTTTTCTGGCATATGTTAACAACTGCAGACAATCTGAAGATGTGGCACTCAATCGAAAGCCCGGAAGATTTCGGTTTTCAGTTTATTTGGTGAGGATAATAGGCAATGCCTTTGAAAACCCTATTGATCACGTGTACAAGCACCTATAAAAATTTACCACTTCTAACATAGTATTGGCAAACAGTGATATGCATTGTTTTTTACAATATATGTCGGATTTTCAGAATTCACACTCGGAGGGAAGGGACGGGACGCATGTAATTATCCAAGCGTTGTTTGTACATCTGAAGGCAAGTGACCTCCACGACTGACTGTGGAAGGTTGTTCCACTGTTCGTGCACAGCTTCATTGTGTGCCCACGGAGATGAAGCGAGAGATGCCACTGAAACATGTCCTCAAAGCGTAATCCTTTCTCAAGACCGTTTATTATCTTGTAAACTAGGATAAGATCCCCTCTTTGTTGCCTGTAATGCAGAGGGAATAAATTTAGGCATGCCAGTCTGTCTATGTAAGTGTGGTTCTTTAGACCTCTTACTAGCTGTTTGCCTGACGCTGCACTTTATCCAGACATGTTGTGTCCTTTGCTAGCCATGGCCGCCACGCCTATATGCCACATTCTAGTTGTGGTCGAACAAATGTACGTAGACTCTGCCAAAGAGATCTTCATCGAAGGCTATAAACGCCCTTTTGATAGCGTGAAGCATTCCCGTGGCTTTATTTGCAGTTTTACACATTGAAATTAGGGCTTCAGATTACTCTGTATCCTAATGCCGAGGTCATTTTGCGTTGATTCTACGGGAATTTGGATATTTTGGATATTCTACGGGAATTTGGATATTTTGGATATTCTACGGGAATTTGGATACGGGAATTCGGATATTGGATATTTATTTGGATATTTGATATGTCCTGCTGCTTTGCGGGATAGGGAAGTTTATTGGACGCAGGTGGAGGATGGCGCATTTTTGCACATTGAAATCCAGCAGCCATCTCTCGGACCACATCTGTAGTTTGCAAAGATTATTTTGCAGAGCGTCTCGGTCGCTTGGGCGCTTAATTACCTGCCAGAGCTTAACTTCCTCGGCGAACATGATTTTACCGCAGTCCAGTTCTTGAAGGCTGTCATTTACATAGAGAATGAAGAGAAGAGGACCGAGAACAGAGCCTTGAGGAACCCCACTAATTACGTCAACCCAGGCCGATTCATCCTCCCCGATGCAAACGCGTTGTTTTCGACCGACTAAAAATGACCTGATCCAGTCCAAAATTTTCCCCTTGATGCCAAGAACGCTCAGTTTATGTTAAAGGCGTTGATGGGGCACGCGGAAATCGATGTACACTACGTCCACTTCGAAGCCCTCTTCTAAAGCACTTGTCCAGGCCTCAATTGAAATCAGTAAATTTGAAAGGCAGGAGTGCCCTCACCGAAAGCCGTGTTGGAAATTTAGTATGATGTCATTTTTTTCGCAAAATCTTAGTCTGGCCTGCTTGACAAGGACCTCCATCATTTTGCAGGAAAGGCAAGTCAAACTTATGGGCCGAAAGTTGTTTGCAGACATCTTGCTACCTCCCTTATATGACGGTACGATGTTGGCCGTCTTCCACTGCAGAGACAAGTCCCCTGTTCTCACGGAACGCTCGAACAGAGATGAAAGAGGCACCGATAGCTCGGTCGACAGTTCTTTAAGTATCAGTCCAGGGATCCCATCCGGTCCAGGAGACTTGTCTGGTTTTATGTGACTGAGGACGTCTTACGTCTGCGACAGAAAAAGTAATAGGTTCAATAAAGGCTGTATCTTCGCCCACTTCTGCTCCCGGATTGTTGTCGTGAGATTCCATCGTAAACGCCGATCTGAAAAACTCTGACAATAACTCTACTTTCCGCAGTCCTTCCGTTACTACGTTCCCGAGGTTATCCTTCAGAGTTTCAATGTCGTCCCGGTGCTTCCTTTGACTGCAGATGTACCCATAAAACTTCTTTGGACATATTGTTGCTTGTGTCGTAAGTTGATGCTCAAAAGCAGTTCTAGAATTTCGTATTTTCTAACGGCATATATTTCGTTGCGCTTTATATTCGGAAAGTGATGTTGAATCTTGAAGATGCTCGTACTTTCTCCACAGCCTTTGTTTCTTCTTTGTGGCCCTTTTTATCAACCGGTTGACATATGGAGGTCTGGCACATGGTCTTATTACTTTCATTGGGCAATGGACTTCAACTAAGCGCTCTACAGTCCCTTGGATATGCTGTCATAATTTATTTGTGTCGTTCTTATTGGGTAACCAGTTTTCTGCGAAAGCGGTACGCCTCATTTCTTCAAAATCGTCTTTCCAAACATTTCTGCGTCTCTTTATTTGTGATTTTGGAGACAGTAGGTAACACACGCAGGTAAAAGCAACGTGGTCACTTAACCCAAGTGGCGATTGTGAGTTCACTTCCCTTATGATCCCCTTTTCTTTACTAAAAACAAGATCTAGACAGTTTGTTCACTGGCCCTTTCACGGTCGGTTTATGAAGTCTATATGTTGAATGAGATATTCGTCCAAAGAAAACTGAAGTAGTTGGTCCTTGAAAGGTGCTGCTGCGGCCTTTATTACAGGCCTCATCCAATCGATGCCAGGAGCGTTGAAATCCCCCAGGAGTAATAGGTTTACCTGTTTACAGATAGCCGTCAGTGAACTTAGCAGTTCTACGTCGTCACTTTCGCCGGAGCTGGGAGGCCGATAAACAACGCATATAGTGAGTGCCGGATGTTGCCTTATCTTCATTTTGCACGAAATTATTTCATATCGTCATAGGGCTATGTCTGCGATTTCCCTCTGTGAACAGGAAATTTCATTAGCTACATAGAGTGCCACTCTTCCGCCCCTACGTTGAGATCTGTCGCAGCGGAACAGTTGATAGCCTTTAATGCTGACTTCGCTGATCCCAATGATTTCCGTCAGCCAAGTCTCTGCCAATGCAATTATATGCGGTTTCTGCTGATACTATTATTTTGAGTTCGTCATATTTATTGAAGAGACTCTGACAATTGATATAAAATATCTCGAGGCAACGGCCACTATTGCTTGTGGTATCTTCTAGGACCAGCCGGTTGACCTTGGTTTAGTTTGCAAAATGACTTCAAACGTTTGCAAACCTGATGTGATAAGTGGATGCTACAGCTCAATTTCAACAAATGCCAAGTCATCTGCCTGCGATCTTGTTGCAGAAAGGAGATACCATTTGTGCGTAACTGGTTCATCGGGGGTCACCTGCTGGGGCAATTGAAGGAAGTCAATTTAAGTCACTTTATTAAGGGAAGAAGGCTTTTGCCCTTGAGCTCCCTATTCATAACCAAAATCGCATAATAGGTCCACCGTAACAATAGTACATAATACAAATCTAGGCTTAACATCAGCGATAAGTGTGAGCCAACTGCAAGGCGCTACTTCTAACACTTTGTTCATTAAATATGCCACAGTTTCTCAGCAAATGAAAAATCGAGTTTGTGTTTCAAAATTTCAAGAGTTTCTGAGAGGAACACATCTTCCGGGAGTCCGTTCCACGCTCCAATGACCCTCTGAGAGAAGGCGTTTCGTCGAACGTCGATACGGGCTGGTTTCCTCTGAAGTTTGAAAGGATGACCTCGCAGATGGTCAGTCCGAGCCAATTCGAAGAAATCATCAAATTCTAGGGCGCAGTCTTGGCCTCTAGCAATACGGTAGGTTTGTATGAGGTCCCCACGGAGTTGCCTATAATTGAGAGGGAAAAGATCAAGTTCAGTCAGTCTGTCTTCATAAGGCAGATGACCAAGATTCTTGACCATCTTCGTAGCCCTCGCCTGCACTCGTTCCAAGTGCAGGTAATCCTTCTTGAACCACGGACGCCAGGCCTGGACAGCATACTCCGAACAAATGCTCCGTAGGTTTTCCTGAAGAGCTCGTTGTCAATGTTGACGAAGCCCCGTTATATCGCAAACAGCACCTGTGCGCGCGTTTAGATGCCTTTACACAATGAGCAGATGGTATAAGTGAGGAATTTACTAGAACACCGAGGTCCTTTTGTTCGTTCACATTTGGAAGCGGGTGCCCATCGAGGAGGTATTGGAAGGAATCGTTCTCCTCATCAGTCCTTATAGTACGGAGTCTTAAAACCACACACTTACTAACTATTAAGTTTAAGAGCCAACGAGCAGACCAGCAGCTAAGTCGATTGAGACTCTCTTGAAGCGCTTTCCTATCGGCGTCAGACCTGATGGCTCTCCAGAGTTTGACGTCGTCGGCAAACATGATAGCGCTGCAACCCAGGTCGTTGACACAGTCGTTGATATAGATAAGGAAGAGCAGTGGCTCTTAGACAGAGCCTTGGGGGACGCCACTCAGAACAGATGTAGGGTTTGACTTTGAGTCACCGATGCATACAGTTTGCGATCGCCCTGTGAGAAAATCTCTGATCCATGCTAGCAGGTTTCTTCTTATGCCAATTTCTGACAATTGATACATTAGACTCTTATGTGGGACGCTGTCGAATGCCTTCTTGAAGTCCGTATAGATGACGCCGACCTTACCATCTTCATCCAGTGCGCGAATCCACTGCTCAGTGGAGAGCAGAAGGCTGGAAAGGCAAGAATGGTTCTTTCTGAAGCCGTGTTGGAGCACTGACAGTAGGTTGTTCTCCTCCAAAAACTCCATGGTCGTCTTCTTAATTATCGTTTCCATCACCCTACAGCAAATGCAAGTTAGGCTGACGGGCCGGTAATTGTTGACCTCCGTTCGGGCTCCGCCCTTGTATATCGGGTAGATATTTGCCATTTTCCATTCGGATGGCAGTTTTTCTAGTTCAAATGAAGAACGAAAGATATGTACTAGGGGTTCTGAGAGTTCGCTTGCCAATTCATTCAATAACTTGACTGGTTTATTGTCTGGACCGGATGACTTTGCTTCTTTGAGTCTCTGCAGCTCCCTCTCAACTACAGATGTTGGAAATATTAGAACATGAAGTGCTGGACCGGCGTTTACAACAGCACTGTTGGCATTATCAAAATGAAGCTCGGTTTCCTTAGTGGATACCGAGGCAAAGAACCGGCTTCAGTACTCGGCTTTCTCGTCATTCTCAATGACTTCTGCGCCATCATCATTCTTACGTACTGCGACAGGATCCTTGTTTTTTAATCTACTGTTAATATAGCGGAATATAATTTTGGGCTTTTCTTCGGTCTGTTGGAGGATTCCTGATTCATAGTTTTTCCTGGCCTGGCGAATTGATTTTTTACTGCATTTCTTTGGTGTCGGAATTCCTCGAGGTGTACTGGCGACCCAGTTTTCCTTTTCTTCCTCTTCAGTTGCCTCTTAAGGTCTCTCGTCAACCAGGCAGGACGACTAGTCATCTTGTGTACCTTGACCGGACAAAAGCGCTTAAGCAGATCTAATGCAACCTTCTTGAGTGATCTCCAATCATCTCCGGATCCCCTTTGAGTAGGCAGTCCCAATTCATGGACAATAGCGCATTCTTCATTGAATTGAGATCTGCCTTCCATATGTTTGGCTGGTCCTCCGTTTTCCTCAGCCATTGAGTATGGAGAGATTAATCCCACATTAGCGTCGTATGGTCACTCTTACCGAGCGGAGCACTTGAATGCACTTCATCTATGTAGGATGAATCCTTCGTGAAAATGAGATCCAAACAAGTAGCCCGCTGGTTTTCTCGAAATCTGGTTATGCCCTTAACGTTCTGAACTACAGATAGGTCAAGAGTGCTATCCATTAATTTGGAACTAAAGGAAGTTGACACCGCCTCAACTGTCAGGTTGTTCCATTCAATTGCAGGAGCGTTGAAGTCACAAACGATGAGAACCTCCTGGTAGCTAGCAGCTTCTTTCACCAGACCAAGGAGCGAGTCGTTTGCTCCACTCAGAATGTTTGGTGACCGGTAAACGGCCAGGAATTCAAGGTTCTGTAAAATTCGCCTTCTTGATCTTTAACCAGATGGACTCATACTCCAGGGCTACAGTGTGTTCTCTTTCTACAACAGATATTTCAGTTCTGACATACACGACAACCCCACCTCCTTGTTGGTTTTGGCGGTGTTTGCGGAAAAGCTGGTATGCTGGAATCGAAATCTCCGAATCTGCGATTTCTGTTTTTAGCCATGTTTCCGTTATGGCAACTACATCAGGTTTCCGCTCCGAAAGTAATGCCTTGAGTTCATCAATTTTTGAGGGAATACTTTGGGCATTAGTGTAAAGAAAGCTCAATTTAGACTTATTCACCACTTTATGCAGGTGGTTGCCTCTTGCGTGAGCTTGCATGCAGGGAGCTGTCGGTGCTGATGGAGACGGACTGTTGTCCATCCCGACTAGGCTGTTTGTGTTATCGGCTTTCTCCATTGGAGTGACCTCGGGACATGGACAATCTCCCCGTTCAGAATTCGAAGATTGCTCTCGCCGAGTTCGCATCTCCTGTGGAGTTCTGCTTTTAGCAATCTCGATTTCTCCCGCTCCGCGGTGGAAAAATCCCGCTGAAAAAAACCGTCGGGTGTGAGTATCTAAGTATTGGTTTCCTGCTTAACAATAGCTGGACTTCAGCCTCACTCTTCAGGACAACCTTCAACGGTCTTGGTTGGCGTTGTTCATCTTTTGAGTCCGTTATACGGCCCATTCGGAATGCCTTTAGAACTTCGACTTTCTCCTCACCCTTTAGGAGGAATTTCAGATATTCTTTAAAGGATCGGGGTGAATATATGACGCCAAATCTCAAACCTTCAACTCACTGTGCCAAAACTGCAAAGAAGTCTATGAGCATCCTGAGAGCGATCAGAAGATCCTTTCTTTATTTTGTTGCGGAGCTTTTTTGGGTGAGTCTTCGGAAAATTTGTTCGGTGGATGTTAAAATATTGCCTCCAGGCCTGGTGCCCCTGGATGGAGCAACAATACACTGCGCTCGAGAAAGTTCAAGGAAGAGCGACCAAAGTATTTAGTGGCTTAGGGGGTCTCCCACATGAAGGTCGACTATAAGGGCTCAATATTATTTCCTTTTTATTAAAGGCAACATGTGTGTGTCTGACCATTGGTTTCGATGTGGTCCACCAAATGCACCAAAAGATAGGTACAGGAAATGATGGTCTCAGGATTTAAACTGATAGGATTTAAAGTGATAGAGGACGTAGTTAGCAGCTCCGCACTCTTCACCTTCTCCCGGAGTCTCGAAGACTAAGCGGGGTCCGGCGTGGGCTGCTGTATCACATGCAAGCTAATACACCACCTATCTTAATTTTAAGTGACAGTAGACTTTGCGCGGGTGCTACTGTGCTATCTATCCTCACTCACCTATAGTAGGTGTCTGGCCAGACTTAGTAAAACCAGGACTAGTACTGCTTACTTCTAATACTACGTACTAAGGTGATAGTACTTGTTGGTACTTGTGCTAACTGTTTTGTACGTCAGAAGTGATGTTGATTAAGTCAGCACTGAACTCATATACCCTTAATCCCGGCAGGAAGTCTATTAGTACTGGGGCTGGCACTGACGCTACCATTAATTGGAGGTGACGCTGATTTAGCCAACGCTAGGACTCATATCCCTTGGTCTCAACAGGGAGTACGAATCTGGGTTTCACTATTTCGGATGAGTACACATAGGCAGTAGGTTGCCAAACTCATGCAATCCTACGATTTTTACAAGAAACTCCCTCTTACTCAAACGCGGCCCAACCTGTGGCCCTCAAAGTCTTACAGCAATAAAATTATGATCGTTCTTCACAATAGGGCATATTATGATTTATGAAGGAATATAACGTTTTATAGAAACACCAGCTTTTTTAACAAAGTGGAAAATTCCGAAAAAGTGGAAATCGGGCGTACTAGATAAACTTCCGTTTTAAATGTAGAGAAAGCCCGTTCATGCAAAACCACTGAGTAAATCGAGCAGCACAAGTGAAATTGCGTTGGAAAATAATCGTTTTGTCAAGTTTTCGAATAAATATGCTTCCATATTACGTGCATTATAGTTTATGGGTGTTACCGAAGAGCCTTAATTTCGAGTATGTATTCTAACACATTTTTACGAGAACTGCTAGTTGTTTCTTTCGTAAATGCATCGCTTGACTTATGTTGGACTAAGGTTACCACGTTTTTGCTTGATATGCCCCATTGAGAGATCAGAGGAGTAATATATTGCTCAAGCTCACTTGCGGACATGCTGGTCAGTGACTTAAAAATTTAATTAGAATTGTCGGGAACAATTTTCGACGTACCAATTTTGTACACTAAGAGGTATTGTCTTCTGCTATATTTTTCAGAATTATTTCGATATCGATATTTCGAAAAGGTTCAGATCTTCCATGAAATTCTAATAAAGAATTTACAATTTTAACTGGCTTTAGTCAATTGACCATTAGTAATGAGTATATCCTATGTGCTTATCAAAACCTTCAAAATAAGATATTTATTAAAAGCTTTTACATAAATAACCAGCTTTGAAACATTTTTTCTCATGCAGCTGTCTTTGTGCGTCATAGATTCAGAACCACCCAATCATGTGAACACATTGCCGAGAAAAATGAACGTCTGCTCCAAAAGTCGCGAATAAATATGCTCAAAATTGATTTAGAAAAATTCTAACAAAAGTTTACTCTTCAAAAAAGCTTAACTTATATATTTTGGCGTCTGAGGTCTGCGTACTTTAATTTTTTCGATGATAAAGTCAAGGTCAAAATGTGAAATTTTGGCCAGTGAATTGGTTTCCCTTACAATAAGGGATGGCTCTTCTGTTATAAATAAAAGAGCTACTTCTTTTATCTAAAACGGAATGGTTTTCAGCATATTTGGTTACTTCTAGACTCAGTTCAACAATAACAAATGCAAAGTAGAGTGGTTATACTATCAACGGCGATGTTTGAAAAAAACTGTTTCGCAATGTCCCGTGATAACTCTGTCAAATGTTTGTTATGATAAGTGTCTCCAACTTACTATCGATTGTATATTAATTTGGTTGCCATATACTAATCAAGTTCTCAAAGGCATTCTTTGCCTGCAACCCCTCAAATTTAAAATATAAATTTGATATGGAGTAATGCAAAGAACAACTTCAAGAATTTATTACTCAATTTTATGGCACGAAATTTTGCAGATTTGCAAAATATACATTTTAAAACTTACTTCGCTCTTCTATTCCCAAAAGTTATGCGCTATCTCCTAATTACACTAACCTCAATGTCATGGATGCAAAACAAAATGTTCCGTTTTGTGAACAGATATAATTAAAAAATGTCTGCTCCTCATTAATGTTCCTTCATAGTGCAACATGCGCATACAAGAAGTTCTTTTCCGCACCGTTTAATAGCATAGAAAATTTCTGTAATATCAACAAACGCTGCATTTTGCCCATTATCGCCTATATTTTCTTCCAGTATTCTGATCTGACCGTAATTTAATTCAAGTTAACAACATGTTCCGACCCAATTCAACCCAATGAACTCAATAATCAACATCAAATGTGCGTTAAATCCTCCAATTTCCAACCTTGCATCAGATATGCAATCTACTGTATGTTAATTATGCCAGTTTACAGGCAATTTTAAAGAGTTAATAAAGCACCTCTTGGGCGCCTTCCAAAACCTCGAAAGCAGGAAAAACCCCAAAAACAAACTCCCTCTTTCACAGCCAGTGTCGGTTTGGTTTCCATTTTGTCTTTTGGTAATACTGGGCGAGATAGGGAGGTTGTTTCAAGTGAAAAAACCTGACTTCAAACGTACGATACAAACGGAATATATGTACAGTTGTAAATTGAGTTGAAAACTCAGCAGGAGAAAAGTTGCATATCGTTTAGGGACATTAGATCGGGATGGAGAGAGTTGGCACAAGAACACAGTGTTCTCAGTTTCCTTTAATGCTTGTCGGCAAAATTTGCATGCTGTCGGCTGAAGGGTTTGCAGATTGTTGGCTGCAGCTTCAGCAGCATTATCGTCAGCATGAAGCCTGGCAGTGTTCAAAGTCCACGAACGCCATCAGATTGAAAGGGAGGTTCCACCGAGTCAGCACCCAAAATTCGTGAAAGATGTCCTGAATGTAGAAAACTAGTGATAGCTCTCTTAAACATAGGATAGCTTTGCTGGCTTTTAATACTTCTGAGCAGCTTATTCCAAATTGATATGGCGTTTACTGAACAAAATTGCCAGTTCTGAACTGTGCCTGCGATAGGCAGAAATAAAAACACATAGTAATAATAAAAATAAGTTGTATATTTCAGGCCCAAGGGGCCTCATCAATAAACCGAAAATTCAATAACACGAAGTACTAGAAATAATTGGTTGAACAAACAGTATCCATAGTCTTGATGACTGGCGCACCGAGAGTGCTCGAACTGCTTTATTGTACCGAGAGGATTAAAGGTTTGGCCATTCAAAAGTTTAAATAGTAAAAATAGACCCTTCTGCAATTGACGAAGCCACTGGGGATCCAGCTTTATAAGTTCGCACCTTTGTTGGTAGGTAAAGTTACGGTGTTCTGTAGTGGAACCTCTTCTAATGAAGAAGTGCTGCACCGATTCTGTTTTATTCCGTTCACTAGTGCACAGAAGACTGAATAGGGGCGAGCAGTATTCAAGACTAGTTCTCACGTACATATTATAAAGGCTAGTTATAACCTTTATGGTCTTAAGATTTCTAAGGATAAATCTGGTGGTTCGGCGTGCTTTCGAGACTATCAGGGCACAGTTCTCTGACAAACTAAGACTATTTGAATAGGATATGCCCAAATCCTTGATAACTCCTGGCACATTTAGTTCGTAGCCGTCTATGCTTAATTTCGGTTGATGATAATCGCAAACGACCATAACGGAACATTTGTGCCATGAAAGGGCGAGGCGCCATATGCAACACCAGTAGGGGAAGGCCTGAAGATTCTTTCTTATAAGCTCGTGCACAATGTTGCGATCTGCCGGTTTATACTGATAAGCAACTATTAAATCACCAGCGTACATGAAGGGTCTATCATACTGAAAACAATCTGGAACGTTGTTCACAAAAAGGCAAAATAGGAGCAGCTCAAGTACAATACCCTGTATGACTCCACTCCTCATATGCGTGGGGCTGGAGATAGCATTGGAAAGTTTTACTCGTTGTGTTCGAGCATCCAAATAGGTAGATATTAATTTCAGAGGCTTGCCACCTATGCTTGGGGTCATGAACAAGGCTGCATTTGTCATTGTTTCTGCACTCTCGCCTCTATTCATGGAGCTTTACACACCAATATGATGCCGATATAGCTACATGTCTATGCTAGAAGTGCTAATTTAAGTAATCGTGCTTACTAAGGCCAGTACTTAGTATACTATTAGTACTGCATGTGTATGCTTTTTCAGGAATCGTACCCAGTATGCACTCCCAATAAAAAAATAAATGAATAAATTTTATATTTCAGGCCCGGAGGGCCTCGTCATTGCTGTGGGCAGTATTAATATAATAATAATATGTTTATTATGCCAGTTTACAGGCAATTGTAAAGAGTTGGTAATGCACCTCTTGGGCGCCTTCCAACACTTCGAAGACCGGAAAAAACCTAAAACAAACTCCCTATGTTGCAGCCAGTATTGATTTTGTTTCAAGTTTTTTGTTTTTTCAATACTGGCGAGATAGGGAGTTTGTTTCAAGTGAAAAAAAAACCTGCCTTCAAAGGTATGATACAAACGGAATAAATTTACTGTTGTAAGCTGAGTTGACTCATCAGCAGGAGAACTGTTACATATCGTTTAAAAACATAAGTTCCAGACGGAGAGGGTTGGCACAAGAACACAGTTTTCTCAGTCTTCCTTCAATGGTTGTCGGCAAAAGTTGCGCGCTTTCGGCTGAAGGGTTGACAGATTGCGGGATGCTGCTTCAGCCGCATTATCTTCAGCATGAAGCCTGGCGGGGTTCAAAGTTCACGAACGCCATCAGAGTGAAAAAGAGATTCCACCGAGTCAGTACCCAAAATTCGTGAAAGTTTTCCTGAATGTAGAAAACTGTTTATAGCTCTCTTAAACATAGGGTAGTTTTGCTGGGTTTTAATACTTTTGGGCAGCTTATTCCAGATTGATATGGCATTTACTGAAAAGAATTGCCGGTACTTAACTGTGCGTGCCATAGGAAGAAATAAAAATACGTCTCGATGACTGGCGCGTCGAGAGTGCTCAAGCTGCCTTATTGTACTAAGAGGATTAAAGGTTTGACCATTCAAAAGTTTAAACCGTAAAAATAGACCCTTCTGTAATGATTAGCATTATCACAATAATACAGCGTTTGTAGAGTAGTGATCTAAGTTAACTCTGGACTCATATCTCCACATGTCAGCAATAAGTGTATTAGAACTTGTGCTAGCTCTGACGCTACCATTTGTCAGAGGTCACACCATCATCTTTCTAAATAGGTGGGCTGCAAGTACCGATAATGAGGGACAACAGTATTGCTGGGGCTGCAATAGGCTAAAAAGTTTGGGCTAAGCTTTGAGAACTCGACTGCACTATGAAAGCCAAGCAAGTCTAAACTAAGAGACTCGACTGCATAATTAGGGGGGACCATTAGTGTTTAACCTGAGTAAGGAAGATACAGCCAGTTAGAGTTTAAGGTAAGGTAGATTTGAATTATGTGTAGCTAATAAAGTAATTTTACTGTTGCTGCTGTAAGGAGAACTAGGCTATAATCAAAGAATTAAAAATTAATGAGCTTACACGCTTCGCAAGATTTCATTCGGGTTGATTTGTAAGACAGCCGACGAGAATGCACCTCTGCTAGACAGATACGACTGTCATCAGTTACTTGCAGAGGCAGCGGCTATTTTTTCTCTACTACTACCACTAAGACTACCACTGCCACCACTACCAATAACAAAAATAATAATATCAGGACTACTTATAATAGTAAAAACGGGCCTCGGTGTCAAGACCCTCATCTGGTGACATAAATTATAATCGGCTAACAGCTATCCGCGTACGGTGATCGTGACTGTGGTGGATTGTGCAACCGTAGCTTTGAGATGTCAGATACCCCCCTCCAGGCAGTTGGGTGACACAGCTGACCCACTTGACTCTCAAGTGGTTGACTTGACTCCCATTCCCTCATTCATGCCAGTTATTCTGCAATTTGAGGAAGCATCACATATGGGTGGCCCATAAACCTACAACGACACTACGCACCCAAGTGGTTCATTCTAAGGATAGGGTGAACTATTTGGACAGGAAAGAGTTATCTGTAGGATTCCATGTGGATTATGTGATGCCGGAACCGTAAATGAGAGCCGGAAGTAAAGTTTTAACCTGCAAAGGCGAATTGAAATTTGAGCGGCCTGTTCCTTCGTGTATACCTGTTCCCTGTGAATCTAAGCGCAGCGGGGGGGGGGGGGGGGTAGTCATTGGAGAGCATGTATCCCGTTTCAGGACAGGCTATGTAATTTTGGCGTCCTGCACTCGCGGAACGACGGCAGTAGTCTATGGGCTGTGGCAGAGAGAGGGGGAGGCACTTATGCCCCACATCTTACCTAGGGGAGCAGTGGTGCGATTGTGATTGTAGCTGTGTAGCTATGGGCATGGGATGGTCGCCAGTCCGACGTCAAAATCAGTTTTGTCGACTGGGTGTAGAGATCACTGACGCATATGAGTACCATGGCCTGCTTTCTTAACGTATTCCCTGTGAATCTGAGCCCAGTGGAGGAGGGGCAAGTCTGTGAATATGGTGTTTTTACCTCGCGTAACCATGGTAGTAGCCTCAGGGCTGTGGCAAACGGAGGGAATGTCATTCATTCTCATTCTGTCCTCAGCTATCATGTTGTGATTTAGTTTTGTAGCTTGTACCGAGTGTTTCTTGTCCAGCTTAGGGCACAACATGTTCATGAATTAGCTATTCATGCCAGGATGGTATTTTCTACACGGTAATAGTATCTGACTGCTAAGAGATAGGTATAGATGTTAGTTGATAGGAAAATGTACGGTTTCAAAGAAGGTAAGCGAGGCGTTGATATTTCGCATTTAGCATTGAAATAGCAACCATTGTTACTGCTACGACTTGTGCTTTGACGGATGGGTCTTTATACTGATAGCAGTAGTCGCAGTAGTGCTATTTTTATTTTAAGTGATAGTGGGAGAGTGCAAGAACCATAAAAAGAAGAAATGGTAAATGCAGTAACGTGAGAGCACACTACAAGTACTACCCTAGAGGACACCAGCACAGCATTATAGTATCACGTAGGTAGAGTATGGCAGTTTAAGTAAGTGCAACAGGAAAGGGCATTATTAGTGACGCTGGTAATTGTTGTGGCAGCGATATTGGTGCTACCAGCACATCCGGGCTTCCCTTGATTTCCACCCTTACGACTCTATCCATCAGCATGTGACATCTTATTTGTTTACGAAAGCTTATTGAGGACTATCCCAGGTTTTTTCATGCATCTAATCTATTTACTTTTAGCTGCGTCATGTTTGAGCACAGGTGGACGCGAGATCGGAATCATATTTTGTCGAACAATGTCTTGCATTCCGAAAATCCTCCCTTTGTTTATGCATGTAGGCTCAAGGGTGACGAGGGGTACAGAAGGGTTGTTAAGAGATTATAATAACGGCCCCGGATTTGGGGGGGGGGTTGCTGGGAGGAATGCCGCATCAATGACTTTGGTGCAGCATAGAGGGCGTGGCGACTACTAGAATCTAGTTTTGGCGAAGGTAAGCTGGGAGTTAGAACTTCACAGTTTGACACTGAAATAACAGACCAGGTGGCTGAGACTAGCCATGCTATTCCTGCTGCGACAGGCTTGACTCCTAGCAGGGCTTTCTTTGTTTTCCGCCCTCCCGACTTTATCCATCAGGCTGCGTTGCCTTTTTTGGCGAGCCGTTTTTAATTAATTGCACAGATTCTGTCATGTCTCGTAGTGCCACAGTAGCCTCTTACGCTGGTAGGGGAGCAATCTGCTCCATTTTCAACTAATATTGCTATTTCCTATAACTGTTCCAGTAACTGGGCAATAAGCAATGCGCACAACAAATGGGATAGGAGCTTGCCCGATTTCTCATCTTCATGCGGTGTTTCCTTAGGACATTTGGGATTTCCTGCGAGTATTCGGTCTCATAGTAGTGGTTGCAGATCAGCAGATACAGGCAGCTTTGGTCGGACTTCAGGGTCTCACGATCGGAGAAACAAGTAGCACAAAGTTCCTTCATCATATATTTATGAAGTTCGTAGCGACTTTTTCCGTATATAGGCTCCCTGCAGGCCTACTACAACGCCTACTTTTGCGATAGACTGAGCATACACGAGGGGTATCGTCTTCTTATGCTGGTTTTAACTGGTAATTTATCGGAGTGTTAGTGGTACTGAACTATAACTTTCGAGTGTATAAGTCAGAGTAGATGCTGATTTTAGTCAGCGCTGAGCTCTATGCCAACTGGATTTTCGGCTAGGAGAACTACGAACTGGTGTTGGATGTAGTATGTGAGTGCTTTGGCGGCTAATAATAGTTGCTGTACCTACTCATGGTAGCAGAGTAAATTTTACTGCAAGTTCATTCAGGAAGCCCACTAAATTGGAGCCCAGTTTTTACTCAATTAGGGTTTAGCTTGATTTTCGTGCGTGTGTGTGAATATAGTACGCAGTCGGCTCCCTGTATTCGTAAAATAGGCCAGAAAAATGTTTGACCTCGGTCTCACCGTTTGGAGCCTAGTGGTTTCAGACTTCTGTAGCATATACAATTTCCAGTTCTAGTATTGGATCAGAATTTACAGAGCATCATCTGTCTAGTAGGGAGCAAACTTCTTCTGCATTCAGCTAGTCATGGAAGCTTAGTTAATTTCTGTTTCAGTATTGATAGTTCAGAAGTATGACATGCATGTGGGGAATATGAGAATATCAGCGAAGGTGAGGTTTTTGAACTAGCTTCAGATTGTTTGTTTCTGCTACGACTCCTGTATTTTCCTGCAAGGTCCTTATGCTGCTAGGTACTGGTAGTGGTAGTGCTATTTCTATTTGACTGACATTAGGAAGGATGAGTACAGTCAGGTGAGAGCGCACTACAATTTCTACCTTGAAGGACAGCAGTACGAAGATACAGTATCAGGTAGGTACAGTTGGTCGGTCTAAGTCCATGCAACAGGAAAAAGGGCAATATCAGTGATGCTGGTAGCATTAACGATAGTGGTGATACTCACCCATTTGGTCTTTGGATGGTTTGCGCCCACTCAACTCTAGCCATCAGTATGTAGTTAACGAGACGTTATTCAGTATTATCGCGGGTTATGACGTGAATTTATGTCATATGATACTACTTGCCATTCTCAGGCTACCTTTTTGACTTATTGCGGTATTTTACTCCATCTTGAGGTTGAGGGGACATCTCCGTCTAATAGGAGGGCAATCTGCTCCATAATCAACTATCATTGCTATATCCTATAGCTGTGTGAGGGGCAGGGTAGCAAACAATAAGCGGATCAGATGTCTAGTTGGAATGTGTGGTTATGAATAGGGAGCTCAAGGGCGAAAGCCTTCTTCCCTTAATAAAGTGACTTAAAGTGACTGACCTCGGGAGAGCTAGATGTGCATATCTTCAGTTTAGTAGGGCGCATCTTACTCTATTACTTAGCTTCGCTAGGTGGGAAGTTATTTCCTATACCGTATCAATACCTGGGTGAAAAGAACAAGCACTTAGCATTTGCAATAAGCATATCAGGTGGGAATAGGAGCTTGCCATCGGCCTCCTTCTGTCCGAGAAGACTGTGTAAGACACCCGGGTATTTTCTGCCAGTGGTTTTGGCGAGAACGTCCTTCCTACCGCGCAGGGAGGTGCGTATTATCAGCTGTGTGCAGCTTTGCCATTTGATGTGGCTATCTCGCGTAGGGGAATATCCGGTTGCGGTCATTTCAGACCGACCGCTATGATTGGTTTGTGAGCGGCCAATGGCTATCTATTTTGCAGGTGAGCCTGTATTCAGTTTGACGCCTAGACTCCTTTATCCGATCAAAGGTATCAAGTCTCTTTAGTATGCTGACTGTCTGGATAGACAATTTATTTGCTCACAGAATTCCTACACTCAATATTAGACCACAACCCCTCACCACGATTCCTGTCTTCGCCCCATTCCAGCGCCAGCATACTGGCTGCTCTCACACCGCTCATCGTAGACCTGGAACTCAGCTTTCGCGTGTCCGAAATTTCATCTAGACTGATTTGCAAGACACCCGGGTGACCGCTCACTTCCAGTAGTTAGGTGAGACTGTCAACAGTAACTTGCAATGGGCTGTCAAAATACTCGTCCCCTTTATACGGACGCCTAGGAAACTCACGATTGGGTGATTGAGTGACCCAATTTTATTCACAGATCGTGTTGATTTGACACCTGATGGCTTCTACCGTATAACGCATAACCCCCCTGTACTCAGCGGGGTTGGTGGAAAAAAGGAGATGGTCAAAGTGTCAGGGCGTTGTACGCACTGAGGCTTATCTTAACACAGTGGGTTTTTTTGCCGCCCGGGCGATTTCCGTTCACTTAAACAGAGGGTTCAGTCGTTCGAGGCGGGGAGTGATAGGATCTCTGTCGCATTTAACCACGCCGTTTGTAATAGTGCTACCTGCAGTTACGCTACTATTTGACCGGGGTGACACATTTCCCTACGCTGTAGTCGTCCTATCAGCCGAAGTCATTTTGTCTGGATTGGCTACTGGGGGTAGTAGGTTAATCAGCATTTGCATGCCTAAATGTTATCCCGTGGCAATTTGACTGCGTGTCGCATAAAAGTGTGTTCGACCATCGATTGCGATGAGGGTCAGTGGTTTCCATTTTAAAGGTGGACTTGTGCCCGTTTTTTCCACCTAGGCTCCTTTATTCGATCGTAAACACCAAGCCGCTTTGCATTGTGTAACAGTCACTGAAATCCTTGCTACTATCGACCTTCTTTTGCAACGGCAAAAACTTTAGAATACTTCAAATAGTAATAATCATAACCAGCAGTAGCAGCAGCATAGAGGAGGTATAAGAATGGTGTTCAAACTCGTAGACTGTGCTCTTCAGATAACTGACTTCTTTGAATTGGCAGAGCCGACATATTTCCAAAGTCATCCATACAAACTGAAGAAACACCATGCCAAACTAGAAGTGTGGGCCAACTTCTTCTCCTGCCAGCTCATTGAAGACTGAAACACACTTCTTTCCTCAATTTTTTATTGCTGAGAACGTTGGGACATTTAAAAGACGGCTCATTCATAATTTACTTGCTGATCAAACATTTGATAAACAACAACGATTTATATGATGCACATATAGGATTTCGAAATCTATGTATGGTTTGATAGAATGTATCTGTAAATAGGGTCGGTGCTGGGTCCCAGAATATTTTCCATATACGCTGTGGATAACCAATCAAGACTTTCGTCCCCATGCATCCTGCTTGTAGACGACCTCAAGGTATGGCGTGTTATACGCAGCCCCGAAAATACAATAACCTTCCAAATGACCTTAATGTGATCCATGAATGGTCATTGGAGATCAATATACCGGTCAACTTGAACAAACCACATGTGCTGATAATTGGGATAAACCGGGACCACCCACCCTATACAATGGGCAACATAACACTAGCCGATGTTAGGAGTACTCGTGAATTGGGCGGTATCATTCAAGAAGACCTCGAAACCCGAGAGAAATCAACTCTGGCGAGACGCAAGGGACTGGCACTACTTTGGATGTTCAAAAGAGCATTCTGTCCCGGAAAACAGTCTTCCGCCACTTACATAAGACGGTGTCTTTTCAGCCGGACTTCTCTCAAGCGGAAAGTCTGGAACACCGAGAATTGGTGGCGGAACTACGGGAGAGAGAGCTGGCGAGAGCAATCTGGCTGTCTTCAGGGTCCAAATAATACAGAAGATTATCATAGTGCTGTGGAAGCAGCCAATACTGATGACGGCTGCATTCCATTAGTACTGGTAAACTCGCGCCCAACAGAATTGGACACTGCGGAGTCTCACCGAATAAAATTTCTGCGTTAAGAGTCTCTTCTCGGAGTTTGATGTACTTCGAATACAGGTAGCCGATGAGTCCCCTGATGTTATAGCGATAACAGAAACATGGCTATCACAGGGCATCAGTGATTCGGAAGTGTTGCTTTCTGGATACCAGTTGTTTGGACGAGACCGAGTGGAACGCCAGGGCGGAAGAGTTGCTACGTATGTAAAAAGTGAATTAAGTGTGTGCAAGAGGCCTGAAAGGCTTACCCATTATATGGAGGCTATTTGGCTGACAATTAAGGCACGGGGGTCGCAGCCCCTGGAAGCCGTTACCGTCTACCGACCACCGCGGACAGACACTGATGCAGATGCGTGTTAACTGGTGTGCATAAAGCAGATAGGTAGTCGACCCGATGATGTACTCATGGGTGACTTCAATGCGCCCAGCATAAGTTTGAGCGATTTTCGGGCGAATTGCTCTAAAAACGCCTTTGATCACGATCTGCTTAAAACAACACTTGAGGCTCTTCTCACAGAACACGTCCTCTTTCCAACTAGAGCACGCGGAAGGCAACAGGCTAGTTGCTTAGACCTAGTCTTCACCAAGCATCCCCACATTATAGACGAAGTATGCTGCCTACCTCCACTAGGTCGAAGTGAGCACGCTGTACTTTCGTGGGATTATTGTCGATATTATTTTCCCCCTACAGTAGACGAACCAAGGCCCAATATATGGCGAGGCGACTTCTCTCAAATGAGAGTAGAGGCATTAAAAATGGGCTGGGGTCTTCTTTACTCTAGGGATGTCACTGAGGACTGAAATAAAGTTAAGGGGTAGTTGTTGCATATAATGCGCAGTCATTGGCCACTTTCAGTGTCCAAGGTATCTAGCCGGCCTCAATGGCTGAAAAGAGATCTCAAAAAAGATATCGATAAAAGAGGTAAGCTTTAGAAGAAGTTTTGCAACACAAGCCGCAAACAAGATTTTGGACAGTACAAAATCCAGCAGAACAAGGTAAAACAAATGGTTTTCAAGAGACGACGGGATTTTGAGAGCGATTTAATTTGTTGAGCTGTCAAAAACCCAAAGTTGCTTTGCGGTTATTTGAGGGAAAGCACACGCAACAGGAACCCGATTCCTGTTATGCAAAATGATTGTGGTCTCGAAAACGCCGACTGTTAAAACAAAGCAGAACATTTTGCTGAGTTCTTTCAATCGGTTTTCACTATAGAATCTCTCTTCGTCGCAATTGTTGAAAAGGTCGCAGGAGCAAATTATTGGGGATATTTTGTTTGGGGAAGAGACGATATTCGAAGAACTAAAAAGCTTGAACGAATGTAAATCTCCGGGTCTATATGAAATTCCTGCGAAATTGTTCAAGAAACTTGCTAGAGAGCTGGATAAACCACTTTCCAGGTTGTGCCGGAAATCGTTTAATACTGGAGTACTTCCTCCGGACTGGAATAATGTGCATATTACACCACTCTACAAAAGCGGTAGTCATGCATTTACGAACAACTACAGACCCGTGAGTCTGACCTCCATATTCTGCAAAGCAATGGAGAAGATCATCGAGAAGGAATTGATGATATATTGTGAAACACTATTTTGTCGAATGCGCAATATGGCTTTCGCAGGGGTAGGTCATGTGTAACCAACTTGCTCTACACTTTGCTAAGCTGGACAGGGGCAATTGATGCAAAAGAAACCGTACATGCAGCCTACATTAATTTCCGGAAGGCCTTCGACAGTGTTCCACACCAACGTCTCCTGTACAAGTTGAGACTGATGGGTATCGCAGGCAGATTTCGTACGTGGATTGAGAATGTCCTCGCTGGTCGTTCCCAAACGGTCTGTGTAGGACGACAACAATCAAGGCCGACAGTCATCGAGAGCGGAGTCCCTCAAGGTTCAGTACTCGGAACCACCCTCTTTCTCTTGTTCGTTAATGTTTGTGTACAGGAATTGGACTGGGAGTGTGCCATGTTTGCAGATGATGTAAAAATATGGAAGGTCATCAAGTGTGCTGCCGATGAAGATAAATTCCGGGAAAATCTTTGTCGATTAAACGATTGGTCGCATAGATGACTGCTGACCTTCAATTCGAACAAATGCACTCTGCTGCGCCTGGGAAATCGAAATTCGGTCCCTGATGCGTGACCCTATCATCCAAACGGAATATCACTCCGAGAAACAGAAATACAGAAAGATCTCGGCATCTGGATAACAGACAACCTCAAACCTTCCATACAATGTTGTAATGCCGCTAAAACTACAACTTCAGTTTTGTACACCATCAAGTGGGCATTCACAGTTTTTGATGAAGACTGTTTCTCGAAAATCTTCGGTACTTTCATAAGGCCACATCTTGAATACGCGATTTAAGCCTGGAGACCGTAGATGTGGCAGGATTATAACGCACTTCAAAGGATGCAGCGGCGGGCCACAAAATTATTTAAAGTGCAAGGTTCACTATCATATGAGCTCCGCCCAAATAATCTTTATCTCTATCCTCTGAGTTATAGGCAGTTACGCGGAGATTTGATACAAACCTTCCGTATCGTGCATGGCTTGGACTGCGCTTTCATGTGTGACGACTTTTCCTAACTTGCCACTACAACTAAGATCCGGGGACATCCCTTCAAACTGTGTGCGCTACAAGGACGATTGGATGTGAGGAAGTATTTTTCTCAAATCGGGTCATGGACCTGTGGAATAACCCTCCAGAGGCGATTGTTATGTCCTGATCCATGGAAACATTCAAACACCGACTTGATATACACATGCTGCAGTACAGCGGGAACTGTGTCACAAATTAGCCTCGAAATATCACTGCACCATGTGATGGTCTATATTTTCCTGGCTGAAAACTTGTTGAAATTGCTTATATTTCTTGAGATTTTGGTGGGACAAATACGGAGTTCAAAGGCGCAAGCTTATTTTTCCCTCAAATATACTGACGGACTGACTGACTTCCTGGTCTACGCAGTTATTTCGTAAGCTTATGGCCACATTCATCTGTAGCGGGTCGTGCCTGCCTGACTAGTTCGCGTCGAAGTGCACTTTCCCAAACGCTCACCGATGTGCTTTCTCAACGTCTCGATCAGCCAATCATAGTTCTCGCATCTATGAGGCGACGAATGAGGAGCTTGCATGCGTGCCCGACGCAAGTTGCCTCTCTGCCCAAAATCTTCCGGCCGACCTACCCAAAGAAAGATCTCCCTCTAGCTGTCCTCCGGCCCAACTACTCTAAGACCTCACTTGGGACCCGGTCAACCTACTGATCGGACGTATCTCTCCCAAGTCAATCTATTCACCTCTTCCGTTGTGTACACAATAAACTCTTCCATCTACTATGGCCTTTAAAGACTTCTCTTCTCAGCACTAAGTTACCATGGTCTGAAGATCGCAGTTGCACTGTTAGACTCTCTTAAATCCCTGCGATGCATCCACCTGATCATACAGTATGGATCGACCGCTTGGTTCCCGTGTATGAAGGGTGAGGTGACCGATATCGAATATGTGCAACGGCTGGGGTCAAGAACGGTGCCCGAAGTGAGAAGACGGACGTATCCCGAGCGCTGTAAAGCACTGGACCTGTTTACCCCTTATTTTGACGCTCCAGTAGACACCAAATCGTGATTTCCAAAGAAGTCGTCTGCGGCGAGATTCCGGCGATAGCACAGTACTTCAAACTGGCCGTTGACATGCCTATGCGCGGACACTGCTTCAGACTGGTGGTACAAAGAACAGATGGCTTCTCGCACATCTATTGACTCTCAAGGCGTGCCGTGAATGCATAGAAAAATTTCCCCTTTATGGTGGTGCTGCTGACACAGTTGCTGGGTTTAAGAAGAAATACGGATCCTTATTCGAACAGTGATCTGTACCGTTCACGGGAGTGCCCTCGCCTTTGCAGGGGGATTGGTCTAACCTGAAAACTCCCATACGTCCTAATAGCAATGTTCCGGAACCAAAGGATAAAATGGTTCCAGTGCAACCAAAGATCCCATTTTGGTCCTACTGCACCGTGATTGCGTATATGGGCGGTATTCCGTGTAGTGACTGGAGGAGGTTACAACCCGTCATCGAAAACTATGGTCTAACACACACGCAAGACCCGCCCTCCACCTGAGAAAAACCCTATGCGCACGCATGCCTCCTACGTTTGCTCCATTTCCCCTCCCCAAAAACGGCGCCTGGATCTATATCTTGCTTTGGCAACTTTTACCACCGTATGCCTGGGACAAAAAACCCGTGTTACGATAACAAAATGCCTGCTCAGAGTGTACTTGATACACATAGTCACCCCCTACCCCCCAGACCTCCCCCCTCTCTGTTTGACCGCATTTAGTGCGATCTGAACACGGGTTTTTCGACCTAGGCATACGCCGGCAAAAGGTTTCAAAGCAAGCCATCGATCCAGGTGCCGTATTCGGGGAGGAAGGAGGGAGCGAATGTAAGAGGCTTGCGTGTGTGTTCGACCATCGAATTCCATGACGGCTTGTAACCTCCTCCAGTCAGCGCACAGAATACCGCCCATATACACAATCACGGTGCTGTAAGACCAAAGTGGGACCTTTGGTCCCACTGGAACCATTCTATACTTTGGTTCCAGAACATTGCTATTAGAGCGTCTGGTGGCTTCAAAGAAGGGGTTTCCATGGATCTGTTCTCTACTCTGTATTGATGAAACATGGAACGAAGGATCTGTCTATCTTCCTAACATAAACTACAGTATATTGAATTAGAATACAAACTCTCTCGGTAGGAAAACAGGAAATACGTACATGAGGGGCTAAGGCGATATTTTACCGCGAAAATTATCAACAGAGCAATAACGAAGTCACACCTGCTTTCGACGCAGCCTTTTTTCATCAGAATCATTTCACTGCCAATATCTTTCTTCAATTACCATGCTTCTCAAAATTTATTGCATATTATTAAAGCTCCTCATAATCACGTCCACCGAGAGCATTCATTTATTGAAGCAATTTACAACAATAAAGAAATTTGAACGTATTAATTTGTGGAATATTTTACCGTCGATCTCGAAGTTAAGTTTTCAGACAGACACTTATAACGACCCAAAAGGCTTAATGATTGTTTAAGTTCATCAAAGTCGGCACTTTTGGCGCGGACCCAGGATGAAGATGGTGTTATCAAATGTGAGTGACGAAACCGGGCCCATTTTCACTCGCATCCGCTGACCCCCTTCTCACCGTCATCGTCCTCGTTCGTGTCCCTCTCCCGCACTCTATGCCAGCACTTCCGTCCTGCCCCTGCATTTGCACCTAGCACTGTTTTCTCCACGAGACATAAGAGTAAATCCTCCACTGCAAATGGGATTTTATCGTTATAATCCTTTCTCCTTCAGCATATAATTTAGTTTCTGTGAACGTATAAATTTAGATTCAGTAGAATGGTTCATGCCCTTTTCTTCGAACATTTACCATGAAATATTCCTTCATCTGTTTGGTCTGGTGATAATCAGCCCTGTTCAATGCTCTAGCGGACTTCAACGTCTTCAGATCTTCTATTTGCCCGTGTATGTTTCATCCTCGACATCCTCAGCCCGCTACAATAGGGTACATGCCACTTAGGGATGTCCAGGTTACTATAAGTTTGAGGCTACAGAGGTTTACCCTAACAACTACGATCTTTCAGGCCCATGGTCCCTTTAGGTAAAGAGAGAAGATGGTGGGGAAACCAGATGGCTAGGAATAGTGCATTCTACAGAAGGATAGGGGAAGAGATGGAAAGAGTTTTGACTTGCGGACTTCTTCAACCATCCCCTAGTCAGGTCGGATCCGGAGTGAGGCTGAAAGACAGACACCGCATGGTTGTCTTTGTCCAACGGACTGAGGCCAAGCTAATACATGAAGTCAGTCTACTAAAGTGGGATTCTCATTGGACGGATTGAGTTTCAGTCACTTTATTAAGGGAAGAAGGCTTTCGCCCTTGAGCTGCCATGGCTGCCAGATGCAACTGACGCACACCCAAACACACGCAACGAGTTTCTCCCATTCTGGCCTCAACAAACAGCGGAGGTTAAGCCACTGTTTGTTGAGGCCAGAATGGCGGAAACTCGCTGCGTGTGTTTGGGTGTTTCTCAGTTGCGTCTGGCGGCCGTGGCGGTTGCCCGTCCGTTTGCGCATACCTCGAGGCTTGCGCGCGAGGTCCCAAGCTCCGAGCGTCCTTGTCTTTGGCGTCAAGAGTTTGGAGGGCGTCGGACAGACACGACCAGTGCATTACTACAGATGCTGTACTGCAATCCATTCCACTGGCGAATGAACTCCACAGACACCAAAATCTATACAATAATCACGCAATCACATAAAATTATTTACCAAAAAGGCATGGTCAGCTAAAGGAGAAATCCACATGCGAAAAGAAGCAAATATTATAGGCAGACATCGGGCCCCGAAGGCTGACTTGCGGGATATCTACTGTCTGGAGCGGTGGCAATAATTTGCGAACTTTGGAAGTAGTTCCCGTCCTTGGGTTCTCGTTAAGCATAGGATTGGTGCATGCGATTTCTAATAAATGTGACAGATTTTGTGGAAATCCGGATGCAATCCATTTAGCGCAGCGTTGGTCTACAGAATATATTTCTTCGTTTGTATTTTTAATAAAATTACCTATTACCACACGCGAATCGCTACAATTAAACCAACTAATTCACAAAAAAAATATTTGAGGAATCTGCATGTATCATTCGCCCGGTCAGTCGATTTGTAACCGCTCATTAATCGCAGTGGATTGTTTGAATGATGCATGTGTATTTGCCCAGAAGCAGAATAGGAAATGCGTGGTTGTGTGTAAGTGGAAGAAACCGGTCTATCATTTCCATTAATTAATAAGAAAATTCAGTGCTCGTCCCCTGTATGCGTACACGGTTGGCTGTGCTTGCTCATGATTGTGTTGACATAGACAAACTCCTTCCTAAATGAAGGTAAACCATCTATAGCTAAATATAAAACAATCTCGTCAGCTGTAATTGGCACTGAATGCTTACTTACCTGGTTCGTAAGATTCTTTATAAGTCAAACGTGAACGTAATGACCGCTGACCTTTACAGAAACCAATGTCCGCTGACTGGATCTTCCCACAAGTGTTTGTCCGTCTCCGGGTAGCTCTGGTGAAACGCGTTTCAAAATTTTGAGGAGACTTGTGATATGCATTATGGGCGTGTTACTGTATATTGCCCACAACTTCAACTCATCTCGGAGATTCAGATTCTCAAATTTGGGTGGCTGAATTTGAGAATCTCAAGACACTTCAGACTCGTCCGAAGAGCTATAAGAGCTCCAGTCCTTCACTACGAATTTGCTTAACTCTAATTCTCCATGGAAAAAACTGTTGGAGGAGTGATCGGACGATGAAGATAAGAGGAAATAGAGGAACAAGACCTCTTCCTCATTTCTCGCTTAACTTCATTCATTAGCACAAGATAATCGCGCCTTGCTTGCCTTTTTACTGTCGTTCGGTGTACAGGCTTCCACAAACTGAAAAAAACAGCGAGATATCAACAAGTTTGCGGAAAATAGAGTCACAGCTAACAGAGCTTACTTACGCGTGCGAACAGCAGCGTGCATCACTAAATAATGGCTGACACCGTTAACGCTTCTAGCGTCAATTGACTTAGCCAATAAAATTGCGCAAATTCAGTCGCATGTGTGCGAAGGCCTTTAGTCTAGAAGTGGCGTTTTAAGAGAAAATCCTTTTTTCTAACGAGCAAAAGAAAGTATGTCAAGATCAATACACTTGCTTTACGTAAAAAGCCGGATACTCGCAAAATTCGTTCGCTGAACAAACCGTACTACAGTATTCCTCTCCTCAATCGCCAACTGGGTCTAAATCCATCTGCTTGCACAGTTACGCTGTAACTAGCAAAGCAGACATTCATCGAAACTCTTTCTTAACGATATCGGACCAACCAAACTCCTACAACGCTCCTGCTGGTGAAATTCTCAGACACTAGTACACACGAATGAACAGGATAGGCAATGACAAAGGCTGAGTCACTTCATTCTTTTATGTCACATTTGCTTTGATACCAGTATTGGAGTAACTTACTGCACAGTTGGAAATTAAACTAGCTCAGTTATTACGCCTGCTATTACCAACCCTGAACAAAGTCTGCACGTTTAGACATTTCTCCCCTAGTAGCAGCTAATCAACTATTAGTCGACTATAAGTGGCTATTTCTAGTCGTTTGCAATGCTGCGATCTAATTGATTACCCAAATGACGCAATCTAAAGTCCGATTGGTTTGCGCACTTTAAGCGCGTTAACGCGCATATACGCGCCATTTTTTGACGTGAACGGCGTGCGCGCGTGAGCTGTCAATCACGCGACCTATCAATCACTCTACCTGCATGCTGTTAAGTAATAATTTTTCATTTTTATTGCCTATAATATTTATTATAATATTTTACGTTGTTTTGCCTTTTTTACCAATGTTTAAGAGGATTCTAAGAGAACACGACGACGCCGGCTTATGAGGTATGCGGATGAGAAATGGCAGGCTATAGAGGAGGCCGTAAAGAAAGGAATGGAAGCCGTGAATGCCCTACAAAATTAACGAAGTGAGAGCACAGCGCCTCCTGAATCAAATGATTATTATTGTGAGCCGTCGTCAACCGTAAGTGACGCTGATTGGGTTCTTACAGGTGATGAGGAAGAGGGGGACGAAATCGAGGAAATGAGTAGGGAAAATAGCCCTCAATCTGCGCCCACGGACAACGTTAAGTTAATACGTGAATGGGCAGTTCGAAACCATATACCACACAAGCATTTGCGCGCACTAATGGATATAATTAATCCACTGTTTCCTGAACTACCAACCGACTCAAGAGCGGTGCTAAAGAATTTTTTCAAGGTAAAGGTAGCCACAATGGGTGACGGTGATTACGCTCATATAGGTTTAGAACGTCAACTGAGCCAATTTTTAAGCAATAATGCAAATCCTAGCTGTTGCCGACAGAGTTGATATTCAGTTAGATCAGTTCAGTCAAAGTTCTGCTTCTTAAATTCTACAACCAATCCTCTTAAGTAAGGAGAATCACCTTTAACGTATTCTTACATTAGCAAAGCTACGACTTAGGCTATCTATCTCGCATATAAGGTGAACCTTCACATCTGAATCTTTTTTGCTGCAGCCTCACTTGTTGTGTGAAAATAATGCAGACAAGAAGTCAAATGTAAAATATGCCGTGAGAGGGGGTCAAACCCAAAACCGCTTCAACAGAAGACCACGACGTTAAACACTGCGCTATCGCCGCACGCTCTAAAGGGTGATCGAAAAGTTTCACAAATTGGGTGTGATCGACGCAGACAGCCAACCTATGCGACGGATATCATATTCTAGCCTCTAAGTATAGTAAACTTGAAGGTAAAAGGACAAATAGGAAAAAAATCCTCCACCAGACCATCACTGCGATGGAAAACCTGACGACTTTTATTCATACGCATCAACCGCCTAAGGAAGAACAGAGGATGTCTACACCTAAAGTACAGGCCGCCATAGTTGCCAACTTAGACACCGATGAAACAACTTCAGACAGATCCGACGACCAAGCAGTCACACCACACAGTTCGAGCTCCAGGCCCACTGCAGCGAAGGTGGCCAAAACCGCACCTAAAGACTCCCGACAGGATGGTGATCAAGGTGTAGTTGTTCAGGGTTTGCAAGAAGCAACTTCAGACAGTTCTGACGACCAAGCAGTCACACCACACAGTTCAAGCTCCAGGCCCACTGCAGCGAAGGTGGCCAAAACCGTACCTAAAGACTCCCGACAGGATGGTGATCAATGTGTAGTTGTTCAGGGGCTGCAAGAAGCAACTTCAGACGGTTCTGATGACGAAGCAATCACACCACCCCGTTCGAGGTTGAGGCAGCGGAGGCAAATGATACCGAGAGGATCATGAATACTAACTAGTTGTACAGGGGTTAAAGGAAGCCTTTTCAGACCGCTAAAACGACAAGAAGGATCCGGACTTGGTTTCCTTTAACGATGTCCTTTAAGTCACTTTATTAAGGGAAGAAGGCTTTTGCCCTTGAGCTCCCTATTCAGAACCAAAATCGCATAATAGGTCCACCGTAACAATAGTACATAATACAAATGTACAAATGTAGGCTTAACATCAGCGATAAGTGTGAGCCAGTTGCAAGATGCTGCTACTGACACTTTGTTCATTATATCTGCCGCAGTTTCTCAGCAAATGAGAATCAAGTTTGTGAGCGATCTTTTTCCGCCAGGTAAAGAATTTGAAGTGCTCAATTCATTTCGCATCGAGAAAAGACCAGCAGATACTGCAGAAATGCTCCAACCCAGACCGTTAAAAATAGTATTTAAAAACAAGGAACATGTTCAGATAATCCTGTCAAAAAAAACTAACTTGCGTCACGCGCATAAAGAGATTTTTTTCAACCGGACTACTCCCTGGAGGAACGGCGGAAACGCCGAGAACTTGTAATGGAACTACAGTCGAGGAAGAAGAATGGCGAGGCAGGCCTAAAAATTTTAAACGGAAAGATAATTCAGAAAGAAACAGCGAATCAACCCGTTATACTCCGAACGACGGTCAGGAAGTGACTTTCACAACCGGATTACATCGTGCCATGAAACTTAAGTGCATGTACACCAATGCACAAAGCCTGCTCTCCAAATAAGATAAGCTTAAGATTATCAGGTGCCAACTGGAACCAGACGTCGTCTGACTAACAAAAAGATGGTTGTCCACGAAGGTAGGCGACCAGGAAATTGTTCTACCCGGATTTCAAGTGTTCCGAAAAGATAGAGTTTGGCGTCAAGATAGGGGTGTGCTAATCTATGTCAGGCATGGCGTGCTCGTGTCCGACAAATCCGAAAACCTTTTGGGCAATATTGAAGCAATATGGCTGACCATTAGAACACCGGGGTCACAGACCCTTGACATAATGGTGGTCTACCGTCCACCGTCGAGCAACCAACAGTCAGACACTAGTCTGATAGAAATAGAGACCCTATCCCTTTGACAAAAACAGAAAACAATGTATAAATTTTCAAGATTAACGAAAAGGCGGAACATCTATCCTGCTTCTTTTAGTCGGTCTTTACGAGAGAGGCTGAGTTCACCGCTGTAAACTGCAGTGTTGGTGACATGCAGAACATGGACTCGGTTGCACTCACGGAAGCTACCGTTCTGCGAGAACTTCTACAGCTCAAAGAAACGAAGTCGTCAGGTCCGGATGAGACACCTGCAAAACTATTAAAGGAGCTAGCCATAGAGTTAGTGGTACCCCTGTACCTACTCGTCCGAGCTTCTCTTAATACTGGACAAATGTCACCCGATTGGATGGCAGCGTGGATCTCACCCATCCACAAAAGTGGGAGTCGAGCGACCGCAACTAACTACAGACCGGTCAGCCTCACCTCAATATCCTGCAAGCTCATGGAATGCAAAGTCAAACGTGAGGTGATGCACTTTTTGGAGCAACAGCAACTACTTTCTGAAAAGCAGCACGGATTCCGCAGGCGAAGGTCCTGCTTGACCAATCTGCTCTATTGTCTGGAACAGTGGACCCGAGCGATCGATGAAGGGAAACGATGCACACAGTCTTAATAGACTTCAAAAGGGCATTTGACACGGTGCCTCAACAACGTCTCTTATACAAACTCAGCCGTATAGGGGGTAAGGGGAAACCTTTTGCAGTAGATCGTAAACTGCTTGACTGGTCGTACCCAGACCATATATATTGGCGAACAGCGGTCAGCGGAGGTACCAGTTGAGGGCGGGGTTCCATAGGGTTCTGTTCTTTGCCCTATCCTCCTCCTTATATATACTGATGACTGCATAAGCGGACTAGACTGCGAAGTCACGATTTTTGCTGATGACCTAAAACTCTGGAAGGTCATACGCAACCAGGACGATGAATTAAACCTCCAGGCAAATTTTCATCGACTGGAGCAATGGTTGACCCTTTGGCTCATGCCATTCAATGTGGCCAAGTGCAACCTAATGCACTTTGGTAGAACCAGCACTACGCCTTGGAGGGTGAATTACCTGAATCACACGCCACTACCAGAGGTAGGGGCTCAGAAAGACCTGGGGGTGTGGTTCACGCCTTCACTGAAGCCATCACTTCACTGCCTGAAAGTGGCCAAATCAGCAATGTCGAGCTTGTATCTAAGCAAACGCGCCTTTACAAAGTTTGAAAAAGTTGTATTTGGCAAGGTCTTCGGCACGTTTGTGTGACCCCAATTGAAATTTGCCATCTAAGCCTGGAGACCTTGGACAGCCAAAGACCGAAAAACACTCGAAAAGGTACAAAGACGCGCGACAAAATTAGTACAAGGCCAACGGAACCTCCCTTATGAGACGCGATTGGTAAATCTTGACTTGCTTCCTCTGGATTACAGACAGCTATGTGGGGACATAATCCAGGCGTTTCGCATGCTGCGTGGTCAGGATTGCTGCCTCCAAACAAATGACTTCTTTGAGCAGGCCACCATCCCTAGACTGCGAGGAAACCCCCTCAAATTACGTATGACTGGGGCAAGACTTGACTCAAGAAAATTCTTTTTCTCTAAGAGGGTAATCCAGGCATGGAATGCCCTTCCTGCGGATATTGTCATGTCCCCTTCCGTGGATGTTTTTAAAGCAAAACTTGATAAGTACCGATTTACTGAGTAACGTCGAGGTGGAATACTCCGAAACACTGAAATGCTATAAATATATACAAATCGTAATTTTTAAGCAGTATTATTATTAGTAATAGTAGTTAACCAAATAAGTTTTAAGCAAATACCTAGCTACCGACGTCTCTGCTCACTATGAAAAGTGAGCTGATCGCGTCTGAGGTCACAGCTCCCACACATATGGTCCTAGGCTACGCGGCCCTGTCACGCCCTTTCTCGTATCGACCGACTGCTGACGACATGGCGGGCTCCTCTGCTCTTGACATAGCAAAAGCATATCATGGATGCATCTCCAGTTTTTCTCCTAAAAACCACAAATGACATTCCATTTTGAATTATGAGCCAGCCTTTGGAGTTTTTTAACTGCCTGCTCTTTTTGCTCAGTTACACTGCTGGCTCGTATGAACTGAATGTGAGTGTATTACTTGAAACAAGCGAGTAGTCATCTTCAATTGTGTCAACGACTTCTGTGGAATGTTCGGCTGTGCCGATGCATTTCTTAAATCGGGAAATCAAAGGCGTTTGCCTATATTTCCTTTAATAAACTTGACTTGACTTGAATATTCCAAACAATGAAATGTAGGCTTTACATATTTCAACACTTGTAGTGCTGTAGCGATCCTACCTGAACCATGTGTGTTTTGTTGGGCTAACCCCGCGGATTTCG
>JAYGXS010000002.1:66942120-66968185 GCA_036362985.1 Ligula intestinalis | reverse complement strand
CGACTTCGCCGTAGACCAAAAACATGATTGGTTCGCCACGTAAAGTACAGGCTGCTGTCAAAAAAGAAATGGAGGAAAACACGAAAGCGTTGCACCAGGACGTGACCGGCGGCGTAGAGGGGATGCAAAAAGTCACCGATAAGGGCAAAATTTTCGTAATACAAAGTCTACCGGAATCCACTGCCAGTACTGCTATTAACCAGAAAGTGGGTGACAGTGTCGCAGGCCCGAGCCCGAAGCCCACAGTAGAAAACGAGGGCAGTACATCAACCATAGACTCCGGTCGCACACAAGATGGTCATAATAGCAGCACAAGAGCTATTAACGAGCAAGCAAGCGACAGTCGTAGGCACGAAAAATGGCACTAAGAGAGAAGCCAGCATCATAATACAGGGATAAACGGAATCAACCGCAGCCACTCCCATGGACCGGTATTCCGCAGATTTCCAGCTCTTCCATACACTTATGAACAAAATGCTGGGACCCAATGTACCATTAGAGTGCGAAAAGGCCTTCCGCCTTGGCAAAGCGGCCAGAGAGCCCAACTGGAACGGCACGTCCCAGACCTCTGAAAGTGGTCATGACAAGAAGCTAAGACGCAAAGCTCATTCTATTTACGCGTTTTAAAATAAAAGACTCTGACCCGGGAGTTTTTTTCAGCAGGAGTTCTCAGCTGCAGAACGGAACAAACGTCGTCAACTTGTTTCCGAAAAGAGGGAGCAGGTCAGCATGGGCGAACAAAACTTGGTTATTTACAACAACCAAGTGATCCAACGTCCATTGTTCTCACCTTGGATAGGTCAGTGCCGGATAGCCACACAGTCGGCTCAGTAGGGGGAGGATTGAGCCCAATCGAAAACATGCAGAGGCAGAACGAAGGGGAAAAACATTTGGTTATTTACAACAACCAAGTGATCCAGCGTCCACTGTTCTCCCCCGGGAAAGATCCTCCCCGGATGACCGCACAGTCGACCTGGAAAGGAGCGGGGAGAGCCTGACTGTAACCACTTCTTGAGCAAACAGAAAGTTAACTTTCATGTACACAAGTGCACAGAGTATGCTATCAAAGCTAGACGAGCTGAAGATTCATGCTTTTGAATTATCGCCGGATATAGTTTCCATAACAGAAACTTGGCTGTCTAAACAGGTAGCCGATGGCAAGTTATCCATGCCTGGGTATCAACTGTTCAGAAAAGACAGTGAAATGTCGTCAAGGCGGTGGCGTAGCAACATACGTGAAAAATGGACTCACAGTTTTAGACAAAACTGATAAACTGGCGTGTACTTCCGAGGCCATCTGGCTGTCCATTAAAGTACCAGGTGCACCCCACCTCGATGTCCTGACACTCTACCGACCACCGAGAAGAGAGCCCGTAATGGATGCCTCCTTGCTAGAAGAGCTGGAAAAGATTACTGCACGATCGGACATCCTGATTGTGGGGGACTTTAACGCGCCTGCGCACATAGCTCCGATCTAACCTTCGACAGCTGCCTTCTGAGCATGACTCTAAAGTTATTTCTCACGCAACACGTCACTTTTTCGACAAGGATGCGCGATGGCCAACAGTCCAACTGTCTGGACATCGTTCTCACGAAATCACAGGACAGCATCGACGAAGTGTCATGTCTCCTACCACTTGGTAAAAGTGACCATGTTGTACTGCTATGGGAGTACTCGTCATTCTCAATACCGGAGAGACTCTCAACAGCCAGAAGAAATGTTTGGCGAGGTGATGTCGATCAAATGGAGACCGAACTCACGCGCACCGAGTGGGAACCTCTATTTTCTGGAAGCATAACTGCGGACTGGGAAGCGTTCCGGAACACACTGCATAGACTCATCGACAACCACTGCCCAATTTCGCGAAAAAAGGTGACCACTAGACCGCGATGACTTACGCAGGCCTTAAAAATAGAAGTTAACAAAAAGCGGAAGCTGTGGAAAAAAATTCTAGCAGACAGGACTCCTGCATCTGTCAGTGCCTACAAAACTCAGAGAAACCGGGTCAAAGGTCTTATTCTCAAAACAAGACGGGCTTTCAAAGCAGACTTGCTAAACCGGGCCACAGTGAACCCCAAAATGTTTTACAGTTACCTCAGGCAGAGGACCAAAAGCAAGGATCCGATACCCCTGCTGAGGACCGCTGAGGAAAGAGACTTGATAGATGATGAAGCAAAGGCTGATCAACTTTCGAAATTTTTTCGGTCAGTCTTCACAAAGGAAACGGCATACGATCACCCCACTGATGACACCGAAGCGGACGCAATAGTTGAGACTGTCCAATTCTCCGAGGCTGTTGTTCTTAAGGAACTCGTAAGGTTAAAAGAATCTAGGTCACCAGGTCCCGACGACGTGCCAGCCAAGATTTTTAAGGAGCTCGCTAATGAGTTGGCCAAACCACTCTTCATGCTCTTCCAAACCCCCTTCGACACCAGATGCCTACCAGTAGATTGGAAATCCGCGAGGATTACGCCGCTATACAAGGGGAAAGCCGGGTCTCAGCGAATAACTACCGACCGGTCAGCCTTACTGCAATCTGTTGCAAAATAATGGAAAAAATTATCAAGCAACAACTTATGCAGTTCCTGGATCAAAACCTTCTGCTATCGGATGCTCAGCATGGTTTTCGTAGAGGTAGGTCCTGCGTAACAAACTTGCTCTACTGTTTAGAACGGTGGACTGAGGCAGTCGATAGTGGAAACTCAGTGCACGCTGCCTATATTGACTTCAAAAAGGCTTTCGATAGCGTGCCGCACCACCGCCTCCTTTATAAACTCAGCCGCATAGGAGTTAGGGGTAGGCTCCTTGTTTGGATAAAAAGCTTCCTAATCGGTCGCTCGCAGACTGTCCACATCAGCAACAAACAGTCAGCCTAGGTTGAGATTGGTGTTCCCCAAGGCTCCGTTCTCGGCCCTATCTTGTTTGTTATCTACATCAACGACTTTTTCCGCGAACTGGATTGCGGTATCGCCATGTTCGCCGATGATATAAAACTTTGGAGCGTAATTCAAACTGCGGCTTATGAATTGCACTTACAGGAAAATTTAAATAGACTTCAAAAATGGTCGGCGGACTGGCTCTTACCGCTCAATGAGAGCAAGTGCACTACCATTCGAGTCGGCAAATCTGGTTCTTCAAATGGCATGGCTTACCGACTGAATGACATACCACTGAAGGAAGTGAACGACTTGGGAGTCTGGATCACGCCCTCGCTTAAACCCTCCCTGCATTGCACAAAGGTTGCCAAGTCCGCGATGTCGATCCTATAACTCGTCAGACGAGCTTTTTCTACCTTCAATGAAGAGTGCTTCACAAAAGTCTTCGTAACCTTCGTGCGACCATACCTAGAATCCGCTATTCAAGCTTGGAGACCCTGGGCCACGAAAGACATCAACATCCTGGAAAAGGTGCAACGGCGCGCAAATAAACTTGTTATGGGGCAGGGCTCGCAGCCTTATGAACCACGGCTGTCGAATCTCAACCTCTTCCCATTGCGCTACAGGCAGCTTCGGGGGGACCTGATACTAGCATTCCGCGTATTACGTCTTCAAGACTGCTGTCTTATATCAGGGATTTTTTCGAATTAGCAATGACCACGAATATGAGGGGTCATCCTCTCAAATTAAAGGTGACAGGGGCCAGGCTAGACACTCGGAAACACTTCTTCTCAAAAAGGGTGGTCGGAGCGTGGAATGAGCTTCCTCAGGACGTCGTTGTCGGAATTGCTAGAGGGTTTTAAGCGAAAACTGGATCGATATAGCAGTGCACGATGGATCTGAACTGACAATTTACAATAATAATGCTACTTTCGATTTTCAGTAGTATTAGTTTTATATCCATTCACGTTTGCTATTTATAACGCCCTCCCACGCATAGCCTCATGCGAAGGTCTCCGCGGTCTACCCTACTTGGCTATCTACGTACCGTGATTAACCCGCTAGCGATCTTATCAGCCAAACCTGTCGGCCTAAACATTCACCCTTGGTTCGACCCAAAGCGGACTGTCAACGATCTGGACGGATGTCTCGGTTTTTCCAGTTCCGTTGGCGGACTCTGCAATCAGCAAGGAAGAATCAGAACGCGGCTTCCACACGTGATGATCCCGGGAACCTTTGCAATGCCCCCGTTGGAACCCCCTTTTTTCTCCTAAATCCCACGCATTGCCCCCACAAGAGCGACAGTTTTTCTCCTAAAAATCCCTGAGGAGTTTTTTCACTGTCTGCTCCTATTTTCATTCTATGACACAGGACAACTGGCCTCGCCAATAGTCTGAGAAAAAAAATTTCTGCTACCACTGAACATATGTACAAATAGGGCAATCAAAGGAATTTTTCCTACATATCCCTCAATATACTGATACTGATATCCTGGCTCCTCGGCTCCATGAAATGATTGTACAGGCGTGGCGAGAAAAGGCCGTTCCCGATGACTGGGGTTCAGGTATTCTTGTACCTGTCCACAAGAAGGGAAATAAGACAGGATGCGAGAACTACCATGGCATAAGTCTTATCAATGTTGCTGCAAAGATCTTCGTTGTTTTCCATCTCAGGCGCTTCCAGTCTGTACGCGACTCCAGGACACGACCCAACCAAGCCGGATTCCGAGCTGGGCGTGGATGTGCGGATCAAATATTCACATTGAGGCGCACTCTAGCATTCCGCCATAGCTACCAGCAACAAACGGCTGTTTGCTTTGTCGACTTTGCCGCCGCATTCGATTCCATCCATCGTGAGTCCCTGTGGCGAATAATGAAACTGGATGGAGTGCCGACCAAACTCATTGCCGTGATTAAGGCCTACTATCGGTCTACCACCGCACGAGTCCTGGTCCACAACAGTCTCTCTCAGTCGTTCGATATCCGGTCTGTTGTCCGTCAGGGCTGCGTCCTTTCGCCCATTCTGTTTAACTACGTCATTGACTGGATTCTCAGCAAGGCTCTACATGAAGAGGACAGTGTTGAACTTGCACCCGGACGCCGGCTAACTGATTTAGACTACGGCTATGATATTGCGCTGTTAGCCTCAAGCTTTGATGGTCTACAGTCGGTGGTATCCCGGTTAAATGAGATCGCTATGTCGGTAGGCATGTCCATAAATACCGGAAAGACGAGGTTGTTCTCGAGCTGCATCCCTGACCAGGCGAAGGCACCCCTGAGGATTAATGGCCATCAACTTGAAGAAGTAGACAGCTTTAAATACCTCGGGCGAGGCTGCTACCGAATAGACAGAGCAAGGGCGACATTGTCTCCCGTATCGATGCTGCTCGCTGGGTTTTCTCAATCCTTCGAAAGCGCCTATGGATCCGACGTGACATCTCCATCGCCACGAAAATTCGTGTATACCGTGCATCCATCGGGTCAGTCCTCCTCTATGGATGTAAATGCTGGGCTGTACGCGCCGAAGATGAGCGAAGACTGGAGGTCTTTGACCACCAGTGCCTGAGGACGATCCTGCGAGTTAAGTATAGCGACTTCATCTCAAATGAGACAGTCCGCATCCGCTGCGATCGTATCACGAGGATATCTCAAGCCATTCAAGAAAGGCGACTGAGGTGGTTTGGACACGTTCTGAGTCGTCCGCCCCACGAGCTTACCTATGCTGCCTTCGACCCGGCACCGCAGCCCACCTGGAAACGTCGAAGAGGAGGGCAACTGAAGACCTGGCTAGACACTGTCCGTCAAGACATGGAAGTAGTTCTTGGACCTTCTATTTTCGGCCTCCGTCGCTGGAGAAGGGACTGGGTGTAGCTTTCGAGATCCGCTGCGGCCAATCGCCACGCATGGAGAGGTAACGTTCGTGACATCATTCAGGCCGGCTAGATCAGGCATGATCACAGCCGTAGCAAGTACAAGTACAATTCAGTCACCACAACAAGCCATATTTCTGCATATTCAGACAGCCGGCTGAACTGGACAGGGTGGCTCCGGTCGCACGTAACACAGTCAGCAATAAACGGAAATTATATTCTTTTGGACCTGGTCGCTATCATAAACGTAGAAGGAGAATGTCAAGGTTATCATCTCCTGCGCGGGGCTGACATATGGAATGCATCATCGGTTGGTTCTGTCCAATGCCTCCGGCACTGTTTAGTCTATTTGGGCCGGCCGAAGATTTCGCTGACCACTTTTTGTCTATTTCCAGTGTAGCGCAATTGATGGTGATGGAAAACAATGTATTCAAGGTGCCTGATTCTCGCTCGTACCTCTGACTGACTGAGGTCATATCTGTCAGTAAGAGGAATGTGGGAATTTTGGTAGGATCCCACCCATGCGTATCAGAGTTCTGTTTCCATTGGTTTCAGACGCCTCCATACTCGGTATTAATATCTCATCAGAATCCCCGCGTTTCATCTTAGTGGAAATTGTGTCGGGATGAATGCTGCTGGGGGTCTCATTTTCCAAACACGTTTAGTCGCTGGCTGCAGCCTGTTTCTCGTTCCAACGGCCGCCTTGCTGCAGACTTGGGGTTTTTCTGCTTTATTAAGTACAGTCACGAGGTTTTCAACTGTTGTTTCGTCTTTTTTACCACATTTCTTCTACAGTATTCTTAGCATGTTGTCATTGCATATTAAATGTCCTGATAGATAGCCGTTGGACGTCCACCGCAGCTTTGTTTGGAACCCTCAAAGTTTATTACCAAACGAAACCGAAAGCCCAGCTAAGTAGGTTGTTTTGTTTATCATAAGCCCTTTTTAGAATTTTCGGATATGGATATGTCTGAAAAGGCGGAATTACTAAGGAAATTGGAATTACTGCGAAAGATTTATGAAGAGGTTGAGCCATACACACTTATTTAAAGTTCTGATTGCAGGGCAGATTGGAGGAAATTAAACGCATATGCGAAAAATACAAAAACGCGGGAATAGCGGCCATGAACGAACTTTTAGAACTGAGAGGAGATCCCAAGCCATCGCCCTTCGAGATATTGCGAGGGGCCGGATTTGACCCTCAGGTTCTGGGTTTTGATCTCGACACTTGAGAATCCCCCAGAATACATTTTTATCATTTCTTAAATTTCATCGTCCTAACTCTTTTAACTTTTTAAGGCCGCATGAAACGCACTTATACAAAGCAAGACTTAATTTGGGCTCTGATATTTAATTTGAGCTTGGGCATTGAACTCTGGAGTACGTGCAGGTTAACAAAGGGTAATTTGTCCAAGTTTCTCTAGGCTCTTCTTTCTAGTGCCCTGGTAGACAACCACAGAATGCTAGAACTGTAATTTATACAGCTATGGTCTTGCCTAATGTAGCTGGTCTTAACGATGTCATAGATTATACCTCCACGCGTTAGATCGTTGGCGGCGGACCTGGATAGCTACTTCCGCGACGGAGACCGAACATCTGAGTTTCAAAAAGCGCTCCCGTGTCTGAGATCTATGTCAGTTCAGGCTGTGAGTTGACCAATTCGACAGCTCCAGGCGGGCACCGGCGGCTAATCCAGCGAAGTAATACTAAACACCAAGAAATGCATTAAAACCGCTTCAACCGTCTTTCTAGGATGGCCTGAAATGCTGCGATTTCGTAGCTAGTTCGACTTGTCTTATTTGGAACCGAACCAGTTTATTTTACTCTGAGGATGGTTGTCAGGCGGCGGTAGTCATGCCGCTGAACTTCTTGCTCGTTCACTCGTGTAAATTGGCTTGCACAACCGTACTTGACAGACCGGAAAAAATTGCCCGTTATGCGCGTCTATTTGGAAATAACAATTTCGCTTGGGGTTTACGGACAATTTCCAAGGATCGTGAGAATTCTACGAGCCTCACTAAGTCAGAGTGTTGCATTAAGCTTTATTGAACTATTTGCTTCTTCAATTTGATAGCCATTTATCTCGGTGGGCGCCCTCTTCTGAGCAAAATGAATGTTTTGAAACACTAGTTTTTCCAACCTGTATAGATTAAGTGACCAAAATCGAGGTCTCATTCCCGCGTGATAGCACTAGGTAGGTCACCAGATCTTGAGACTAACAATATGATGCTGTCTGCTTAGTTGGGATCGGTCGGCTTCCTCTAGGGTGCATTTCAAACACTGTTCAATGCCCTTTTGGGACTCCACTCAATGGCATACTTGAGCAAAATAGTCGACACAACACGACTTTCCTGAACTCTAGATCAAATGCCAAACGATTGGAACAGAGTAATAAGAACCAGACATCCCATATTGGTGCAGAGGTAACAGGTTACTATAATGATGACCTTCTACAGACATATCACCTAGTTACACGACTCTCCAAAGACATGGCATGAAACGTTGTGGCGAACCCAGTGAACGAAACCGCCCGTGGACATAGCCGAATACTTGAGCGTGCCACATTGTGAAAGCCCGGTCAATGCATTCGAGTCCAGCTTGCCACATTGACTTAGTCGTGTCTCGCTCTTAAGTCGTGCACTCCATAATTGTCTGAACAAAAGCGACGAAAACCTTTGGAGCAAGTTTGGGATCGCCTGCGCCGCGGTAGTTCCCGCATTTTGTGATTTCTTCGTTATTGAAGAATAGAAGGACGCTTAACCTTGATTACCAGGAATGGACCTTTCTCATCATGATTGACTCATCACTTCAGGAGCCAGTGTATCGGCACAGGATTTGTAGATTTCAACTGAACTTGAGAGTACCGTCTTCTACCGACAATAGTGCTTTGGTGATTTCGCCCTGAGAAGTCACTTGAGTCTGTGTAGATTCAGGACAAAACCTTGATAGACAATAACGGCATGATGTATACGTCACCGAAAATTAGGATATGTTTGAATTATTCATATGAGTGTTCGATAGTGGGCAAGTTGTGAGTACTAGAACTGCCTTTCATATCGCTCAGTTCAGACGGTCGGTCACTAGTTTGGTGGATATATTTGTAGTTTTCGGGGGTCACCAATGTCTGAGGTCCGCTTTTAGAGGCTCATATTTCGCTTTAATAGCTTTCGTAGTCATTTTCCAGAGTTGGCTAAAATAAGTATCTTTGCGCGGTATTACTCAAGCCACAACATTCATCTGCAGCTCGAGTCACGGCCACGTCGCTGGAATCATCTAAGCATTTCCTTAACGGACTCGTACACCGGTAATTTCAATAAAAATCATTTGCTGCTACCCTCTCAACTTGGGTTGTGAGCTGTGCTGAGTTGTTTCTTGCAACACTAAGGCGCCTTGCACACGACTATTTAGGTGCGAGAAGTCACTTCCCAGGTCGACGCAAGCAGGAAAATTCTATGATCCATGGACATTACCAGGTGCGGTACCACATACCAATATGCTATGGTGGACCCAATTTCAGGACCTCTAACTGTCTATAATGGTCTCAATCAGACTGAATGTATGGCCGACGTCTGAAAACCGGGTCAGCAGGTGTTTGTGGTGACACCAAGGACATATGATAGTGGCAAACAGTCGGCCTGTGGTCATCAAAGTTCAGCATTTTACCTACATTGCATAGGCAGCCAAACCCGAGAGGACCAATAATTGACTGTATGAAGAGTTGTTGGCTCCTTTCGAACAATTCCACACCCTGCAAATAACAAATCACTGCGAGGATGTTCTCAAATACACTTACAACTGCGATTGGGCATCATTATTACGCTGGTGGAAGGCTGATATTGGTACGCACACGCGGACAACATGCTTTCGAAAAGGAGCCCTTCACTCTTAGATAAACCAGCGCGTCATCAGCTATTTCCCGAACAGGGTGACTGTCTTTCGTGATGTGTTTGGATGAGATAGGTAGGGAGCCACCACCGCAACAACAACCGCGCCTGGAAGACTAGGCGTACGTTTTAGTGCTAACTACATAAGCCACATACATCTTTCAACTTGAAATTCAGTTTTGCCTGTATGGAAGCTCAGCTGTAAGTCTGCTCCTTCGGCCTGTAGCTCCTCTGCTGCATGTATGACCCTAGCCTGAGACTATCATGTTTGACTGTGACTTTGAGGACTGCCAAATGACGCTGTAATTATTTAGGCGAAACGTCAGAGCAATGTGGATTGACACTAATACTCTGTATAGTCGCCAAAAGAAATTTTAGTTCCCCGACTGCACGCACCCATAACTGGCTCTCATAACACTGACAACACACCGGTGGGTACCAGTAACTAGCTCCTCGCCATCTAGGCCAAGCGACAACCCGGTGAATACCATCAACGTTAATCGTAAGAATAATAAGCAAATTGACTTCAAATGTAGACTTCGTGGTTTTGCCGGCATGGGAGACAGGATAGAAGTCAGTTTGGCTTCCACCCGGCGGAGCTCCGAATCCAACGAGGGCTACTAGCCAACCCGCCTTCAGTAGCCTATCCCCTCCTTTACCACTGTCTTACCTAGTGTGTTTTCAATTTCTCGAATACATACACATCTTCCGAGGCATAATTCGACCGCTTTAACTACAATTCTCACAGACGACTGCTATTATTGTGGTGGCGACTTTCACTATGTTGACTTTTACCTCAGCCTCTATTGCCATGAGGTCCGTTTATCAGAAGGACAAAGACAATGGACATAGGGAAAAAGAATTGGCGGTTTAATTAGATGACCTCTAGATTTAAGTATAGAAAGCACTGAAAGCCTGTCGGAGTTGTCCAAAGGATGAAAGACTAAAGGCAGTATTCGTATGCATAGAAGCCGTAGCGAATTATTTTGACGCTAATGCCAAATTTACGCAGGCAAAAAATCGACAACGAGGCAGTGTACGTAATCACACAGGCTGATGCTATTCACATGCGCCGAGTAGCAGGTATCTGAAATTGCCAATCGTGTGCTACACGTTGAAGAAACAGAGCGTCCACCTGCAGGGAAAAGCATGAAAACGGTCAGTTTACTCGAAGTAGAAGGACAATACAGCAGTTAATGTTTAATTTTCTGTTAATGACAAGTTCAGAACAATTGGAGGTGATCTACAGCATACCATCAACGCCCAACCACTTGACTTTATTTTAGCTGTGAATCTATCATTCGTGAAGCCCCAATTACTGAGGAAGGCCGAAATCTGTTACGACTAACTTATGCTTGACTTTTGTTTAGAGGTTTCATCTAAATCACAGCCAGCAGCCGCACAGCTGAGTTGCATTACTAGTCAGTAATGGCCGATACAGTCACCCACGCGGTAGATGCACTGGATTAACACAGGGTTTATATCAGATCAGGGCATGACAAATGTGATCGGGAATGCACACTTCTAGCGAATATCATGCATGGGGGGAGGATGGCAGCACGCCTAAATGCCGACTCACATTGCGCCAGATTCCGCATCCGATCTTTCGGACTGCGTCATGACACCGGACTCAGGAGTGCAGTGGATACAGCGTTAGGTTACTATCAGGATCAACAAATTCACACAGAAGTCACTGTCTATGCGCCCATCCTACTGTAGGGTAGACGGTGGAAAACATCGAAATCGAAGGTCAAGCCGTCGTAAGCAAGTTTCGTGGGTTAACGTACCTTTTAGTAAGCTGCTTTCAGTCACCGACCTGAAATCGGCGTGAATGAAATCAAGGAGCGATTTTCCCATCACATTTTCAGGAATCATTTCTGGAGGCACCGACCTAGGATAAGATTAAACTATAAAAGCACAATCTCATATGAAGTGATTATTTACATACGAGGTATACCTCGTCATGAACACCTTGGCAAGTTTGCTTCGATAATGCCTGACCTCTTTAATAAAAAAACAACTTGGGGTAGCAAACGACTTTGGTAGCCAAGTGCGTTATTAAATCACTATGCGATCCGTTTACGGATAAACGCAATTAATGTAAGCTAAAAAAGCGCTACTGTGGCAACTGCTGCTTTTCGGGCATACAAAGGTTTCAGACCTGTGCAAAGTCTAAAGGAATCGTCAATCTCGGTGCTCCCTAGGGCCGCTAAGCACACTGCTGGAGCGCTTGCTCACATCAGGATTGAAGAAATTTAGATATGAAAGAAATGCTTCAGTAGTAGAAGCATACGTTATCTTCCATAAGAAGGAACATTAGAATGCAACAAGACAAAAAAAACTTACTTAAGTTAGAAGATGAAGGATCCTGTGCAGACACTAGCTTTTATGTGCGTTATAGACTACGTGTTTAAATGTCACCCAGATGGTGCCAACAGATGCCTAAACTCCAGTTACTCAAGATTCCTTACACGTGCGCAGGGTGTGAATTATAATTGCTCTTACATTTTAGTACTAAGCACAACATTCAAAGAACATCTTGATTCAGATTTTAAAGTTGGACAGAAAAGAAAACAGAAATACCGCTATACACTCACCGACCACTAATCTCCAGCACATTAAACGTGCCAGGTTGCAGTCGCATGGAAAAGAGGATCCCGTACGCAGAAGCAGACTCACAGAGTTCCAATCTTTTACACAAAGCCTGAAGAATACTCTCGTCGGAACCCAACGCGTTGCTTGCGTCTCGATCCCCTTCTTGCCGAGGTAAAACTACAGCAACGAAAGAGAAGGACTAAGGACTCAATATCTGAATGTAATTTTACGACGGTGGTTACAGGAGTGCGGGCGGAAAATGATTACGCCCGACCTCCTAAGCTGTCAGTGCATCAATCGCAGATTATTATGCTAATATCAATAAAGAAGATGGAACCAGTAAAACTTAAATTGTCGGCTTACTGATGTCTCCGCAAAATTCTACGAAAAAGCAATCCGGCGACGATCCGGCCAGAGGTAAGACAAAATGCCTGCCGAGGGTTTCTTAGAAGAGAAAGCAAGAAAAAAATCAAATCGATTCCTAAAAAGGGACAGAGACTTCTTGTTGTGTAATTATACATTCTAGCCCAGGATGAAGAACGTGGAGTAAGACAAGATGAAAAGAAGGTAAGAATTGAAAAGGAGATAATATTGCAAATAGTGACATTTCCAAAATTAATAGAACTCCGCGAGCAACCACATTAATGAACTCTCTTACTCCCTTACATAGCAAAACACCAGCAGAGACAAATTATGACCTCGAGGAAAGCTAAAGGTACAGATTTCAAGTGGTATGCTATGAATACTAACGGTCGTTATAACAATGGCCTATTTAACTTCAACTATTGATTGCAATAAAAAATACAAACAATGGAAAACATTTTGCTCCGATCTAATCTTCTTAAGTATTTTTTTGCTTCAATCTGGATTTCTTAATTATTCCATCCCATTATGTTTGGTTTTCCTCGCTTGTGCGCTTATTGCTAACTGATAACGACAGTAGAAAAAATAGACTTCTGATCTCCAAAATAAAATTCTAGAGTTTGAACGATTGAAAGGACCTCTGTTATGCCGAATAACGTACGGGTGTCAAAGCCTGTGCCCAGGACAGCATACAGCTAAAAGAATGGCAGACTTTTAAAAGGTCACCCAATCGTTAATATAAAGGTACTACGTGCTGAGATGAATAGTATGAAACAAGTGCAGATAGCAGTACATAGTAAAACCAAATACATTTCAAAGGGGTAAGCATAAAAAATAAAGGAACGCTTATTGAAACTGAAGGGGTAACTCACGTCCAGCCGCCAGAACCTCAATATCTTCCGTGGCGAGGGTTAGATTTTGCCTAATAACATTCTCGGCAAGTTTGTCGGCTACAACATAATCATACAAGGTTTTTCCAACGCAATCCGCCTACAATAAACCATTGAAAATTACACAGCGAGTTAGTTCAATAAAGTAAACTTGATTTGTCCAGACAATCAGAAGAAGAAAAGGACAGTATGAAGCATAAAGTATGCAAAGACCCATAACGGAAAGCTTCACCTTCTGTCAGATAGGCTTTTTAGTAGCAATATTAAATACAGTGAAAATAGAAATAGGGGTAACGTAATAACACCAAATTCTTTCACTAGTAGCGTACCACTTCAATCTTCTAATTCAGGGGGATTAACAGAAGCTAGGGACGGGGCACAAAAAGGGATAGTGCATAGGTTGTGGCAATCAAAACAGCATGCTGCAGGTACCTGAAAGATGTCTGCTCGCATTTAATCATTTTTCTGATATGATGACTAGAGGTTTTGCATCTATTTACTACCACGGAGGACTCCTTCTAAGGAAATCTTTAAAAAATGGAGGCTCAATAGTTACTTAACGAATAAGCGTAAAAGGTTGCCTTCAAATAAACTACCAAACACGGTAGACATAGACGAAGTCGCACATGGATCTGGCGTTCATACAACATTTTCAGCTTAGTAAAAGCATAACGCACAGGTTGAAGGCAGCAAAACATTACGTGACGTACGAATTCCTCGCCAAGCTGTTCCTTGATCTCTCCATTAACCGATAAGATTGCGCCATCTCGACATCGTATACGGACTGCGAAGCCATCGAAGTTCTGAAAAATAGGTTACTCTACTGGGTGAACTTACATTTAAAACGCATGCAGAGTATTCCTCCTCGGTTAGAATTAGTTTCCTCAACTCACTGGTATTGGTATCTACAAAGTACACAATAGAGAGCAAATAGCAGTTACTTGCGTATTGTTGCAGCAACTCAGTTCCTGCTTTGAAGATAGCAAGTTTATCACGATAGTTAGCGGGAGGCAACTGTTGGTGTAAGAAATCCGTTTCCGATTTTAATCTGGCCCTGCGTTTTCGTTCAACTTCGTTGTGTGTAAAACTGTTGAAGACCAAGAAAGAGAATGAACTGAAACCATGTTTTACAAAAAGTAAATGTGATACACTAAATAAAAAAACTGTTTGATAGCGTTACGTAGGAGGAAAGAGATTTAATGGGTATGATATCAAAAGTACCGTATTTTTGGTCGCTCCGAGCCTCGAAAATTGTCGGTTGGTGTTCTGCATTTGGGTTTTCGGGAAGTTTCGTCCATCAGAGGTGCTTTTATTAAGTCCTGACACTCAATATGTCATAACTGTGTAAAGTTTGGATGGGGTGTGTTCGGAAATTACGGGGAAACGGATTCCACCTACAGTTGGAGACGAGTGTGTTAGCTGGGGAAAAAACATTGGTGCGTTACTATAAGAGTTATGATAAGGGATGCCCGTCAAATAGTCCAATGACATGGATGCGAAGCCCAATGTACTACTTTGACGATCTCATTAAGCTGAAGGAGACGTGCATATGTCGATCGCGCACAGTCCTGGAAAAATCATAGGATCAATGTGGATATTCAAGGACTCTTGGGTGTTGGTGTCTCATCTAAATCTACAGGGGCATATGAAACACAGGAATACGACGTCAGTAAGAAGTGGGAGTAAACGGCGGCCATTCGGATTTCGTATGCAGCAGGTAGTCTTCACCGAAAGTGGACTTAGTCTACGGGCCAAAGTAGGGAGCAGGGGTCAGCAAGCCTTTATGGTTAGTTTGCTGCTAGTTTTGCGACTTAAAGTCCCTTGGCAGTGGTCCTTGTGGGTACATGCAACCAAGATTACCTTCGCACGAATAGCATAGGTAGAGAGGAGGTGCTGGTAGGACCGCTACCTAGACTGCAACTGCAGTGAACGTTTTGACAATGGAGAGCCGAAAAAACTTCGAAATGTCGGTATATTAGAAATTTACTCCAGACAGAAAGCCTTATTTCGAGAACCATGATGCATCAACCCGGATATCAGAACAATACAAAAAGACCCGGACGCGCCCTGACGACAGTGATCATACCAAAAAACGGTAAAACCTTCCAAGAAATATAAAAAACTTAAAAATTTGGGATCTTAATACAAAAAAAAATAAAATCTGCCATATTACGAGAAGTATGCAACTTCGGTCTGCGATCTATTGAGCGCCCAAATTTCAGCCTAGTTAAATCTCGCCTAATATCTCCGAAAGATGTAACATCGGTGGACGTATAAACCGTTGTCTACTTCTTACCGCAAAATTCTTAATTCTACTTAAGTTATTGCTTCTTTTGCAGAACATTACTGTCTACCAACGAATCTCGGGGGTGCCAACCCTCGGGATTGGCTATGACTGACTAGTGCTGACATCGTTTTCCTGGTCCACCGTGTAATCTTAAAAATACAATTGTATTGGCATAACTTAATACCATACGAGTGAACGGGTCAACTTGGCTTGATTTTCATACCCATTTTTCGTACCGTGCATGACTGTATAATAGTAAGATTGTGAGAGAAGACTTGTAGACTATGCTGGGATTGGGAGTAGAATCGGCAGCTCTGGCTTTGAAGGTAGTTTCCAACAACACATCGTCCATTTGAAGTAATTGTAGGTGTTTGCCATCCCTAGTTCAAAGTTTGTAATGGTACTTTACCTAGTAGAGTCAAGTCTGCACTCTCCACTAAGATAGCGAACAAATATCTCAGCGGGACAGCTTGGCCCGATGATCAATTTTAAAGGAATTTCGGTTTGCTTACCAAAGAGCGAGGGAAGGGATTATGTAGTTTCAGTATCGGTTTCGGCATTTCAGGTGGTTTGGTAGAAATGGCAAAAGAGAAAGCTAAAATGTTGATAAACTGCAAGTGATATGTTAGAAATCTCGGTGCATGGGAAGGGAATAAGTCGCGGTTATTAGGTCGAATATGAAGGGATGAATACCTTCATGTAGTATTTCATCGGTTAATTGCTTGGATGCTCTTTAGTGTCACTTTATAACACTTTAAACTAAAAACTGACTCATAAAGTTTGTGTTAAAGTTTTCAAGATGGGTTGAGCACGATTCGAAGTTTGATTGTTTGGGGAATGTGATTTTAGTGTAAGCTATACAAGTGGGAAGCAAGCAAATATTTTGTGAGGAAGTGTAGCAAAATCCTTTATTTTCCGCTCGGGTATCGTTAACAACGCACTTTTAACTGTGAAATAGATTTTGGGAAGGTTGAGTAACGCAGAGTGATTAAAACTTGACAACGTTCATCCATGAAACCGTAAACTGTGGATCACTAAACCTTGAAGCCAATAAGGCGATATCAACGGTGAAGTCGAGATCTTTCAGCCGGCGTTCGGGTGCGTGTTCAACACCCTCTTTTTAATTAAGGGCCTCCCTGAGAATCCGGACGAGGGCAGTTGAGTAGAATTTCTGGCAGAATATATCTTTGTCGAATGCCAGACCGCATAGCGAACGGTTCTGTGAGGTAGTAGATAGAAGGCTCTGATCGTGGCGATGAGTTTTGATAGTGCACTATCCAGTGCCGTCGTCTGCCAAGTAACCTCGCCGGCGACTCTGTATGACCACAATTATCCTCACCTAAGGAGAAGGTAAGTTACTTTTAAAAGTACCATTTATGTTAACCCCATGTGTCTTTAAGTCATTTTAATTCACTTTATTAAGGAAAGAGGCTTTAGCCCTTGAGATACCCATTCATAACCATAATCGCATAATAGGTCCACCGTAGCAAAGTTACATAATACAAATCTACGCTTAACATCAGCGATAAGTGTGAGCCACCTGCAAGGTGCTACTTCTAACACTTTGTTCATTATATATGCCACAGTTTCTCAGCAAATGAGAATCAAGTTTGTATTCCACATTTCAACAGTTTCTGAGAGGAACACATCTTCCGGGAGTCCGTTCCACGCTCCAATGACCCTCTGAGAGAAGGCGTTTTGTCGAACGTCAATACGAGCTGGTTTCCTCTGAAGTTTGAAAGGATGACCTCGCAGATGGTCAGTCCGAGCCAATTCGAAGAAATCATCAAATTCTAGGGCGCAGTCTTGGCCTCTAACAATACGGTAGGTTTGTATGAGGTCCCCACGGAGTTGCCTATAATTGAGAGGGAAAAGATCAAGTTCAGTCAGTCTGTCTTCATAAGGCAGATGACCAAGATTCTTGACCATCTTCGTAGCCCTCGCCTGCACTCGTTCCAGGTGCAGGTAATCCTTCTTGAACCACGGACGCCAGGCCTGGACAGCATACTCCGAACAAATGCTCCGTAGGTTTTCCTGAAGAGCTCGTTGTCAATGTTGATGAAGCCCCGCCTAATCGCAAACAGCACCTGTGTCGCGCGTTTAGATGCCTTTACACAATGAGCAGATGGTTTAAGTGAGGAATTTATTAGAACACCGAGATCATTTTGTTCGTTCAAATTTGAAAGCGGGTGCCCATCGAGGAGGTATTGGAAGGAATCGTTCTCCTCATCAGTCCGTCTAGTACGGAGTCTTAAAACCACACACTTACTAACTATGAAGTTTAAGAGCCAACGAGCAGACCAGCAGCTAAGTCGATTGAGGCTCTCTTGAAGCGCTTTCCTATCGGCGTCAGACCTGATGGCTCTCCAGAGTTTGACGTCGTCGGCAAACATGATTGCGCTGAAACCCAGGTCGTTGACACAGTCGTTGATATAGATAAGGAAGAGCAGTGGCTCTTAGACAGAGCCTTGGGGGCCGCCACTCAGCACAGATGTAGGGTTTGACTTCAAGTCGCCGATGCACACAGTTTGCGATCGCCCCGTGAGAAAATCTGTGATCCATGCCAGCAGGTTTCCTCTTACGCCCATTTCTGACAATTTATACATTAGACGCTTATGTGGGATGCTGTCGAATGCCTTCTTGAAGTCCGAATGGATGACACCGACCTTACCATCTTCATCCAGTGCGCGAGTCCACTGCTCAGTGGAGAGTAGAAGGCTGGAAAGACAAGAATGGTTATTTATGAAGCCGTGTTGGAGCCCTGACAGTAGGTTGTTCTCCTCCAAGAACTTCATTGTCGTCTTCTTAATTATCGTTTCCATCACCTTACAGCAAATGCAAGTTAGGCTGACGGGCCGGTAATTGTTGACCTTCGTGTGGGTTCCGCCCTTGTATATCGGGTAAATATTTGCCGTTTTCCATTTGGATGGCAGTTTTCCTAATTCAAATGAAGAACGAAAGATAAGTGCTAGGGGCTCTGAGAGTTCGCTTGCCAATTCTTTCAAGAACTTGACTGTTATATTGTCTGGACCGGATGACTGTGCTTCTTTGAGGCTCTGCAGCTCCCTCTCAACTACAGATGTTGGAAATAGTAAAGAATGAAGGGCCGGACCGACGTTTACAATAGCACTGTTGGCATTATCAAAATGAAGTTTGGTTTCACTAGTGAATACCGAGGAAAAGAACCGGCTACAGTACTCGGCTTTTTCGTCATTCTCAACGACTTCTCTGCCATCATCATTCTTAAGTACTGCGACAGGATCCTTGTTTTTTTTCATCTACTGTTAATGTAGCGGAATAGAATTTCGGGCTTTTCTTCGGTCTGTTGGGGGATTGTTGATTCATAGTTTTTCCTGGCCTGTCGAATTGATTTTTTACTGCATTTCTTTGGCGTCGGAATTCCTCGAGGTGTACTGGCGAACCAGTTTTCCTGAATAACTTCCATTTCCTATTCTTCTTCTTCAGTTGCCTGTTAAGGCCTTTCATCAACCAGGCAGGACGACTAGTCGTCTTGTGTACCTTTACCGGACAAAAGCGCTTAATCAGATCTACTGCAACCCTCTTGAGTGATCTCCAATCCTCCTCCGGATCCCCCTTGAGCAGCCAGTCCCAATTCACGGACGATAGTGCATTCTTCATTGAATTGAGATCTGCCTTCCATATGTTTGGCTGGTCCTCCGTTTTCCTCAGCCGTTGAGTATGGAGTGAGTTATCGCACATTAGCATCGTATGATCACTCTTACCGAGCGGAGCACTTGAATGCACTTCACCTATGCAGGATAAATCCTTCGTAAAAATGAGATCCAAACAAGTAGCCCGCTGGTTTTCTCGTACTCTGGTTATGCCCTTAATGTTCTGAAATAGAGATAGGTCAAGCGTGAGATCCATAAATTTGGAACTAAAGGAAGTTGACGCCACCTCCACTGTCAGGTTGTTCCATTCAATTGCAGGGGCGTTGAAGTCACCAACGATGAGAACCTCCTGGTGGCTAGCAGCTTCTTTCACCAGACCAAGGAGCGAGTCGTCGGCTCCACTCAAAATGTTCGGTGGCTGGTATATGGCCAGGAATTCAAGGTTCTGTGAATTCGCCTTCATCAACTTTAACCAGATGGGCTCATACTCCAGGGTTAGAGTGTGTTCTCTTTCTCTTCCTTGTCGGTTTTTGCGGTCTTTGCGAAAAAGCTGGTATGCTGGAATCGAAATCTCAGAATCTGCGATTTCTGTTTTTAGCCATGTTTCCGTTATGGCAATTACATCAGGTTTCCGCTCCGAAAGTATTACCTTGAGTTCATCACTTTTTGAGGGAAGACTTTGGGCATTTGTGTAAAGAAAGCTCAATTTAGACTTAGTCATCACTTTATGCAGGTGGTTGCCTCTTGCGTGAGATTGCATGCAGGGAGCTGTCGGTGCTGATGGAGACGGACTGTTGTCCATCCCGACTAGGATGTTAGTGTTATTGGCTTTCTCCAGAGGAGTGACCTCGGGACATGGACGATCTCCCCGTTCAGAATTCGAAGATTGCTCTCGCCGAGTTCGCATCTCCTGTGGAGTTCTACTTTTAGCAATCTCCATTTCTCCCGCTCCGCGAGGGAGAAATCCCGCCGAAAAAAACCTTCGGGTGTGAGTATCTAAGTATTAGTTTCCAGCTTAACAATAGCTGGACCTCAGCCTCACTCTGCAGAACAACCTTCAACGGTCTTGGTTGGCGTTTTTCATCTTTCGATTCTGTTATACGGCCCATTCGGAATGCCTTTAGAACTTAGACTTTCTCCTCACCCTTAAGGAGGAATTTCAGATATTCTTTAAATAACTTCCTGTCCTTTTCTAATCTTGATTTCGGGGTATCAGAAGTATCTTCTGTCATGCGTTTTATGACTTTACAGTTTATACGAGTGGTACTCACCTTCCGACTGTCGTTCCCTTCTGCTTCTCTAGGGTTTGTTAGGACAGATTTGCTTCGAGGTTCAACGCTCCTGTTCGTTTTCGCCTGCGAAGGTGCCCTTTTTGTTTGGCTCGTGCTCAAGCTCGGCCAACTTATATTAGCCCTTGGGCTTAGTTGGCCTTTATTGGGAGCCCGAGAGTGCTTCTGCGTTCTCTGAGAAGCCAGTGGGTTGACCGTTTCCCCTGTCCATGACAGACTACCAACTCCGTCAAGCACCCTGGCTGCCGGATCATTTTTGTGCGTAGACGCTTCGGCGAGGGATGTTGCTTCTCCGTACGTTAGGTATCCTCGCTCCTGTTCACGCATCGCCAGTTTCTCCTCACGAGGGAGAAATCGAGAAGACATTTTCAGCTCCTCCATCTCCACTCTAAGACTATTAACCACCTTCTCAAGGTTCATAAATTTGTTCAGAAGGGTAAAATATGATACGGAGGCTTCATCTTCATGAGTTTCATCCCTTAAACTTTTACGACTAGTTCGCTTGGCAGGAGGAGATTTCAAAGAACTTCTAGATCGAGTTTCTGTAGTTAGTAAGGGAATTTGGAAACTATCACTTATCCCGTGATGGCGAAGAGAGGTCGGCGCTCGATTTCTACGCGAGGGGTCCAGGTTTCGAATCCGGGGGGTGGCGTGACTTTTTTTCCTTGTTGCGATGATGTCGGGATTTCGAATGGCGAACATTCCTTCCCGTCTTCCAAAGCTGTATCGCACATAGTTTCAATTGTTTCTGTCACCATCTTTTCACAACAGACCGTTAACGAATCAAATATAAAAGTGGGTGGAGTTGATTAGACGCTCAACCTGGTGTTCGTTACTTGAGTCTACTGAACTCGAGAGACTTCTAGCCCTTTTAGCGGGGGTGATTTCGTCACATCAATCTTGCGATTTCTGCCCTCGAAATTACGACTAGGGCTTTTAAACAAAATTAAATAGGTGTCTACAGTCGACCCCGATAGTGTGATGGTAACGACTGATACCGGCGAAATATAAATTTTGAGTTCGAGTCCCTCTTGCGCCGCGACTTTAACAAGCTGATCTACACGTTTATTTTTGTCTCCCATGATAGATCAGACTGACGATAAACGATATTAAAGCTCTATGCAATATGCATAATGCGTTCAACTGTATGAAAAAGGTTATTGAAACGACTCAGCCGTTTGTAGAGAGCTGGAATCCAGGAGAATTGTTGACAGAATGCAGTGATGGAGATGTTGCTCGTTTTGACTAAGGTCCTGTCGTGTCTTCTGAGGCTGTAGTTATTGCGAAAGTGAATCCAATAGCTAACAACGAAAGTCCGCCAGAGGGCTAGGTGAAAAGAAATCCTGAAAATAATATTTCCCGCGGACGACGAGAAATTCAAACCGCAATTTGAAGCGCATGCTACGTGCTCTTTGCATTATTAGAATAGATATCTTCTACTATGCAATGCAAAGTGCTGGATCCGCTAGTCTCCCGTTTTGTTCCCGTACTAGAATAATACATCTCAATGATTAAGTGTACCGCCCTCTGTCTTTTCGCCGAGGGCTGCGTAGACACTCACGTCGTTTGCATCAACTGAAGGAAATTTCCGTTCTGCGCTTGATCCAACTGATCTTTGAGCAGTCTGAGAGGCTCTCCGAAGAAAAACAGATAGTCGATGAGATCAACTTTGCTGGAAACTCTTCGTTAAATGTTGCAAAACTCTATTTGCACACAGTCAAAGCGCAGCACCCCATACTTCAAGACGCCTTAGGAATCCACGTAGTTAGCGCTAAGTTGACCGCTGAGATTTAATGCGTTCCTATCCAGAACGTTTAGTGAAAGCTTAGTCGCTGCGCTTCCGACTATCCGGGCTTGGACGGGTGCCGTCCTCGAAACCGTAAGTTTTACCCTTTGGGATTTGACTGTAGCCATTCGTCGTTTTCGTCAATCTCATAATCCAGGACCGTGTACCGTCCGCCTAGATATGATCATGAGGCTGACACTGGTCTACTAGAAGAGTTAGCGAGATTAGCTGCTCGGCCCGACGTCTTGATTATGGGAGACTTCAATGCCCCGCTTATCGATTGGGGTTCATCATACGCACGAGGCCCAGCGCAAGCATTCGACTGGCGTTTACTAGCTCTGACACTTAATGCATCTCTCAGTCAACACGTTCTATTTCCAACCAGGGTGCGTGAGGGGCATCAATCAAACCGCCTAGACCTGGTACTTACGAAATCGCTGGACAGCATCGACGAGGTGCAATCTCTATCTCCTCTAGGTAAAAGTGATCACATCGTACTAAATTGGGACTATTCTATATTTTCGGTACCCGAACAACCCACCAAGGTTAGAAGGAATATTTGGCGTGGTGACTTTGATCAAATGAAGGCCGAAATAAACAACATAAATTGGGAAATGGTTTTTTCTGGCAATATAACTGATGATTGGGGATGGTTCAGTGAGTTATTGCATACTCTCCTGAGAAACCACTGTCCGATTACACGGAAGAATCTAAACAACAAACCTCAGTGGCTGACTCAAGCGCTGAAGAAAGAGATAAATAAAAAGGGGAGATTGTTTAGAAAGTATAGAGCAGACAGTAATCCGGTATCCCTAAATGCATACAAAACGCAGAGGAACCTCGTGAAGCGACTTATCTTCAAAGCGCGCAAAGACTTTGAAAAAGATTTACTAAACCGGGCAGTTAAAAATCCGAAGCTATTTTATGGCTACTTAGGAAAGACCACACGAAACCGGGACCCAGTTCCCCTTCTGAAGGCTAGCGATAGAACAGAAATGAGTGAGGATGGAGCAAAAGCTGAGCATCTTTCACAATTTTTCAAATCGAACTTTACAACTGAAATCGGATTCCTTCCTCCAAACTATGGCTTAGATGACAGTCCAAAGATTGAAAATGTGGCCTTCGCCGAAGCAACCATTCTTCAGGAGTTAATGGCACTAAACGACTCGAAATCCTCCGGTGCCGATGACATCCCGCCTAAATTACTGAAAGAACTTGCTGGGGAGCTAGCCAAACCGCTTTCTATGCTTTTCAGTACCTCATTTAACGCAGGTTGTTTACCCGCCGATTGGAAATCCGCACGGATCACACCGTTGTATAAAGGCGGCAGAAGGGTTTCTGCAAACAGTTATAGACCAATCAGCCTCACTTCGATCTGTTGCAAGATTATGGAAAAAGTAGTAAAACGAGAGCTGATGCGTTTCTTAGAGCAGCATAACCTTCTATCGGATGCGCAACATGGGTTCAGCAGAGGCAGGTCCTGCGTGACGAACCTGCTCCATTGTTTGGAACGCTGGACTCGGGCAGTTGGTGGAGGAAATCCGCTTCATGTAATCTACATCGACTTCAAGAAGGCTTTTGATAGCGTCCCACATCAACGACTTCTGCACAAACTCAGCCAAATAGGTGCTCGAGGAAATCTGCTGAAGTGGATTCAAAGCTTCTTACTTGGTCGCTTTCAAACTGTCCATATTGGTGACCAGCAGTCGGCAGACGTTGCAGTCGAGAGCGGTGTCCTCCAAGGCTCTGTCCTTGGCCCTATACTGTTCATTATATACGTCAATGACTCCGTCCGTGAACTGGACTGCGATGTGGCTATGTTTGCCGATGACATTAAGATTTGGAACGTCATCAGAAATTCAGCTGACGAAGAACATTTGCAGCTAAACCTAAACCGTCTTCAAACTTGGTCTCAAGACTGGCTTTTGCCGTTTAACGAGAACAAATGCAGTATCCTATGAGTTAGCCGACCCAGCTCTCAGAACCCCATGGTTTACAGCATACATGGCATCCAAATGCAAGAAGTGAACGCGCAGAAAGATTTGGGTGTATGGATCTCTACGTCTCTCAAGCCCTCGCTGCACTGCGCAAAAGTAGCCAAGTCTGCGATGTCCGTCCTCTATCTCGTCAAAAGAGCTTTCCGTGCCTTCGATAAAGACTGCTTTGCTAAGGTCTTTGGAACATTTGTGCGGCCGAAGTTGGAGTTCGCAATGCAAGCATGGAAACCCTGGACCGCGAAAGACCGAAATTCCCTCGAGAAGGTCCAAAGGCGCGCGACCAAACTGGTTACCGGTCAGAGCTTTTTACCCTACGAAAGCCGTTTAGCTAATCTCGATCTATTTCCGTTAAGTTACAGACAGCTACGTGGCGATCTGATACAAGCATTTCGTATAATGCGCAGGCAGGACTGCTGTCTTCTACCTGGCGACTTCTGCGAGTTAGCAACAACGACGAACTTAAGAGGGCATTTCTTCAAACTACGCATAACAGGGGCCAGACTAGACACACGAAAGTTCTTCTTTGGTAAAAGAGTAGTTGAAGCTTGGAATGCACTACCCGAGGAAATTGTTATGTCCCCATCTGTGGATGCATTCAAGAGAAATTTAGATTTTCATACCCGAAATGCCCACTAAAATTGGATATGGCGAGAATGAAATTATATATATATGTATATAAACATACTACTCACTGACTTTTCAGTAATATGTTAGTTATGAATAACAAGGATTGCAAGCTTCGAGTCCACCAAACGTTGTGATCCGAGGCTACGCGGATTTGTAAAACTTTTCCCAATTCAGGCCCGGAATGCTCTGCCCGCGGACATTGTTATAACGCCATCTAAGGACACGTCAGACGCATCTGTAGGCATGTTTACGACACTATTAAGTTGGAACAAATAGCCACTGAGCCCCCGAAAATAAACTGCCAGTTGCCGAATGCAAATTGTGGAATAATCACATTATTAAAAAAAACATAATACTCGCTAATTTTCAGTAATATTTTTGTTTAGTAAACTACCGATTATATTTCTTCTGTCAATTTGCAGGCAGACTCGTTAAACCAACAAGGGTGCACGATGGGAGCATCGCCGACACTGGATAAGGTTCGCGTGACCTCCGCAACCTTCGTTTCGTGGGACCCTTGGTATTATGGCGAAAATCGCGATGGACTCTCCCTGACATACTTCAAACACTCTTAGCACAGGCCATCAGCTTCGAATATACTGTGCAGACCCCCCCCTCCCCCGGGCGACAACTTTTCTCCTTAAATCTCTCAAATGGCATTCAAACCCCCTAGACTTCTGAACAATGCCTAAGGAGTTTTTTCACTGTCGGCCATCCAATTTCTGGCAACGCCACTGATCTGAAATGTTCTGCAGATCAAATGCATTGAAAAAACTGTACCAATAGGGAGTTTAAAGGTGTTTACCTATATTTCTCTCAATAAAACCTGACCTGACCTGACCTGACCTGACCAGATGGTATCACAGTCAGCCTTCTCAAGGCCGAAGCGAATGATATTTTTCCGTTTATTCTGTGTAAGATATTGTAGCGAACCGAGACGACCGATGGGCGATTTCGTGCGACTATAAC
>JAYGXS010000002.1:66916853-66941377 GCA_036362985.1 Ligula intestinalis | reverse complement strand
ATTATTATTATTATTATTATTATTATTCACGTGGGAATACCAATCTACCAATCTGTATGCCAATCTATCTATTTGTTTAGTCTGTTTGTCTGCATTTATGATCAAGAGGTCATATCTACAGTACACTGGCACCTTTTTGAATACACGATAATGTAACAACCCAAGAGACTGAATGATTGTTTAAGTACACCAAGGTCGTCACTTTTTGGCGCGGACCCAGGATGGAGATGCTGTGATCGAGTGTCAGTGAAGAAACCGGTGACCTTTTCCCTCACAGCCGCTGACCCCCTTCCCGCCGCCGTCGTCGTCAATCGTATCGCCGTCCCACACACTATGTCAGCACTCCTGTCTCGCCCCTGCAGTCGCCCACAGCACTGTATTCCCCACCGGTAACTGATCAGACATAAGAGAACACACTCCACTCCAGATGGGACTTGCATCTGTGTAACGCCGTTCCTTATCCCCATCTTATTTTCTTACTCTATACGTATTCGTTATTACTAGTAGATTCCTCTGCACATATTCACGTCTCCTTCTACTCCGGCCTTAATATTTGTATGCTTGGGTGATGCTTATCAATCCAGCTCCGAGTTTCCGATGCCGAGCTATCCTCAGGTCTCTTATCCTTTAGGTGTGTGCCAACCTCGACATCCCCGGCCCGCTACAATAACAAGTAATTTTACCCACAACATTTGTGGGTTTTTCTCCTATCCTTGTACCTTTCAAGTCAAATACGTTTTTTGTTTAAATCCTACGCGCTTTTGCCTTCGCCTTACTGGTCCGAAATACATATATTTCCGGCAACCACCGCGCGTGGCGAGTTTTGAGCATTCCTGCTTACTCTCATGCATATCTAGACATCAGGGTCGTTGCGGTCGCTAGACGTACTGGCACACGGGACATTGACCACCCACACGCTGTCCACCCACACGCTGTCCACCCACACGCTGTCCACCCACACGTTGTCCACCCACACGTTGTCCACCCACACGTTGTCCAACCAATCACGGGCTGATCTAGCCAATAAACGCCCTCTCACTCTGCCTTCTGGCTTAATTGCTCTCAAACCGGCACTTAGATCGCGGCTGGCACTCCTCCTGGTCGTGTTCTCCCAAGTCAGACTTCCTTCCTCTATTCTCCGTCCTGTGTACACAATAAATTCCTCCTACTACTTTGGCCTTTCAAAGACCTCTTCTCCACTAAGTAACCATGGCCTGAAGATCGCAGTTATAATAATATGTTTATTATGCCAGTTTACAGGCAATTGTAAATAGGTTGGTAATGCACCTCTTGGGCGCATTCCAACACCTCGAAGACCGGAAAAAACCTAAAACAAACTCCCTATGTTGCGGCCAATATTGCTTTTGTTTCAGGTTTTTTGTTTTGTCAATACTGGGCGAGATAGGGAGTTGGTTTCAAGTGAAAAAAAAAAACATGCCTTCAAAGGTATGATACAAACGGAATAAATGTACAGTTGTAAGCTGAGTTGACTCATCAGCAGGAGAACTGTTTCATATCGTTTCAAAACATAAGTTCAAGACGGAGAGGGTTGGCACAAGAACACAGTGTTCTCAGTCTTCGTTCAATGGTTGTCGGCAAAAGTTGCGCGCTATCGGCTGAAGGGTTAGCAGACTGCGGGCTGCTGCTTCAGCAGCATTATCTTCAGCATGAAGCCTGGCGGGGTTCAAAGTCCACGAACGCCATCAGAGTGAAAGAGAGATTCCACCGAGTCAGCAGCCAAAATTCGTGAAAGTTGCCCTGAATGTAGAAAACTAGTTATAGCTCTCTTAAATATAGGGTAGTTTTGCTGGGTTTTAATACTTTTGGGCAGCTTATTCCAGATTGATATGGCATTTACTGAAAAGAATTGCCGGTACTTAACTGTACGTGCCATAGGAAGAAATAAAAATACGTCTCGATGACTGGCGCGTCGAGAGTGCTCAAGCTGCCTTATTGTACTAAGGGGATTAAAGGTTTGACCATTCAAAAGTTTAAACAGTAAAAAAGACCCTTCTGCAATCGACGAAGCCATAGGTGATCCAGCTTTATAAGTTCACGCCTTTGTTGGTAGGTTAAGTTACGGTGTTCTGTAGTGAAAACTCTTCTAGTGAAGAAGTGCTGCACCGATTCTATTTTCTTCCGTTCACTAGTGCGCAGAAGACTGAATAGAGGCGAGCAGTATTCAAGACTAGGTCTCACGTACATATTATAAAGGCTTGTTCTAACCTTGATAGTCTTAAGATTTCTAAGGATAAATCTGGTGGTTCGGCGTGCTTTCGAGACTATCAGGGCACAGTGCTCTGACAAATTGAGACTATTAGAGTAGGATATGCCCAAATCCTTGATAACTCCTGGGACATTTAATTCGTGGCCGTCTATGCTTAATTCCGGTTGATGATCGTCGCCAACAACCATAACGGAACATTTGTGCCATGAAAGGGTGAGGCGCCATGTGCAACACCACTGGGAGAAGGCCTGAAGATCTTTCTTTATCAGCTCGAGCACGATGTTGCGATCTGACGGTTTATATCGATAAGCGACTTTTAAATCATCAGCGTACATGAAGGGTCTGCCATACTGAAAACAATCTGAAACGTCGCTGACAAACAGGCAAAATAGGAGCGGACCCAGTACACTACACTGTATAACTCCACTCCTCACATGCGTGGGGTTGGAGATAACATTGGAAATTTTTACTCGTTGTGTGCGAGCACCCAAATAGGAAGATATTAAGTTCAGTGGCTTGCTACCTATGCCGAAGGAGGCTAGTTTCAGAAGGGGGAGGTTATGATCGACCCGATCAAAGGCCTTAGTAAACTCAAAATAGACGCTATAAGTGGCAAAACCGCTGTCTCTAGATTGCAGCACATAATCAAAGAAAGAGAGCTGACAGGTGTCACAAGATCGTTTCTCGATAAAGCCATGTTGAGCTGTATTGAGCAAGTTGTTCTCTGTCAAGTGACACATCACCTTTTCTTTGATTAAGGTCTCCAAGATCTTCGATGCTGTGGGAAGTGTATTTATTGGCCTAAAGTTGTCGAATGACGTCGATCGGCCATGCTTGCGAATAGGCATTATGTGCGATTCCTTCCACAACGAAGGAAAGGTTTCGCTCTCAAGAGCAAGATTAAATACCTTACAAAGAATAGACGGAAAGATATCATTCGCTTCAGCTTTCAGAAGGCTGACTGGGACGCCATCTGGTCCTGGACTATAGGATTGACGATAACGACGAATGGCTACAGTCACATCCCAGACGGTAAAACTTATGGTTTCGAGTATGGCACCCGTCCAAGCCCGAATAACCGGAGGTGCAGCGAACGAGCTTTCACTAAACGTTTTGGATAGGAACGCATTGAAGCTATCGGCGGTCAACTTAGCGTCAGCTATGGGGTTTCTTAAAGCATCTTGAAGTATGGGGTGTTGCGTTTTCCTCTGCGCTTTTACTGTACGCGAAAAGAGTTTCGCAACATTAAGGGAAGGATTTTCAGCGAAGTGGGCCTCATCGGCTATCTGCTTTTCGTCGGAGAGCTTCTTAGCCTGCTCAAAGATCAGTGTGATCAAGGGCAGAACGGAAGTGTCGTTCTGCCGCTGCAAACGACGAGAGAGTTTACGCAGCCTACGACGGAAAGACAGGGGAAGGTACACTTCATCCTTGACATGTATTACTTTCTTACGGGGGACAAAGTGGAGGATGAGTGGATCCAACACTTTGTACAGTGCATCGGTACAAACATTTACATCCAAACATTGGAAAAATTCAGACCAGTCGAGAGCGTTTAGATGTGCCAGTATGTCAGCCGTGTTTGCTGATCGGAAGTCATGATAAAAACTATACTTTTGGGAAAATGTTTCATCCGCCTCCAGTTCTAGTTCACTAACAACTGTAAGATGGTCTGAACTCCCAAGTGCGTCTAAGGATGACACTGAAAGTGGTTCGCATCCCCTACAAAAAATTAGGTCGAGTATGTTTGCTCCTCGAGTGGGAAAATCGACTACCTGATCCCACATGCCGATATCTATTGCCTCAAGTAAGTTCTCGAACTTTGAAGGACGGGATGGTGGAAACCATTGCACGTCAGGAAGGTTAAAATCGCCTGCAATCAAGCAATACTTAAGATTCAAGTCAGCTGCGGCATGAAATGCCTGCGAGAGACAAAGATCGTAGTCTGCATTGGCATTAGGTGGGCGATAAACACAGCCAACAAGTAAGGAGTATTTGTTTTTTAGAACAATTCGTAGCCAGCAGCTCTCCTCCACCGCTGTGAATTGTGGATAGTCCAACGGGAGAAATGCAAGTGGCTGCTTAATATAGATGCAGCTTCCTCCGCCACGGCCATTGTTTCGATCGTTCCGAACGCATTCATAGCCAAGAACAGAGAGTTCTGAGTCAGCTACAGAGGCCGATGCCCATGTCTCAGTTACCATAACAATGTCTGGGCGGTTGACGAAAACCATAGTCTGGAGCAGAGGCATTTTATTAATCAGTGATCTGGCATTTAAAACGACCAATTTAAGAGGGCATGTCTGAGGTTTCGGTGGCGAGACAGCTAGGCCGTCACTGTTACCGGCTTCGACCAGAGCGATGTCCTTTTGACCTGAACTATTTTCCCCTCTCTTATTTTGAGATTTGTCTCGCCATTGGTTCTCCGTTTTTCCAGCTCTATTATTAGCTGTCTCATCTTTCTCCGCTCTTTCAACTCGTAATCCGTAAGGATGGTTTGCGCTCTAGCAAGAGTTTCGCCTGTGCTTCAGTTTCTAAAATAACTTTTAGAGGTTGTGGCCGAGAAGTTGATTCGGCAGCTGTTGGAGCCTTCCCTATTCGAAATGCCTTAAGAATGCGGAAAGACTCGCCTGGTTTTAGCAACGGTTTGGCGTACACCCGCATAAGACCCACGTCATGGTCAATTCGTTCTTGTGCAATTGACGACTCTGACTCTGGGGCCCCCTTTACAACTATTTTCTGCTTGCGACTCAATGGGGCATATGTTGCAAGCTCACGTGTTTCAGCCGAGGGAGCAATTGTATCCGGTACACGCGGTTCTGATGTACTGGCTATTGGGTAAGCTGAATGCAACCCCGTGAACCGTTTGGCTTTCTTAGGTTTATGCCTCTTTTGAGTTATGATCTTGTCAAACTCTTGGTCCTCACTTTCTTGTGCAGAGTCGAGCAACGATGTGGTGCTAGGATGCAAATCCTGATAATTGCTACTGTCGCTTAAGCCGAGTGACGATGGTGTAGCCCGTGGGCTTGACACATGGTCCGATATGCAGGTTTCAGGCGTGTCGACAGACATGTCCAAATCCAAGTCAATATCAGCGTCAACTCGTTCTTGTGCAATTGTTGACGCTATCTCTGGAGCCCCTTTTACAACTATATTCTGCTTGTGACTCACTGGTGCATCTGTTGCGAGCTCACGAGTTCCGACCAAGCGGCCATCTGTATCCGGTACTAAAGGTTTGATGGGTCCTGATGTGCCGGTTTTTGGGTTAGCTGACTGCGCATTCCTGGCCCATTTAGACTTTTGACGCTTTCTAGCCCTATGCTTTTTTGGTTTCATGATCTTATCGACCTCTGTATCGTCGCTTTCTAGTGCAGCATCAAGCAACGATGTGACGCTAGGACGCAAATGCAGATCATTGTTAGTGCTGCCTGAGCAGAGTAACAATGGCGTAAACTGCGGATTTATTTTAGATTCTTTGCGATCGAGTGAGACGCCCGCTGGTTTACTTGGTTCGGCAGATGATATGCGAGTTTCAGGTTTACCGGCCGAGGCTATCTGAGCATATGTACTTTTATTTATCCCCGGTTTTTGGCCGACAAGGGCTATTTTAACCGCTGTATAAGAAATATGCGTTTTTAGATGGGCTATCTCTTGTTTCAGCTTATTTACCTCGTGGTAAAGTTCCTGCTTCATCTCCGAAAACTCCTGGCGGAGGACGAAGTCCTCACAGTCTAACTTCGGTAAACGTAGTAGACATCTTGGGCGTTTGGCGGGAGGTGGAGAATTTATAAAATTATCTAAGTGGCCATATCGGCAGTTACTTTCTGGTCGTATCTTAACATGGTTGTCAAGGGCCCGTGTCGAAGTGGCCGGGCTGCCTGAGGTGCTAACACCGCTAATAACCAGTTGCTGGGTTTAACTCATTTAACCCCCTGCGATACGCCTCAACACTGCCGCGCTCTCACAGCCGTCACGGCGAACGCAACGCCAGACCGCATCAACCTTCATCTTAAATATTCTTCTATGCTTCTGCAGAATAAACTATTCCTAACAATCTGCCTCTCCCAAGACTTCTCTCATCTCCTAAGCAACCGGGCCTGGAAGATCGCAGCCGTTAGGGTTGGACCTTAGAAGCATTAAAACATTGCGATAAGCCAATATTGTTGGCCGACGTCCTTTTTCAATATCCACTTCCTCAAAGTCATGCGACCTCGTAGGGGACGCTCTCCATCTTGAGGATCTGCAGACCCTTGACAGACTTCCACTCGCGCACATACGCGTATCCAAACGGTCGCTGCTGTCTGATGGCCACTTTAACACGTCGCCCCTCGGGTTAAGCAGCACACCATTTGGACACCACTGGAACTTGCTTCACAATCATATAGAAGCAGTTGGTACCACTATCGCACCTCTCTCTCAGGCATGACTGCACGGAGTAAACACAAGCCCGGGTTTCATCAGTAGCCATGGCCACAAGAGACAGTAACAAAGAGTTTTGTCCACAACAAAGACCTTATTCTGGTGAGTTTGTAGGTGTCTAAGCCGTGAGTGTGCTCAGAAGATCACAATTATCACGCTCAGTTCCGTAGAGGAAGTAGAGGGATAAGACCAGTAAGAGTTGTTTATTCTGTACAGGAACTCATTGGTAGTCTCAATTCCAGACGCGCAACAGGCGCCGGGCCATGCACGCGCGCACGTCTGTGTGCTGTGAGCGTATGTGAATAAACATCATGCGAGATTGAGTCAGTAAACACTTGATCAACTACTTGCCCAATAGAAGTTTACGGCATGTGTGATTGGCTGGCCCAGAAGGAGGTACAGTAGCGAAGTCACGAGTGCTTTGCGGACTTGGCGCCAGCGCTACAACTTCTGCCTTCTTCCAACACTCCAAGAGTCGACCTGATGAGTGTAGTTATCTGAGTGCAGCCACGCCCTAGATCTCCTACACGCCCTAAGAGTCGATTTGGAAGCTTATAACTTGTGAGTTTGTCCGTCTTTCATACCAGGAAACACCGTGTGAGGATGAGGACTCCCACATGCTTTCGCTCAAGGCCCTATGACGATTGCCTCATACACACTGGTGAAGCTACTCCTCTCGGCGCCGGAGTGCGCACGGCTTTGGTCACCAGTTTCTCCGAAACCAGTATTCTCCAAAACTTCTGTGCAGAATTCAATACCATCACAATGAGTGACCAACTCTCACTCTCTCTGCTTATCAGTATCGAGCCTAAAGGCCATAGTGGCTAGAGTCCCCTTGTTGCTGAAGACGCTGCAATAACGTTATCGTTTTAATCCGCGCAAATATTCGGGGTCCAGATATAATATCACAATCTGGGCAAGTGATACTGTAGACAACATTTGATTGTTTGGTCACTGGTCACTGATGTTTAGGTTTCATAACCCGTTATTTGATAGTGCTGGTTTTTGAGCCACGCCAATCCTGAACGGTTTCAGCAGTCTTGCAGTCGCCTCTGAGACGTTCTTCACACAGGGAGTTGACAGCCAGCACTTCGGTTTCACCTCGGTCGAAACCTCAGAGCGGCACTTCCTGAGACACCTGTTTACGAAGGACTTCGCGTAACCATTAGCCTCGAATAGGGCATGTAGATACTTCCTCTCCTCCTTCCTCCCATCGAAGTCACTGCAGTGTGTTTTAGCGCGCTGGAAGAGAGTCCTGATGCGACTACAGTCCGACTGGGTGGTTAGTTCTGAAGTGAAGGAGGCGCGTAGCATTGTTCGCCTTACGGTACACCGTCGTTCTTATCTTCCCATCTGCCAGCCTTGTGACTAGACCGTAGAAAAACAGCAACTGATTATCAACCCCATCTTCCATTGTGAACTGTATGTCCGGAAAGATGGAATTTAGTAGTGTCTTGAAGGTCGGCACATGACCGGTGTGGCATGGATTCTCATGAGGGCAATGGTGAGACCGCGAATGAGGGGGAGGCCGGCGAGGATGCACGCTAGGACGCGAACGCGGGGGAGTCAGAGGGACAGGCCGACGCAGCGCCAATAACAGTGGAGAGGATGGCGCCAATCAATAGACAATGGATGAACGAGTGACTGGGCATTGCACATGAGTACAACACCCGTATCGCGTCGAAACGCATTCATTCAAGGCTGGCGGAAGAGAAAGCAACATGCGCTGACAATGAGAATGAGCATGTTTTCGAAACGTCAGAAAGAATACAATTTGGTCCCAGCACTTGCCCCCTCTTCTTCTTTCTCTTCCGGGGATGATGAGCATGACTTTATCATTTTGGTTGGCATAATATGCGAACTTCATCAGTGCTTGTCCCACGGGTACACAATGCCCCCATTCTGATGCTGCAAGGTGAACCCTAATTCAAAAGTCCAAAAAAAACTGGACTTGATATGGGCTCAGGCCACATATGTGGTCTCATGGCCCTCCTAGTGGAAGGCTCGTTCAGCAGTTGCACATTAACAAGACGCCACGACCGTGGGAATTAAAGGTTCAAGCGATATGATAGTGTGTACTACAATGCCCCAAAGAGACGATTTTTCCGCAGTCAAAACCCATAGACACACGTATTGCTCTTCAATGTCCCGATAAAACACTTGTTTTCCCTGTCGGTTACTATTTTAGAGGGCTCAGTTTCTGGAAGGCGCATGTAATCCTCAGTTTCCTCACAACATTTCGTCCGCATTCGAAGTCTCACTCTTTTTAACTCATACTGACTTTCTAAGCCGAAAGTTTGTGCGCAATCAACCGACGCATTGCCAAAATTTTCACAGTCCAGTAATCTTAGAATTTTTATTGCGTGTAATGCTCAAGGGGACGTCCGCATCTTGAGGCAATAAATAAACAGCAGTACTATCACCTGCAATAGATACGAGCATCTCACAGACCTGCCTGGTGATCTTCCCTGCTGAAAATATAAGATGGAGCTGCTGTGCATGCGAATTTACGTGTTGATCAATGAACTCTGTGCCGTCGCCACTACTGCAGACCACTGTGCCGTATTCTGTTTTACCCACATACTTGAATATATTCTTTGTAAATCTAATCCACTGAACATCTTCGGATAAAAGTCCGCTTACCTCGATGTTTATGGCCAAAGCCTCAGTTCAGTTTCAATACGGACATTCCTTTAGTCACCTCCAATCTCGATCCAATCTCTAGAGAGCGCCCGTATTATTACTGTCTTGAGATGGTTTTGAAGTGGACACGTCGACAAAACGATCGAGTCTCCGTATTCTTAAATGCTTCCTGGGACGCACATTTTCGCTTCCTTTGGCAAAACAAAGTTTCCCCAAAGCAGAAGTCAGAGTAGGCTGAACCAGCTTTTTTACTGCCGCGGAGGAGCTTTACAAAGGACTGTGTCAGACGCTACCTGCGAGCGGTGTCTTCAGGCAAGTTGTGTCAGTATGTGCACGCTGTTAGGAAACCATGACTCAGAGAGGTTGCCCTGTCGCCTGCGGCCAATCAAATGAAATGATGCGCATTGATTGTTTTGGGATTTACGTGCGCCTCAATCAGCGAGGCGACAGGGAGCGTGAGACGGACAGGACGTCGCCGGCCTCTAACAGTGCTTGACAAGGAGTGTGTGTTGTGAGATTGTCTCGCGCAAGAGTACCCAAGACTTGGAAGGGGAAGGTACAATGAGTCAGCGCAGTGATACTGAGCGCGGATTGGCACAATTGCTCTAGTCACGTGGAGATTTTGTAAGTCATATAGAGGCCCTGGACGCCAAGATTGTCAGCCCCGACCCCGAATAGGAAGAGCAGAAGTTAGCCGCTAGTAGGGAGGATCCTGTATTCCGCCTAAAAGAGTAGAAGAAAATGTTAGAAGAAGTCGGCAGTCAGGCGAGGGCACAAGTCGGACGCCACGAGAGCCAAGAGCCGAGAGCTGAGGGCGCGAGAATGGGAGAGTCTTGATTGCACCCTGGGTCAGGGAGTCTGAATCCGTCCTGAGATTGACTGGTCGGTATAGATAGCCACGATTGACCGACAACCAGACTACCATTGGTCTACGTGAAGATGCAGCGTTACAACAGGCGCCTGGTGTAGGGCAACTACAATGCAATGCTATTCTACTTGGATTTGCAGCTGTCAGATTGAGGCTCGGTCTGTAGTATTCGGATTGTGCACCTGTGAAAACCGCTACACACGGAGATACGAGGTGACACGCCGTGTTAGTCACTTTCGTTCCATTCCCGAATCAGGTAACTGGGAGGAGGGTACAGTAAAAGGTCGCTGGGAGACGGAAGAGGGAGTGATTTCGAGTGAGCCCACTGTGAAGAATCTGACGTGTTTGAATCTATCACGGTGCACTGAGGGCCGTAGCTTAGAAGGTTGTCAGCTGACGTTTAAACTCGCTCCTTTTTTCAGAGCAGAGATTTTGTCCCTTAAGGCGGCCTCTATCATACTCCCGATTACAGGGCAGCTGAGTCGTCTACCTTTTTGTCTTTCTCGAAATCCTTGTTCATTGTAGGCGAACTGGGCGTATGTGACACATATAGATGGGTTGTTCAGATTTACCAGCCATTATCCACAGTTCCGTCTTCGGTCTTCTTCACTCATTCCTGACACCAGGTCGGGGGGAAGGCGGTGAAATTGTTGCAGGTCTATTATCAGCCTGACCTTATTCACATGCAAGTAACCAGATTTCAGCCCGCCATGCTGTAAGACTAACAGTGCCCATCGTCGTTTGTGATGGTTGAACTGACGCGAAATGTACGAACCCGGACACCAACTAGTGTTCTCTTTCCCACCTTCCTCATATGACACGAGCAGGGAGAGCGCTGGAGTACGCTGACCCCAGTTGGCTGCCTTCATTTCTTCCGTTAACATTCCTTTGATGAAGGCCTGTAGTGGTCCTCAGATCAACTCCTGCGCAGACACGTTGTTTTGGCTGTCAAATGTTGTGCCGCCATCCACCCCATGGTCAAATATCTGCAGGCTGCACGTGACTCACTCCGCACATCGGAACTCCCGCGAAGACACACCGCTGTCAACGCGTGCGTATGCACTGGTCGCCTACGTCAGTCTCAAGGTCGAGCCACTTCCGCAAGTCCCCGTACGAACTCGATCCTATCCGTAAGCGCCATTCCCTGATTGGCCGGAGGACTTGTGGGAGCCTGCCTCGCTGATTTACGCTGGCTTTCTGTCAAAACCGCGCAGGTTCACTCTCTACGCATGCCGGCTAAACACCTACGCACTGTGTCTGCCACCTGCTACGAAAGACCGCACGATGTCCTACTTGTCCTATGCTCCCCCGCTTATCACGGCTCAGTGCGCACGTTAGCTCCAGCCAATAGATGCGTGCATGTCCACCTGGCTGAGTGTACGGCCCAGCAGTCTCGGCTCCACAGCACCGTACCCACAATTTGGCGCACTGACTCGGCGTGCATAATCCCGCCTTTGTACTGCCTATTTTCCGGCAGTAAACTTCTGTAGACCAACATCGTCTTGCTTGACTTGTGATTTCGGCGAACCTTGTGTTTGTCGACATCAAAACCTGTGACAGACGCCCCCAGATCCTGTAATCTGTGCGCAAAGACACAGAATAAGGACAAAAACTGCTTTGTCTACTATGGGCCGCTCTTTTCTGCAGGGCCTTTTGTTAGCTCCTTTTATACAATACACTGTCCTACCTACTTGGTCTTTCTGACTTCTGCCTTGGGGAACCTTCTGTAGTCGAGTATCTTCCCTTTCGACGCTCGGGACTCTTTCCGAAGACATTCTTCGTCTGCGATATAGAGCGCTACTGACCATAGTCAGTTTTCCAGAAGAAGTTCAGCGCATTTTAGGACTTGTTTCTGACTGTGCTACTGCCGAAACTCTTTCTCTATTGGCTGAAAAGTTTATTGAGACGTACGGCTTTGTCAAGCCACCATTTACCGCCTACACACACTTTCAGTTGTTTCTGTCTCCACTCTCAGATCTAAAGGTAACGATTACGCAGCTTACCACGCACGTAGCTTATGTTAACCAGCGAGCAGCCTCTTCATCTGAAAGCCTGCCGAAATCATCTACGCGGCATTTCCAGTCAACCTCTTTTGCTCCCACCGCATTCGCCACCTGCCGTTATCGTACTGCGTTAAAGCCCGTCGCTTCATCTCTTCTTGCTGCTGAATTTCCACTCAGAGCAAACGAGTAAAACCGGCCCATGCGAAGGTTAGTGCTACCAATCTTCCTGAAATTTTTGAACCCGGTCGCACCTTTTACCTCTACGACAGCAAAAGTGGAAGACGCTTCTTGGCTGACGCTAGCGCTCAGCTGAGTGTCATTCCTCATTCAGCAGCTGACCGTCGGTCTCCCAACTCTAGTTTCTTTCTTCAGGCCGTCAACACCTCGCCTTCTGCTACCTTCCATACCTGTTCCCTCTCGTTGGACATCGGTTTACGTCGCCTTTTCCCGTGGGTGCATGTCATTGCTGACGTGCCCTCTGCCATATTTGGTGCAGACTTTGTCGTTGCTTTCGGTCTTATTGTTGACTGCCGTCATTTCTGTTTACTCGACTAGACGGTGAAGCTGACTTCCCCGGGTATAACTTCATCTGAAGTGTCCCGCAAACTCTGCGTTTTGGAACCTGAGCCAGATAGTCCATTTCGCCGACTCCTCGCGAGATATACTGGTCTCACTCGCCCCACCTTCAGTGTTTCTACACTACCGCACGAGGTTTTGCATCACATCCGGACCACTGGCTCCCCTGCGTTTGCTCGCCCTCTTCGTCTGCAAGACTTACTCTTGTCAAGGCCAATTTCGAGGATATGTTTCGGATGGGCATTATTCGTCAATCTGAAAGCTCATGGGCCTCGTCTCTTCACATTGTCCCAAAAGCCATCGCTGATGACTCGCGACCCTAGGGTGACTACAGGGATTTAAAAATTGTTATCATCCCAGATCGCTATCCCATTCCGCACCTTCAAGACTCTGCCAGTGCACTTTATGGCAAATCTATGCTCTAGAAGATGGATCTACTCCGGGACTTTCACCAAATCCCTATCGCTCCGGAGAACTTTTCGAAGATGGCCGTTACCACCGCATATGGCCTCTTTGAGTTCTTGCGAATGCCGGTTGGACTCCCCGACGCCTCCCAAACCTTCCAGAGGTTTGTTGACAGGCTGCTCCGTGGCCTTCTCTCTGTCTCTGCATACATTGACCACCTATTGGTGGCCAGCTCTATCGCCAAGGAACGCATGGCGCATCTCACATCGGTGTGTGACCGCCTCCAACAATTTTGCATTGTTTCAACCCGTCCAAGGGTGTTTTTGGCGTTCCCTCTCCTGAGGTTCTTGGACACCTAGTTGAAGGCATCTATCCTCACCTTCTAAGGTGGCAGCCATTCATGATTTCCTACCTCCCTCTTCCAAACGTCAACTTCAGCGATTTTTGGGCATTGTGAATTTTTACCGCCGGTTTCTCCCTAACTGTGCCGACACCATTCTGTCCCTAACGAACATCCTTTCGGGTCACAAAGGCTCGTTCGAGCTATCTGAAGACGCCTTTGCTGTTTTTGACAAGGTCAAGGCTTCCATAGCTGATATCATCCTCTTGAGGCACCCAGTCCCTGACGATCCCAGCTCACACGTGGTTGATACTTCCAACGTTGCAGTCGGCGCGGTTTTCCCGCAGCATCTTGCAGGTCAGACCCAACCTTTAGGTTTCTTATCTAGAAAGTTAAAACCTGCCGAATTGCGCTGCAGCGCATTTTTACGGGAGCTCCTAGCTGTCTACCTCGCCGTGAAATACTTCCGCAACTCTCTCGAAGGCAGAGGATTCACTGTTTTCTCTGACCACAAGTCACTTTCCTATGCATTCAAGTCAAAATCAGACGAGGTGAATCCCCGAGAGATTTGCCAGTTGGACGCCCTTTATCAGTTAACTTCAGATATCCGCCATATCGGTGGGTCACGCAATGAGGTGGCTGATGCATTGTCCAGACCCTCTCTTGCTCATCTACAACGCATGCCTGGGATCAATCTCGCTGAAATGGCTGGCGAACAACGCCGTGTTGGTACATCCTATGATGAGGAAGTTTCCGGACTCAAACGCCAGGAGTTTCCGCTGACTATTGGCAACGGCACTATTCTTTGGGACATTTCTACTGCCTCGCATCATCCCTTTGTGCCGCCGTCCCTCCGACGTAACGTCTTCTCCTCCCTTCACAGCCTTTCTCACCCAGGGAGTCGAGCCACCAACAAGCTGGTTTCCCGTCGCGTTGTCTGGCCTGGAATGCACAATGACAGGAAAACTTGGACTCGGACTTGCCTCGCTTGTCAACGGAGTTAGTTTCATGAGCACAACCAGGCACCCATTAGTGCCTTCCGGAGCCCTGATGCCAGGTTCAGTCATGTTCATCTGGATATTGTATGCCCCTTGCCTCTATCCAATGGCTATTCCTAGCTCCTCACTTGCATGGATCGATGCGCTTGGTGGCTGAAAGCGATCGCAATTCCGGATGTTTCTGCTCCAAATATTGTCAGGGCCTTCCTCGATCTTTGGATTGTTATTTTTGGTGCTCCGTCCACAACCAGGACTGACCGTGGTGATCACTTCGAGTCTAACCTCTTCAAGTCCTTACTCTCCTTTTTAGCCTGTACTCAAATCCGCACTACAGCCTATCACCCGGCTGCCAATGGGATGATCAAATCATTCTACCACCAGTTGATGGCCTTCCTACGCGCTGCGTTCGATCCAGAGAACTGGACTGATCAGCTTCCTCTGGTCCTCTTGGGCATCCGCTCCTCCTGAAAGCCGGGCCTTGGCTGTTCCGCCGCTGAACTGGTTTTTGGTGCCACCATCTGACTTCCCGGTGAGCTGATCTCACCAACCCCTCCTGCACCGTCTCCGGCAGTTTACACGGACGCTTTCCCCGGTTCCGCCCAGGCCAACCATCTCCAAGTCTTATCTCGTAAATGACCTGGCGACCCGCTCTCATGTCTTTTGTTTATGTTTTAGAGTTCGCCAGCCATTGAAACGGCTCTACGACGGCCCGTTCCGTGTTTTCTCGCAAGGTGGGAAGACCTATCGCCAAGTGTTGAGGCTAAGAAGGTTAACCCTAAAAGCTGCAATCTTCCAGACCCGGTTCATTAGGAGATTAGAGAGAATTCATGGGAAGGCCTAAGCGATAGAAAGAGTGCATTTTGTGCAGAATGAATAAGAGAATAGAGAGTAGGAAATTGATCACCAAACGACCGCACAGCCGCAAGCCAGCGGACGGCGTCTGAAGTAACGTTGGCTTGGAATTTGTCACAGGAGGTCCTGTGTGAGTAGGTCTGTGATTGGCTGTTATAGAGACCTGAAGCAGCGAGCCTTCCGAAAGTGAACTTCGACTTGAGCTAGTCACAACATGCGATCACAAGTGCCCTTCGTGTTGGGCCAGTCAGAACACTAGCAATGAATTAACATGGAAGCAAACGCTATAAAAAGGTTTTCACAAAAATATGTCTGTCGTAAGGAGTGACAGTCGACTGCAGAAAGTTCCTGAAATAAAAAAGTCAGTGAGACCAAGTAGTTAGGACAGTGTACTATAACAAAAGAAGCTGACAAAGGGCTTTGCAGTAAAAGGCTGCCTACAGTAAACAAGCCAGTTGAAGTGTGTCTGGTGTGGGCCTGTGCGCGCGGCTTACAGGATCTGGGAGCGCCCACCAGCCAATCAGTAGAGGGTGCGTAGCTCACATAGCAAAGGGCAAGACATCAAGACGACCTTGAGGCTTAACGCGACCGCCACGCTAGCATGTTTTGCGGTCAAAGGCATAATGCGTTAGCCGGGGTGCTCCAGGGAATAGGCCATGAGCAAGCAATTGAAGATCACTTGCTTTGTAGGAACCCAAGTCCGAGTGCACCCGCATCCGCGGCTGTCAGCAATTGCGTAACTACCAAAGCCTGACCACTTCAATTCGGTTTGACCAATCACCTTCAAGGCTGACTCACACAGGACCTCACTGTCATGTCCCCCACGCTTTCATACATCAGAGGCTGGCCCTCGTTGTCGGATGCGCGGTCATCTAGCTGTCTACTTCCTCCTAACTATTTTCCACTATCTCTGTACTATTCTTTCAACCTGGCGTCCCACTCGTCTTGTTATACGGACGTGGGCTAGAATATTGCAGAGGCAAGGTTTCTGTCTATTAACTATACCCATTGCAAAATTGTTGACTGCGACATAAGCTGAACTCACAACTTCTGATATGACGGAACTCAATCGTCACAAAATCTCCCTCGACTGCAACTGAGCTTCCTGTTTTATTTTTTGTGACCACGGTATGGAAAATTTATAAACCGGCATTCTGTCGTGTAGCGAGAAAAAGATCATCAACCATTCTTAGCCCATCGGGCCCAGGCGACGGCTCCTTCCTAATATAGCTGTGCAGTCCCTCTCTGAGTGCCAGCACCCACACCTCCTCCCCAACATCTGATCTTACTTCTACAGCAAAATTTTCCCCTCACTGCGCAGCTCACCTCAACCTAGGAGTCGAGCTACTGAGAAGCTGGGTTCTGATCACTTTTCTGACCTTGGAAAAACCAGAATTTCCTCCAACCTATTCTCCTCTGCCTCTGAATAGAATACACTGGTTATAACCTAGTGAATATGATAAGGCATGGAAGGCCATTGTGTCAAGGAGAATTTACTAAGATGGAACAAGCGTAGAATGTAAGTAACATGCAAGTGACGCCCAGACACGTGCAGTCCAGCCATGAATGGGCCGGATTCCAAAGGCGCAGTCCGGCAAGTAGGTCACCGGGTCCGGACACTACAACCGAACAGTAAGTAGTCGGCTCAAGTCGGGAGCGGACTCAAGGTCATGTGTCTGCGCTAGTGACCATCCCCACTCCACGACCCTAAACCGCTGGACAGATATTCACTCGCACACGCACGCGAGCACACGTGACCGCGCCACCCTGCGACCACGCAGCGAGTGACCTCAACACTCGACACCTCTCGAGTACTCCAACGCACCAATCATGCAACACTTTAACTAACTCCACGACCACTTGTAAGCAGCTGCCACATCTAACACACATGGAGTTGCATCAGACTTGGTAAGACTTGCACAAACTCGCTCAGGCGCAACTGGACGCAGTTCCCACATCAGCACAGGCTTCGCCTGCGGCCACTGCCACTCGAGACAACAACTCCGGGTTCTGTACACAGCAAAACCTTCACTCGGGTGACTTCCACTTCTACGCCCTCCTTGTTGGGGTGTACTTCCTTGGGGATTCAAATCAGGTGGTGATATCTCAGCTTGTCACCGTTACATGAGCATGCTCAGTTAGGTAATACTCCTGCGTCCAATGGCCAAAGTCCCCCGCCCGAATTTCTTATGGAAAACGTGGTTAAAGGGTAATTAAAGGGTGGACGAATCAGAAGCCGTATAGATGCTTGAAACTGCGCAACAAGGAAGAGCAGAGTGCAATTTGATTTTGACTATGACGAGGGTACTACTATTGCCGTACTCTTCTTGGACTATCCGATAGAATCACTTCCTCCCGCGAAAAAAAACACGGCAAGGAGAAACTTGAGGACGAAAGTTTGCCAGTTCCACCAGGAACATCCAAAAAGAAAACGTGATCACCATTAGTGCGACCGTGGACAATGTCGAGAATAGTGTTGAATGCATGCAGTTGATCCACCAGTAGCCTTGGTTTTTTCAGGGAAACCTATGCTGCCAGTTGGGTAACTTTGTAGCAAAGCTCACGCTGCAGTTTAGAGGGGAGCTGATTTCCAACGCTCCTGTCAACAGAAGGAATCCGTACGTATGAAGTTGCTCACCACCCATGCCAACCAAGATGTGCTTACTGAAAATTAGGTAGTGTTAGTAATAACAGCCTCAGCAATGTTATTTTCCAAGTGGTTGTCATTTTCCAGCAAACCACGCATCACGCAGGCTTCTCTATAAGTTGAACACAAAGAACCATCCACCGTTCTGAGATCTTCAAAAGATGTTTGACCCAGAACCTCGTGAAGGTGCATTCGTAAGAAGAAACACTCTTGTGTAGATGGATGAATAGTGTAAATCCGATCCACTTTAAAATCGCATTTGATAGCTGAATTTCCTTCAACCGCCAATCCTTTCTTTCGCCGGGCCCACGTGTGTTGTTTCCAAGTGTATTAGGAGGGGACATCAAAATAAAAATCATGCGGGCAAATAAATCTTGCTGGCACAATTTGAAGAAAGCAGTCAAGGTCATGTCTCTGGGATTTTGAAGTTGATCCGCTAAGGATTCCTCCGTAAAGTAAATCCGTTGGTCATTTTCCAGGTGGACGCTTAAATGTTAAACGGCAGGAAATCGACTGTGGATATCAAAACCGAAAATCCTCCAGCAAGCCTCATTGCCGCTGATGTATCGGCCCATTTCGTATTGAGTAATCTCGTCGTTGCGTGAGCGGTGGTTGAGAGTGAAAATTGCTGCATCAGAGCCTTTGTTGATGTATTTGCACATGTCTTTGATGGATTTCACAGAGTTACAAAATTCAACGTTGATGTGGGCGTTCAATACCTTTGACACAATCCAACGTTTATCAATTCCCACACGTCCGTGTCGCCTGACCTTGACAACAGCTGTGAACCCACCTATCTCAGGCCGTCTTCGTCTGTACAGGGGGTAGCCGTCTGCGTCAGTGTGAGTTGTGTCAATGAAACGCTTGGGATACTTTTTAGTGCATTTTCCATCCTTCATGCAAGGGCTGCTGGGGTTCAGCTCACCACATGGACCGTGCATCATCTGCGTTTTGACTGTTTCAAACAGAACAGGATCAGCCGCCATGTCGGGCAACTCCGCACGTACGAATTCGTCAACATCGGCAGAATGTAATTTTTCCTGCAGCCAAACCAAAATGTGTGCGTGTGTCAATCCTCTCTTTTGCCACTCGACAGTGTACATATGGCACTGACACTCACCGAAAATTTTAAATTTTGCGATGAGTGTCATCATGGTTTTCAACTTCAGCTGAAATACCCGCACCGACAAATCGTGGCGATCCTTGGCCATTTGACCGGGGAGCAGTTCAGCAGCAATTTCAGGCCAGGATGGGTTGCAGGTGAATGTAATAAATAGGTCTGGACGCCCAAAACGTCTAACGTAAACCAAAGCATCTTGAGTCTTCCCATGCATATAGCGAGGTGACCCAGTGTGGCTTGACGGCAAGATGAGAAGCTGACTGCGACCAACGCTGTCCCCGTCATTAAGGACGTTGTCTTGAAGGTGGATGTAATTGTCAGCACGAAGCTCTTTCTGGTGAGTGCGGAAATAACATAGCCGTGCGGATTCCATTTTGGCAAACATGTCAACAGCAAACTGAAGAAACAACGTGTTGAATCGACAAAGGAGGTTGCAAGCTCTATCTCGAAGCATAAATTGATAGGAGTAGAAAGCTTCGCAACTCACTGTTTTATTGGCGCCAGCCTGAGGTATGCCGAAGTAGTATCCGTCTTCTCCATTGACGTGCATGAGAGGATATTGAAAGGCGTCGTATGAGCGGTGGGTCTCATATATCCTTTGAAGTATATCGCCCCTACATCGTAAGACAATGCCCCTGTGGGCATGCTGTGTTTCGGCCATGATGATGGCAACTTCATTGCATGTAGGAGCATTAAATCTCCATTGATGTTCTCCCCGGGGACGTTTGTCAGCGTTCATGACAATGGTGAAGTTAGTGGAAGCGTGCACCTCCAAGGCAGACTTGAAAGTGTTCACGTAGCTGTTGCGTTGGTGCAGCATTTCTTGAAGGGAGACTATTATATGACGTTAAAGGTCAGGAAGCACACAGGATCTGGTTTGGGCTTGTTGGTGGACGTCTTTTACGAAGTATATTTGGATAAATTTTGGCTGGCCGTCAGGCGGAGGTAGTAAAGATCCAATCCGGTGGCAAACTTGACCTTCCACCTTAAAGGTTGGCATAAATCCAATCCCACCAACAATTTTGGCACCAAAAGAGGTCATCTGGAATGCCCGTTGTATTTTCTAATGTTTGATAGGAAATGTTTGGAATTATTGGTTTCACCATCAAGCAAACTTTGCAGCAGGTCTGGTGGATGAGGGAAGCCATCCGGTAAGATTTTGCCATTAGAGCAGCACATGCCGTTTGTTTCGTTAGGCCATTTTTTGCCTGACAATGCCCACAAACTTCCACCATCCGACCAATGCGAACATTTGCGTCTTCGGCATAGGGAAGGTTCGGGTTGTAGTGCAGGGCGGCATTGCACCATGGTTGAGCATTTGCAGAAGCTGCCAATGGGGCAAAGTTACCAGACTGTAGGTAAGTAGAGTGCTGGCTGGAGTTTTCCGCTTCGTTTTGGCTAGCTTCGTTAGTGAATGTAGGTAAATGGTTTTAAGGTCAGCGTGTTTACGACAGCGGCAGGGAGCGACTTCAGCTCCAAGGTTTGTTTGCGCGTTGGGGATAAGGAGGGGGTAGGGGGCGGGAGGGCGTAAGGAGGCCGCAAAGGCTTGAACGCGGGTGTGTCAATGTAAGCCTGTAGTGGCCCTAGCAGCCAATTGGAACTCAAGATCTGACGGACAGCGCCTTTGCCCTGCGCGCTAATGCTGCCTGCGGCCAGGTGCCAAATCTCGGCACCCCCTGTCCGTTCTCGCTCAATGGTCTGAGCCACTTACGAACACACCCAGTCTCGCCTTGCCAGCCTTGCGCCAAGACAACCAATCACAGGCCGACCTTGCCATTGAACGCGCTCTGTCTCTGTCTTCTGGCGTGATGCCCGCGTGGACTGCGGTGAGATGACACGTGGAATTCCGGCCTCGCTGGTCGCGGCGGCCGGCGACGCCGCCCTGTCCTACGGACCTCTCGGTCGTACGCCCTGCAAGACCTACTGGCAACCTTCACCTTATCTCTTCTGTAAACAATACACTGTTCCTTCTACTCTGCCTTCCCAAGACTTCTCCTATCTCCTAAGGAACCAGGGTCTGGAAGATTGTAGGTGTGAGAGTTAACCGCCTTAGCCTTAACACCTATAAGCCCGCCAACCCGGAGTATCCGCTCAAATGCTAAAAAACGGGGGTACCAACAGAAGCCCTACTGTCAACTCACTTCTCTCGGCAGAAAACAACTGTTGTACCGCCGACTGACTTGGGGGGTCTAAAAGGAATTAACCCGAATGTAGCACAGCCAGCGCGTCCACGCCAGCAGCCGGCAAAAGTTGATAGCGTGCTCCAAGTTGCCGCGATGACCTGAATGCCCGGGGGAGGTCTAAGGGGAATTTTGTTCTAGCGTGGCGGAGTCAGCTGCCAGCCAAGCAAAAGCTTGGCGCAAGCCGCAAAACAAACCGTCACTGTAAAACCAGGTTGTAGACACTTCAAGGATGCAAACCAGCCAGAAGAAACTCCGCGTGTGAACCCAGTAAAGTGACTATAACTCCGCTAGCTTTGCTGGACCTTTAGCAATAGTTAGAAACGGAAAACCATTCACAGATGGCGAGTTTGCTAAAACGTTTACGTTTGAGAGTAGTCGGCATACTTACTCCCTAGTTTTCTTCATTCTGTTTCTAAAGCCAAGGTAATACCCAGAACAGAGGTGGGAACTTGTTCTCCTGTATTGATTCCTCGTAGGCTCATTAGTGTTTTCACTTTTGGGATTTTCAATTCTTTCATGTGCTCTGTTCACTTCAGTAACAATGCAGTGTACGGCCCTTAGCTCACTTAAGTCGTAAAAATACCGTTCCAGCGTTTCGATCAATCGACAGACAGGGTAAGGAAGCCAATTTTCATCCAAAATCAGTGCACTTCTAATACGGGTACTGCAAGAAGATATCGTCAAGTTGTGTGGGCTGTCAACAGTAACGCGCACATACGAGACAGGCTTCACTCCTGGCTCGACGTTGTTCTGGAGCAGCCAAGAGCGAAAAGCTGAACAAGAGTCTGGCATTCAGGCTCATTGAGTCTAGCCACACAGACTAGAGGATGTGCTTACGATCGAGAGCGCACTCCTACGTTCCTTTAAGATTAACTGGACCCGTGGCGGTAGGATGACCATTTTTATGTGTGTAATTAATTGCAGAAGGAGAGTGAGAAGACGATTTTATAGTCTAAATTTTGTTTTGTTACTTTTACTTACATAACTGCTATAAAACACGAGGGTAGGCGTACATTAGGCGAAAAAATATCCTGGTTGGGCTTCTATGTACTCAGGCAAAACTTTCGGCCTAATGTTTTACGGAGATGTCTCCAGCGCTGAGATTCTCGTCTCCGTACGTAAAGAAAATAAATAAGTATTCAGAAGGACATTAAAAGCAAAGACAGGGGAGACTACGAAGGTTTTTTCTGCCTTGTTAGGCATAATCGGCTAGTGATACCCAACTCCAGTGTGGCCGCTGAAATTGCTGCCACGCCGAGATTTGAACTCGCGATCTCTCCCGTATTCTAAAGGATTCCGAGACTGATGTGACATATATCCTAGCGAAGAGGGTACTTACATCAGTCACTGGGGGTGACGGAACAAGAGTCTTGCCTAAAAAGATAGAAAGAACATGAAGCCTTTATCAGTCAATAGATATTGAGTAAACGTTGGCTGGGATCATGGTAGAAACCTAGTTCAGCCTGGCTACTGAAGAATGGTAATATACACATATAGAAAAAGGAGGCCTCACTAAATCTTGTCAATAAAACTGAAAAGATTAAGAAGATGCAAATCTCACAAACCAGCGGAGGTTGATGTCGCTGACGTAACCTCGTCCAGGGGTTAATCGCCGCGCCCTACGAGCGGCAGATCCGTTTCATCTGTTTCGCCGGTGTGATTCCGCCTCATGTCTACCTGACAGACAGGTGAAGGAGGGGGGTGCGGCGGCGGCGGCGGCGGTGTTGGCTGCATCTAATACAGAGATATTCGCCGATGACGTCACCGTCAGCGTGCTGGGGTGCCGTTGCGGAGCCGTCAGTAGTTCCGGTGTGGCAAATTGCTGCTGCGGTGGCGATGACGACGGCAAAGAAAACGTCGCTAGCTGTAGCTGTGATGATGTACATTGAATTTTTGGCGCAGATATGATAACCGGCTTGAAGACCAGCAAATCCAGTGAAGGTCGTGGTGGGAGTTTTAGTGGCTGTAACAGTGCGACCAAGGGCTCTGGTGGGGCTAGAGACAGGGAAGAAGGGATGGCAAGTGAGCGCAAATAATGGATGAGCGAGTGTTGTGAAGATAGACAAAGTTGTTGTCGCGTGGTTGATGGTGTCCACGACTCCACTTCCTCTAACAAGCATGCAGATGTAGAGTGTAGAATTTGGGACACAGCGATCTGTGCTGTGAAGGGTGCCTTTATTGGAGAGCTTGGGGAGGGTAATTTAGCTAGTCGTAATGGTGCCAAGGGTATCACTGTTTGAGTTTGTAATGCTGATGGCGATAACTGCTGCAGTGGAGCAGGCGCTAGTTTCGACAAAACTGGTGGTGGTGATTGGCATAGCTTTAACCTGCATGATCGCGAAGGTGGAGTGGGACGAAAATGCGGTACACTAAATGTCATTGTCGGGGTTTTCGAACAGCTTTGTTTTCGAACAGCTTTGTTTGGGATCGTGTGGGAAGGTGTGCGACAAGGAGGATATTGACCCTGGCCAGTAATTGTGCTATCCACATCACCTTTCCATTCTCCCGTTGGGTGTGTTTTGTCCAAAATGGGGCTCGGATTTCCTTCTCAGCTGTCAAGGTTTTCTTCATTATTCATAGTCAAACTACTGACGCTTTCGGTAGTTGTCGTGCCGGAGCTTTCAGTATCCTGCCTAGAGGAAGCTGGTTTATGCCGGTTGTTTGAGGATTTGTTGATAGTTGTCCAATGGGAAGTGTCAGAGTTAAAGCTGACATCCTTAGCATTAAGAGTATCTTCGTGAGAGTAAGTACTCCTATAGGTATTACAACTTGCAGGACGTGTGGATGAGGATTCTGCAGTAATCGTACTCAGGAGGCTTTCACAGGATGGCCATCTGTACGTAGAGGATTCGGATTGACTAGAAGCTGACACAAAAGATCAGGAAACTTGCTTAATTCACTTAAATTAACTAATAAATAAAACATTGGTATTTCATGCGCTCAGGGGTCATTATCAAATCTGACATATGGTGACTAAGTAGGTTATGATGTTATATGAAGTGATGAAAGCTGACATCTACAGTGGGTGCTATACTTCATTAACATGAGCACATACATTGTTTACCTTCACATGTCGTCACCTATTTCAGTAAAATATAAATCGTCCGCAATTTTCATGTCATTTCTGACAAAAATGACCAACCAATATATATATATTCACTCAGGAATGTGCGAACACCGATCGAATAGACTTCCGAACTAAACAAAGTTCGTGTGGTGCTCAGAGGTCCCCAACGGGTGACCGCC